>OW584242.1:15750169-16350169 GCA_939192795.1 Bombylius discolor | reverse complement strand
TACAAACATGATGAACCATAATTTCAGTTTTTACTGAAAATTTTTTTTTTCTCAAATTAACGTTCTCATACAAGCTACTCTTATCGGCCTACCGTATACAAACATGATGACACCATAATTTCAGTTTTTACTGAAATTTTTTTTTTTTTTAAAGTAACGTTCTCATACAAGCTACACTTATCGGCCTACCGTATACAAACATGATGACACCATAATTTCAGTTTTTACTGAAATTTTTTATTTTCTCAAATTAATGTTCTCATACAGGCTACTCTTATCGGCCTACCGTATACAAACATGATGACACCATAATTTCAGTTTTTACTGGATTTTTTTTTTTTAAAAGTAACGTTATCATACAGGCTACACTTATCGGCCTACCGTATACAAACATGATGACACCATAATATCAGTTTTTACTGAAAATTTTTTTCTTCTCAAATTAACGTTCTCATACAAGCTACTCTTATCGGCCTACCATATACAAACATGATGACACCATAATTTCAGTTTTTACTGAAATTTTTTTTTTTTTTCAAAGAAACGTTCTAATACAAGCTACTTTTATCGGCCTACCGTATACAAACATGATGAACCATAATTTCAGTTTTTACTGAAAATTTTTTTTTTCTCAAATTAACGTTGTCATACAAGCTACTCTTATCGGCCTACCGTATACAAACATGATGACACCATAATTTCAGTTTTTACTGAAATTTTTTTTTTTTTTAAAGTAACGTTCTCATACAAGCTACACTTATCGGCCTACCGTATACAAACATGATGACACCATAATTTCAGTTTTTACTGAAATTTTTAATTTTCTCAAATTAATGTTCTCATACAGGCTACTCTTATCGGCCTACCGTATACAAACATGATGACACCATAATTTCAGTTTTTACTGGATTTTTTTTTTTTAAAAGTAACGTTATCATACAGGCTACACTTATCGGCCTACCGTATACAAACATGATGACACCATAATATCAGTTTTTACTGAAAATTTTTTTCTTCTCAAATTAACGTTCTCATACAAGCTACTCTTATCGGCCTACCATATACAAACATGATGACACCATAATTTCAGTTTTTACTGAAATTTTTTTTTTTTTTAAAGAAACGTTCTCATACAAGCTACACTTATCGGCCTACCGTATACAAACATGATGACACCATAATTTCAGTTTTTACTGAAATTTTTTTTTTCTCAAATTAACGTTCTCATACAAGCTACTCTTATCGGCCTACCGTATACAAACATGTTGAAACCATAATTTCAGTTTTTACTGAAAATTTTTATTTTTTCAAATTAATGTTCTCATACAGGCTACTTTTATCGGCCTACCGTATACAAACATGATGACACCATAATTTCAGTTTTTACTGAAAATTTTGTTTTTTTTTCAAATTAACGTTCTCATACAGGCTTTTATTATTGGCCTACCGTATACAAACATTACGAAACCATAATTTCTGTTTTTACTGTAAATTTTGTTTTTTCTCAAATTAACGTTCTCATACAAACTACTCTTATCGGCCTACCGTATACAAACATGATGACACCATAATTTCAGTTTTTACTGAAAATTAATTTTTTCGCAAATTAACGTTCTCATACAGGCTACTCTTATCGGCCTACCGTATACAAACATGATGACACCATAATTTCAGTTTTTACTGAAAATTAATTTTTTCTCAAATTAACGTTCTCATACAGGCTACTCTTATCGGCCTACAGTATACAAACATGATGACACCATAATTTCTGTTTTTACTGAATTTTTTTTTTTTTTTTAAAGTAACGTTATCATACAGGCTACACTTATCGGCCTACCGTATACAAACATGATGACACCATAATTTCAGTTTTTACTGAAAATTTTTTTTTTTTTTAAAGTAACGTTATCATACAGGCTACACTTATCGGCCTACCGTATACAAACATGATGAACCATAATTTCAGTTTTTACTGAAAATTTTTTTTTTCTCAAATTAACGTTATCATACAGGCTACACTTATCGGCCTACCGTATACAAACATGATGAACCATAATTTCAGTTTTTACTGAAAATTTTTTTTTTCTCAAATTAACGTTCTCATACAAGCTACTCTTATCGGCCTACCGTATACAAACATGATGACACCATAATTTCAGTTTTTACTGAAATTTTTTTTTTTTTTAAAGTAACGTTCTCATACAAGCTACACTTATCGGCCTACCGTATACAAATATGATGACACCATAATTTCAGTTTTTACTGAAATTTTTTATTTTCTCAAATTAATGTTCTCATACAGGCTACTCTTATCGGCCTACCGTATACAAACATGATGAACCATAATTTCAGTTTTTACTGGATTTTTTTTTTTTAAAAGTAACGTTATCATACAGGCTACACTTATCGGCCTACCGTATACAAACATGATGACACCATAATATCAGTTTTTACTGAAAAATTTTTTTTTCTCAAATTAACGTTCTCATACAAGCTACTCTTATCGGCCTACCGTATACAAACATGATGACACCATAATTTCTGTTTTTACTGAATTTTTTTTTTTTTTTTAAAGTAACGTTATCATACAGGCTACACTTATCGGCCTACCGTATACAAACATGATGAACCATAATTTCAGTTTTTACTGAAAATTTTTTTTTTCTCAAATTAACGTTCTCATACAAGCTACTCTTATCGGCCTACCGTATACAAACATGATGACACCATAATTTCAGTTTTTACTGAAATTTTTTTTTTTTTTAAAGTAACGTTCTCATACAAGCTACACTTATCGGCCTACCGTATACAAACATGATGACACCATAATTTCAGTTTTTACTGAAATTTTTTATTTTCTCAAATTAATGTTCTCATACAGGCTACTCTTATCGGCCTACCGTATACAAACATGATGACACCATAATTCCAGTTTTTACTGAATTTTTTTTTTTTTTAAAAGTAACGTTCGCATACAAGCTACACTTATCGGCCTACCGTATACAAACATGATGACACCATAATATCAGTTTTTACTGAAAATTTTTTTCTTCTCAAATTAACGTTCTCATACAAGCTACTCTTATTGGCCTAACGTATACAAACATGATGACACCATAATTTCAGTTTTTACTGAAATTTTTTTTTTTTTTAAAGTAACGTTCTCATAGAAGCTACACTTATCGGCCTACCGTATACAAACATGATGACACCATAATTTCTGTTTTTACTGAAAATTTTTTTTTTTTTTTAAAGTAACGTTCTCATACAAGCTACACTTATCGGCCTACCGTATACAAACCTCATGACACCATAATTTCAGTTTTTACTGAAATTTTTTTTTTTTAAAGTAACGTTCTCATACAAGCTACTCTTATCGGCCTACCGTATACAAACGTGATGAAACCATAATTTCAGTTTTTACTGAAAATTTTTTTTTCTCAAAGTAACGTTCTCATACAAGCTACACTTATCGGCCTACCGTATACAAACATGATGACACCATAATTTCAGTTTTTACTGAAAATTAATTTTTTCGCAAATTAACGTTCTCATACAGGCTACTCTTATCGGCCTACCGTATACAAACATGATGACACCATAATTTCAGTTTTTACTGAAAATTTTGTTTTTTCTCAAATTAACGTTCTCATACAGGCTACTCTTATCGGCCTACCGTATACAAACATGTTGAAACCATAATTTCAGTTTTTACTGAAAATTTTTATTTTTTCAAATTAATGTTCTCATACAGGCTACTTTTATCGGCCTACCGTATACAAACATGATGACACCATAATTTCAGTTTTTACTGAAAATTTTGTTTTTTTTCAAATTAACGTTCTCATACAGGCTACTCTTATCGGCCTACCGTATACAAACATGATGACACCATAATTTCAGTTTTTACTGAAAATTTTGTTTTTTCTCAAATTAACGTTCTCATACAAACTACTCTTATCGGCCTACCGTATACAAACATGATGACACCATAATTTCAGTTTTTACTGAAAATTAATTTTTTCTCAAATTAACGTTCTCATACAGGCTACTCTTATCGGCCTACCGTATACAAACATGATGACACCATAATTTCTGTTTTTACTGAATTTTTTTTTTTTTTTTAAAGTTACGTTATCATACAGGCTACACTTATCGGCCTACCGTATACAAACATGATGACACCATAATTTCAGTTTTTACTGGAAAATTTTTTTTTCTCAAATTAACGTTCTCATACAAGCTACTCTTATCGGCCTACCGTATACAAACATGATGACACCATAATTTCTGTTTTTACTGAAAAATTTTTTTTTCTCAAATTAACGTTCTCATACAAGCTACACTTATCGGCCTACCGTATACAAACATGATGACACCATAATTTCAGTTTTTACTGAAAATTTTTTTTTTCTCAAATTAACGTTCTCATACAACCTACTCTTATCGGCCTACCTTATACGAACATGATGACACCATAATTTCAGTTTTTACTGAAAATTTTTTTTTTCTCAAATTAACGTTCTCATACAAGCTACTCTTATCGGCCTACCGTATACAAACATGATGACACCATAATTTCAGTTTTTACTGAAGTTTTTTTTTTTTTGAAGTAACGTTCTCATACAAGCTACACTTATCGGCCTACCGTATACAAACATGATGCCACCATAATTTCAGTTTTTACTGAAATTTTTTTTTTTCTCAAATTAACGTTCTCATACAAGCTACTCTTATCGGCCTACCGTATACAAACATGATGAAACCATAATTTCAGTTTTTACTGAATTTTTTTTTTTTTTTTAAAGTTACGTTATCATACAGGCTACACTTATCGGCCTACCGTATACAAACATGATGACACCATAATTTCAGTTTTTACTGAAATTTTTTTTTTTTTTAAAGTAACGTTCTCATACAAGCTACACTTATTGGCCTACCGTATACAAACATGATGACACCATAATTTCAGTTTTTACTGAAATTTTTTATTTTCTCAAATTAATGTTCTCATACAGGCTACTCTTATCGGCCTACCGTATACAAACATGATGACACCATAATTTCAGTTTTTACTGGATTTTTTTTTTTTAAAAGTAACGTTATCATACAGGCTACACTTATCGGCCTACCGTATACAAACATGATGACACCATAAGTTCAGTTTTTACTGAAAATTTTTTTCTTCTCAAATTAACGTTCTCATACAAGCTACTCTTATCGGCCTACCATATACAAACATGATGACACCATAATTTCAGTTTTCACTGAAATTTTTTTTTTTTTTAAAGAAACGTTCTCATACAAGCTACACTTATCGGCCTACCGTATACAAACATGATGACACCATAATTTCAGTTTTTACTGAAATTTTTTTTTTCTCAAATTAACGTTCTCATACAAGCTACTCTTATCGGCCTACCGTATACAAACATGTTGAAACCATAATTTCAGTTTTTACTGAAAATTTTTATTTTTTCAAATTAATGTTCTCATACAGGCTACTTTTATCGGCCTACCGTATACAAACATGATGACACCATAATTTCAGTTTTTACTGAAAATTTTTTTTTTTTTCAAATTAACGTTCTCATACAGGCTTTTATTATTGGCCTACCGTATACAAACATTACGACACCATAATTTCTGTTTTTACTGAAAATTTTGTTTTTTCTCAAATTAACGTTCTCATACAAACTACTCTTATCGGCCTACCGTATACAAACATGATGACACCATAATTTCAGTTTTTACTGAAAATTAATTTTTTCGCAAATTAACGTTCTCATACAGGCTACTCTTATCGGCCTACCGTATACAAACATGATGACACCTAAATTTCAGTTTTTACTGAAAATTTTGTTTTTTCTCAAATTAACGTTCTCATACAAACTACTCTTATCGGCCTACCGTATACAAACATGATGACACCATAATTTCAGTTTTTACTGAAAATTAATTTTTTCTCAAATTAACGTTCTCATACAGGCTACTCTTATCGGCCTACAGTATACAAACATGATGACACCATAATTTCTGTTTTTACTGAATTTTTTTTTTTTTTTTAAAGTAACGTTATCATACAGGCTACACTTATCGGCCTACCGTATACAAACATGATGACACCAAAATTTCAGTTTTTACTGAAAAATTTTTTTTTCTCAAATTAACGTTCTCATACAAGCTACTCTTATCGGCCTACCGTATACAAACATGATGACACCATAATTTCTGTTTTTACTGAATTTTTTTTTTTTTTTTAAAGTAACGTTATCATACAGGCTACACTTATCGGCCTACCGTATACAAACATGATGAACCATAATTTCAGTTTTTACTGAAAATTTTTTTTTTCTCAAATTAACGTTCTCATACAAGCTACTCTTATCGGCCTACCGTATACAAACATGATGACACCATAATTTCAGTTTTTACTGAAAATTTTGTTTTTTTTAAAGTAACGTTCTCATACAAACTACTCTTATCGGCCTACCGTATACAAACATGATGACACCATAATTTCAGTTTTTACTGAAAATTAATTTTTTCGCAAATTAACGTTCTCATACAGGCTACTCTTATCGGCCTACCGTATACAAACATGTTGAAACCATAATTTCAGTTTTTACTGAAAATTTTTATTTTTTCAAATTAATGTTCTCATACAGGCTACTTTTATCGGCCTACCGTATACAAACATGATGACACCATAATTTCAGTTTTTACTGAAAATTAATTTTTTCTCAAATTAACGTTCTCATACAGGCTACTCTTATCGGCCTACCGTATACAAACATGATGACACCATAATTTCAGTTTTTACTGAAAATTTTGTTTTTTCTCAAATTAACGTTCTCATACAAACTACTCTTATCGGCCTACCGTATACAAACATGATGACACCATAATTTCAGTTTTTACTGAAAATTAATTTTTTCTCAAATTAACGTTCTCATACAGGCTACTCTTATCGGCCTACCGTATACAAACATGATGACACCATAATTTCTGTTTTTACTGAATTTTTTTTTTTTTTTTAAAGTTACGTTATCATACAGGCTACACTTATCGGCCTACCGTATACAAACATGTTGAAACCATAATTTCAGTTTTTACTGGAAAATTTTTTTTTCTCAAATTAACGTTCTCATACAAGCTACTCTTATCGGCCTACCGTATACAAACATGATGACACCATAATTTCAGTTTTTACTGAAAATTTTTTTTTTTTTCAAATTAACGTTCTCATACAGGCTTTTATTATTGGCCTACCGTATACAAACATTACGACACCATAATTTCTGTTTTTACTGAAAATTTTGTTTTTTCTCAAATTAACGTTCTCATACAAACTACTCTTATCGGCCTACCGTATACAAACATGATGACACCATAATTTCAGTTTTTACTGAAAATTAATTTTTTCGCAAATTAACGTTCTCATACAGGCTACTCTTATCGGCCTACCGTATACAAACATGATGACACCTAAATTTCAGTTTTTACTGAAAATTTTGTTTTTTCTCAAATTAACGTTCTCATACAAACTACTCTTATCGGCCTACCGTATACAAACATGATGACACCATAATTTCAGTTTTTACTGAAAATTAATTTTTTCTCAAATTAACGTTCTCATACAGGCTACTCTTATCGGCCTACAGTATACAAACATGATGACACCATAATTTCTGTTTTTACTGAATTTTTTTTTTTTTTTTAAAGTAACGTTATCATACAGGCTACACTTATCGGCCTACCGTATACAAACATGATGACACCATAATTTCAGTTTTTACTGAAAAATTTTTTTTTCTCAAATTAACGTTCTCATACAAGCTACTCTTATCGGCCTACCGTATACAAACATGATGACACCATAATTTCTGTTTTTACTGAATTTTTTTTTTTTTTTTAAAGTAACGTTATCATACAGGCTACACTTATCGGCCTACCGTATACAAACATGATGAACCATAATTTCAGTTTTTACTGAAAATTTTTTTTTTCTCAAATTAACGTTCTCATACAAGCTACTCTTATCGGCCTACCGTATACAAACATGATGACACCATAATTTCAGTTTTTACTGAAAATTTTGTTTTTTTTAAAGTAACGTTCTCATACAAACTACTCTTATCGGCCTACCGTATACAAACATGATGACACCATAATTTCAGTTTTTACTGAAAATTAATTTTTTCGCAAATTAACGTTCTCATACAGGCTACTCTTATCGGCCTACCGTATACAAACATGTTGAAACCATAATTTCAGTTTTTACTGAAAATTTTTATTTTTTCAAATTAATGTTCTCATACAGGCTACTTTTATCGGCCTACAGTATACAAACATGATGACACCATAATTTCAGTTTTTACTGAAAATTAATTTTTTCTCAAATTAACGTTCTCATACAGGCTACTCTTATCGGCCTACCGTATACAAACATGATGACACCATAATTTCAGTTTTTACTGAAAATTTTGTTTTTTCTCAAATTAACGTTCTCATACAAACTACTCTTATCGGCCTACCGTATACAAACATGATGACACCATAATTTCAGTTTTTACTGAAAATTAATTTTTTCTCAAATTAACGTTCTCATACAGGCTACTCTTATCGGCCTACCGTATACAAACATGATGACACCATAATTTCTGTTTTTACTGAATTTTTTTTTTTTTTTTTAAAGTTACGTTATCATACAGGCTACACTTATCGGCCTACCGTATACAAACATGTTGAAACCATAATTTCAGTTTTTACTGGAAAATTTTTTTTTCTCAAATTAACGTTCTCATACAAGCTACTCTTATCGGCCTACCGTATACAAACATGATGACACCATAATTTCAGTTTTTACTGAAAATTTTTTTTTTTTTCAAATTAACGTTCTCATACAGGCTTTTATTATTGGCCTACCGTATACAAACATTACGACACCATAATTTCTGTTTTTACTGAAAATTTTGTTTTTTCTCAAATTAACGTTCTCATACAAACTACTCTTATCGGCCTACCGTATACAAACATGATGACACCATAATTTCAGTTTTTACTGAAAATTAATTTTTTCGCAAATTAACGTTCTCATACAGGCTACTCTTATCGGCCTACCGTATACAAACATGATGACACCTAAATTTCAGTTTTTACTGAAAATTTTGTTTTTTCTCAAATTAACGTTCTCATACAGGCTACTCTTATCGGCCTACCGTATACAAACATGATGACACCATAATTTCAGTTTTTACTGAAAATTTTGTTTTTTCTCAAATTAACGTTCTCATACAGGCTACTCTTATCGGCCTACCGTATACAAACATGATGACACAATAATTTCTGTTTTTACTGAATTTTTTTTTTTTTTTTAAAGTTACGTTATCATACAGGCTACACTTATCGGCCTACCGTATACAAACATGATGACACCATAATTTCAGTTTTTACTGGAAAATTTTTTTTTCTCAAATTAACGTTCTCATACAAGCTACTCTTATCGGCCTACCGTATACAAACATGATGACACCATAATTTCTGTTTTTACTGAAAAATTTTTTTTTCTCAAATTAACGTTCTCATACAAGCTACACTTATCGGCCTACCGTATACAAACATGATGACACCATAATTTCAGTTTTTACTGAAAATTTTTTTTTTCTCAAATTAACGTTCTCATACAACCTACTCTTATCGGCCTACCTTATACGAACATGATGACACCATAATTTCAGTTTTTACTGAAAATTTTTTTTTTCTCAAATTAACGTTCTCATACAAGCTACTCTTATCGGCCTACCGTATACAAACATGATGACACCATAATTTCAGTTTTTACTGAAGTTTTTTTTTTTTTGAAGTAACGTTCTCATACAAGCTACACTTATCGGCCTACCGTATACAAACATGATGCCACCATAATTTCAGTTTTTACTGAAATTTTTTTTTTTCTCAAATTAACGTTCTCATACAAGCTACTCTTATCGGCCTACCGTATACAAACATGATGAAACCATAATTTCAGTTTTTACTGAATTTTTTTTTTTTTTTTAAAGTTACGTTATCATACAGGCTACACTTATCGGCCTACCGTATACAAACATGATGACACCATAATTTCAGTTTTTACTGAAATTTTTTTTTTTTTTAAAGTAACGTTCTCATACAAGCTACACTTATTGGCCTACCGTATACAAACATGATGACACCATAATTTCAGTTTTTACTGAAATTTTTTATTTTCTCAAATTAATGTTCTCATACAGGCTACTCTTATCGGCCTACCGTATACAAACATGATGACACCATAATTTCAGTTTTTACTGGATTTTTTTTTTTTAAAAGTAACGTTATCATACAGGCTACACTTATCGGCCTACCGTATACAAACATGATGACACCATAATATCAGTTTTTACTGAAAATTTTTTTCTTCTCAAATTAACGTTCTCATACAAGCTACTCTTATCGGCCTACCATATACAAACATGATGACACCATAATTTCAGTTTTCACTGAAATTTTTTTTTTTTTTAAAGAAACGTTCTCATACAAGCTACACTTATCGGCCTACCGTATACAAACATGATGACACCATAATTTCAGTTTTTACTGAAAATTTTTTTTTTTTTCAAATTAACGTTCTCATACAGGCTTTTATTATTGGCCTACCGTATACAAACATTACGACACCATAATTTCTGTTTTTACTGAAAATTTTGTTTTTTCTCAAATTAACGTTCTCATACAAACTACTCTTATCGGCCTACCGTATACAAACATGATGACACCATAATTTCAGTTTTTACTGAAAATTTTTTTTTTTTTCAAATTAACGTTCTCATACAGGCTTTTATTATTGGCCTACCGTATACAAACATTACGACACCATAATTTCTGTTTTTACTGAAAATTTTGTTTTTTCTCAAATTAACGTTCTCATACAAACTACTCTTATCGGCCTACCGTATACAAACATGATGACACCATAATTTCAGTTTTTACTGAAAATTAATTTTTTCGCAAATTAACGTTCTCATACAGGCTACTCTTATCGGCCTACCGTATACAAACATGATGACACCTAAATTTCAGTTTTTACTGAAAATTTTGTTTTTTCTCAAATTAACGTTCTCATACAAACTACTCTTATCGGCCTACCGTATACAAACATGATGACACCATAATTTCAGTTTTTACTGAAAATTAATTTTTTCTCAAATTAACGTTCTCATACAGGCTACTCTTATCGGCCTACAGTATACAAACATGATGACACCATAATTTCTGTTTTTACTGAATTTTTTTTTTTTTTTTAAAGTAACGTTATCATACAGGCTACACTTATCGGCCTACCGTATACAAACATGATGACACCATAATTTCAGTTTTTACTGAAAAATTTTTTTTTCTCAAATTAACGTTCTCATACAAGCTACTCTTATCGGCCTACCGTATACAAACATGATGACACCATAATTTCTGTTTTTACTGAATTTTTTTTTTTTTTTTAAAGTAACGTTATCATACAGGCTACACTTATCGGCCTACCGTATACAAACATGATGAACCATAATTTCAGTTTTTACTGAAAATTTTTTTTTTCTCAAATTAACGTTCTCATACAAGCTACTCTTATCGGCCTACCGTATACAAACATGATGACACCATAATTTCAGTTTTTACTGAAAATTTTGTTTTTTTTAAAGTAACGTTCTCATACAAACTACTCTTATCGGCCTACCGTATACAAACATGATGACACCATAATTTCAGTTTTTACTGAAAATTAATTTTTTCGCAAATTAACGTTCTCATACAGGCTACTCTTATCGGCCTACCGTATACAAACATGTTGAAACCATAATTTCAGTTTTTACTGAAAATTTTTATTTTTTCAAATTAATGTTCTCATACAGGCTACTTTTATCGGCCTACCGTATACAAACATGATGACACCATAATTTCAGTTTTTACTGAAAATTAATTTTTTCTCAAATTAACGTTCTCATACAGGCTACTCTTATCGGCCTACCGTATACAAACATGATGACACCATAATTTCAGTTTTTACTGAAAATTTTGTTTTTTCTCAAATTAACGTTCTCATACAAACTACTCTTATCGGCCTACCGTATACAAACATGATGACACCATAATTTCAGTTTTTACTGAAAATTAATTTTTTCTCAAATTAACGTTCTCATACAGGCTACTCTTATCGGCCTACCGTATACAAACATGATGACACCATAATTTCTGTTTTTACTGAATTTTTTTTTTTTTTTTTAAAGTTACGTTATCATACAGGCTACACTTATCGGCCTACCGTATACAAACATGTTGAAACCATAATTTCAGTTTTTACTGGAAAATTTTTTTTTCTCAAATTAACGTTCTCATACAAGCTACTCTTATCGGCCTACCGTATACAAACATGATGACACCATAATTTCAGTTTTTACTGAAAATTTTTTTTTTTTTCAAATTAACGTTCTCATACAGGCTTTTATTATTGGCCTACCGTATACAAACATTACGACACCATAATTTCTGTTTTTACTGAAAATTTTGTTTTTTCTCAAATTAACGTTCTCATACAAACTACTCTTATCGGCCTACCGTATACAAACATGATGACACCATAATTTCAGTTTTTACTGAAAATTAATTTTTTCGCAAATTAACGTTCTCATACAGGCTACTCTTATCGGCCTACCGTATACAAACATGATGACACCTAAATTTCAGTTTTTACTGAAAATTTTGTTTTTTCTCAAATTAACGTTCTCATACAAACTACTCTTATCGGCCTACCGTATACAAACATGATGACACCATAATTTCAGTTTTTACTGAAAATTAATTTTTTCTCAAATTAACGTTCTCATACAGGCTACTCTTATCGGCCTACAGTATACAAACATGATGACACCATAATTTCTGTTTTTACTGAATTTTTTTTTTTTTTTTAAAGTAACGTTATCATACAGGCTACACTTATCGGCCTACCGTATACAAACATGATGACACCATAATTTCAGTTTTTACTGAAAAATTTTTTTTTCTCAAATTAACGTTCTCATACAAGCTACTCTTATCGGCCTACCGTATACAAACATGATGACACCATAATTTCTGTTTTTACTGAATTTTTTTTTTTTTTTTAAAGTAACGTTATCATACAGGCTACACTTATCGGCCTACCGTATACAAACATGATGAACCATAATTTCAGTTTTTACTGAAAATTTTTTTTTTCTCAAATTAACGTTCTCATACAAGCTACTCTTATCGGCCTACCGTATAAAAACATGATGACACCATAATTTCAGTTTTTACTGAAAATTTTGTTTTTTTTAAAGTAACGTTCTCATACAAACTACTCTTATCGGCCTACCGTATACAAACATGATGACACCATAATTTCAGTTTTTACTGAAAATTAATTTTTTCGCAAATTAACGTTCTCATACAGGCTACTCTTATCGGCCTACCGTATACAAACATGTTGAAACCATAATTTCAGTTTTTACTGAAAATTTTTATTTTTTCAAATTAATGTTCTCATACAGGCTACTTTTATCGGCCTACCGTATACAAACATGATGACACCATAATTTCAGTTTTTACTGAAAATTAATTTTTTCTCAAATTAACGTTCTCATACAGGCTACTCTTATCGGCCTACCGTATACAAACATGATGACACCATAATTTCAGTTTTTACTGAAAATTTTGTTTTTTCTCAAATTAACGTTCTCATACAAACTACTCTTATCGGCCTACCGTATACAAACATGATGACACCATAATTTCAGTTTTTACTGAAAATTAATTTTTTCTCAAATTAACGTTCTCATACAGGCTACTCTTATCGGCCTACCGTATACAAACATGATGACACCATAATTTCTGTTTTTACTGAATTTTTTTTTTTTTTTTTAAAGTTACGTTATCATACAGGCTACACTTATCGGCCTACCGTATACAAACATGATGACACCATAATTTCAGTTTTTACTGGAAAATTTTTTTTTCTCAAATTAACGTTCTCATACAAGCTACTCTTATCGGCCTACCGTATACAAACATGATGACACCATAATTTCTGTTTTTACTGAAAATTTTTTTTTTCTCAAATTAACGTTCTCATACAAGCTACTCTTATCGGCCTACCGTATACAAACATGATGACACCATAATTTCAGTTTTTACTGAAAATTTTTTTTTTCTCAAATTAACGTTCTCATACAACCTACTCTTATCGGCCTACCTTATACAAACATGATGACACCATAATTTCAGTTTTTACTGAAAATTTTTTTTTTCTCAAATTAACGTTCTCATACAAGCTACTCTTATCGGCCTACCGTATACAAACATGATGACACCATAATTTCAGTTTTTACTGAAGTTTTTTTTTTTTTTGAAGTAACGTTCTCATACAAGCTACACTTATCGGCCTACCGTATACAAACATGATGCCACCATAATTTCAGTTTTTACTGAAATTTTTTTTTTTCTCAAATTAACGTTCTCATACAAGCTACTCTTATCGGCCTACCGTATACAAACATGATGAAACCATAATTTCAGTTTTTACTGAAAATTTTTATTTTCTCAAATTAATGTTCTAATACAACCTACTCTTATCGGCCTACCGTATACAAACATGATGACACCATAATTTCAGTTTTTACTGAAAATTAATTTTTTCTCAAAATAACGTTCTCATACAGGCTACTCTTATCGGCCTACCGTATACAAACATGTTGAAACCATAATTTCAGTTTTTACTGAAAATTTTTATTTTCTCAAATTAATGTTCTCATACAGGCTACTCTTATCGGCCTACCGTATACAAACATGATGACACCATAATTTCAGTTTTTACTGAAAATTTTGTTTTTTTCCAAATTAACGTTCTAATACAGGCTTTTATTATTGACCTACCGTATACAAACATGATGACACCATAATTTCTGTTTTTACTGAAAATTTTGTTTGTTCTCAAATTAACGTTCTCATACAAACTTCTCTTATCGGCCTACCGTATACAAACATGATGACACCATAATTTCAGTTTTTACTGAAAATTAATTTTTTCTCAAATTAACGTTCTCATACAGGCTACTCTTATCGGCCTACCGTATACAAACATGATGACACCATAATTTCTGTTTTTACTGAATTTTTTTTTTTTTTTTAAAGTAACGTTATCATACAGGCTACACTTATCGGCCTACCGTATACAAACATGATGACACCATAATTTCAGTTTTTACTGAAATTTTTTTTTTCTCAAATTAACGTTCTCATACAAGCTACTCTTATCGGCCTACCGTATACAAACATGTTGAAACCATAATTTCAGTTTTTACTGAAAATTTTTAATTTCTCAAATTAATGTTCTCATACAGTCTACTCTTATCGGTCTACCGTATACAAACATAATGACACCATAATTTCAGTTTTTACTGAAAATTTTGTTTTTTTTCAAATTAACGTTCTCATACAGGCTTTTATTATTGGCCTACCGTATACAAACATGATGACGCCATAATTTCTGTTTTTACTGAAAATTTTGTTTTTTCTCAAATTAACGTTCTCATACAAACTACTCTTATCGGCCTACCGTATACAAACATGATGACACCATAATTTCAGTTTTTACTGAAAATTAATTTTTTCTCAAATTAACGTTCTCATACAGGCTACTCTTATCGGCCTACCGTATACAAACATGATGACACCATAATTTCAGTTTTTACTGAAAATTAATTTTTTCTCAAATTAACGTTCTCATACAGGCTACTCTTATCGGCCTACCGTATACAAACATGATGACACCATAATTTCTGTTTTTACTGAATTTTTTTTTTTTTCTCAAATTAACGTTCTCATACAAGCTACTCTTATCGGCCTACCGTATACAAACATGTTGAAACCATAATTTCAGGTTTCACTGAAAATTTTTATTTTCTCAAATTAATGTTCTCATACAGGCTACTCTTATCGGCCTACCGTATACAAACATGATGACACGATAATTTCAGTTTTTACTGAATTTTTTTTTTTTTAAAAGTAACGTTATAATACAGGCTACACTTATCGGCCTACCGTATACAAACATGATGACACCATAATTTCAGTTTTTACTGAAAATTTTTTTCTTCTCAAATTAACGTTCTCATACAAGCTACTCTTATCGGCCTACCGTATACAAACATGATGACACCATAATTTCAGTTTTTACTGAAATTTTTTTTTTTTTTAAAGTAACGTTCTCATACAAGCTACACTTATCGGCCTACCGTATACAAACATGATGACACCATAATTTCAGTTTTTACTGAAATTTTTTTTTTCTCAAATTAACGTTCTCATACAAGCTACTCTTATCGGCCTACCGTATACAAACATGTTGAAACCATAATTTCAGTTTTTACTGAAAATTTTTATTTTCTCAAATTAATGTTCTCATACAGGCTACTCTTATCGGCCTACCGTGTACAAACATGATGACACCATAATTTCAGTTTTAACTGAAAATTTTTTTTTTCTCAAATTAACGTTCTCATACAAGCTACTCTTATCGGCCTACCGTATACAAACATGATGACACCATAATTTCAGTTTTTACTGAAATTTTTTTTTTTTTTAAAGTAACCTTCTCATACAAGCTACACTTATCGGCCTACCGTATACAAACATGATGCCACCATAATTTCAGTTTTTACTGAAATTTTTTTTTTTCTCAAATTAACGTTCTCATACAGGCTACTCTTATCGGCCTACCGTATACAAACATGATAACACCATCATTTCAGTTTTTACTGAAAATTTTTTTTTCTCAAATTAACATTCTCATACAGGCTACTCTTATCGGCCTACCGTATACAAACATGATGACACCATAATTGCAGTTTTTACTGAAAATTTTTTTTCCTCGAATGAACGTTCTCATACAAGCTACTCTTATCGGCCTACCGTATACAAACATGATGACACCATAATTGCAGTTTTTACTGAAAATTTTTTTTCCTCGAATGAACGTTCTCATACAAGCTACTCTTATCGGCCTACCGTATACAAACATGATGACACCATAATTTCTGTTTTTACTGAATTTTTTTTTTTTTTTTAAAGTAACGTTATCATACAGGCTACACTTATCGGCCTACCGTATACAAACATGATGACACCATAATTTCAGTTTTTACTGAAATTTTATTTTTACTCAAATTAACGTTCTCTTACAGGCTACTCTTATCGGCCTACCGTATACAAACATGATGAAACCATAATTTCAGTTTTTACTGAAAATTTTTTTTTTCTCAAATTAACGTTCTCATACAACCTACTCTTATCGGCCTACCGTATACAAACATGATGACACCATAATTTCAGTTTTAACTGAAAATTTTTTTTTTCTCAAATTAACGTTCTCATACAAGCTACTCTTATCGGCCTACCGTATACAAACATGATGACACCATAATTTCAGTTTTTACTGAAATTTTTTTTTTTTTTAAAGTAACCTTCTCATACAAGCTACACTTATCGGCCTACCGTATACAAACATGATGCCACCATAATTTCAGTTTTTACTGAAATTTTTTTTTTTCTCAAATTAACGTTCTCATACAGGCTACTCTTATCGGCCTACCGTATACAAACATGATAACACCATCATTTCAGTTTTTACTGAAAATTTTTTTTTCTCAAATTAACGTTCTCATACAGGCTACTCTTATCGGCCTACCGTATACAAACATGATGACACCATAATTGCAGTTTTTACTGAAAATTTTTTTTTCTCGAATGAACGTTCTCATACAAGCTTCTCTTATCGGCCTACCGTATACAAACATGATGACACCATAATCTCAGTTTTTACTGAAAATTTTTTTTTTTTCAAATTAACGTTCTTATACAAGCTACTCTTATCGGCCTACCGTAGACAAACATGGTGACACCATAATTTCTGTTTTTACTGAAAATTTATTTTTTCTCAAATTAACGTTCTCATACAGGCTACTCTTATCGGCCTACCGTATACAAACATGATGACACCATAATTTCAGTTTTTACTGAAATTTTTTTTTTTTAAAAGTAACGTTCTTATGCAAGCTACTCTTATCGGCCTACCGTATACAAACATGATGACACCATAATTTCAGTTTTCACTGAAAATTTTTTTTTTTTTTTAAAGTAACGTTCTCATACAAGCTACACTTATGGGCCTACCGTATACAAACATGATGACACCATAATTTCTGTTTTTACTGAAAATTTTTTTTTTCTCAAATTAACGTTCTTATACAAGCTACTCTTCTCGGCCTACCGTATACAAACATGGTGACACCATAATTTCAGTTTTTACTGAAATTTATTTCTTCTCAAACTAACGTTCTCATACAGGCTACTATTATCGACCTACCGTATACAAACATGATGGCACCATAATTTCAGTTTTTACTGAATATTTTGTTTTCTGAAATTAACGTTCTCATACAGGCTACTCTTATCGGCCTACCGTATACAAACATGATGACAGCATAATTTTTGTTTTTACTGAAAATTATTTTTTCTCAAATTAACGTTCTCATACAGGCTACTCTTTTCGGCCTACCGTATGCAAACATGATGACACCATAATTTCAGTTTTAACTGAAAATTTTTTTTTTCTCAAATTAACTTTCTCATACAAGCTACACTTATCGGCCTACCGTATACAAACATGATGACACCATAATTTCAGTTTTTACTGAATTTTTTTTTTTTTTTAAAAAGTAACGTTATCATACAGGCTACACTTATCGGCCTACCGTATACAAACATGATGACACCATAATTTCAGTTTTTACTGAAAATTTTTTTTTTCTCAAATTAACGTTCTCATACAGGCTACACTTATCGGCCTACCGTATACAAACATAATGACACCATAATTTCAGTTTTTACTGAAATTTTGTTTTTCTCAAATTAACGTTCTCATACAGGCTACTCTTATCGGCCTACCGTATACAAACATGATGACACCATAATTCCAGTTTTTACTGAATTTTTTTTTTTTTTTAAAGTAACGTTCGCATACAAGCTACACTTATCGGCCTACCGTATACAAACATGATGACACCATAATTTTAGTTTTTACTGAATATTTTTTTTTTCTCAAATTAACGTTCTCATACAGGCTACTATTATCGGCCTACCGTATACAAACATGATGACACCATAATTTCAGTTTTTACTGAAAATTTATTTTTTCTCAAAGCAACGTTCTCATACTGGCTACTCTTATCGGCCCACCGTATACAAACATGAAGACACCATAATTTCTTTTTTTACTGAAAATTTTTTTTTTCTCAAATTAACGTTCTTCTACAAGTTACACTTATCGGCCTACCGTATACAAATATGATGACACCATAATTTCAGTTTTTACTGAAATTTTTTTTTTTTTTAAAAGTAACGTTCTCATACAGGCTACTCCTATCGGCCTACCGTATACAAACATGATGACACAATAATTTCTGTTTTTACTGAAAATTTTTTTTTTTCAAATTAATGTTCTCATACAGGCTACTTTTATCGGCCTACCGTATACAAACATGATGACACCATAATTTCTGTTTTTGCTGAAAATTTTTACTTTCTCAAATATACGTTCTTATACAAGCTACTCTTATCGGCCTACCGTTTACAAACATGATGACACCATAATTTCAGTTTTTACTGAAAATTAATTTTTTTTAAAAGTAACGTTATCATACGGGCTACACTTATCGGCCTACCGTATACAAACATGATGACACCATAATTTCAGTTTTTACTGAAAATTTTTTTTTTCTCAAATTAACGTTCTCATACAGGCTACACTTATCGGCCTACCCGATACAAACATAATGACACCATAATTTCAGTTTTTACTGAAATTTTGTTTTTCTCAAATTAACGTTCTCATACAGGCTACTCTTATCGGCCTACCGTATACAAACATGATGACACCATAATTCCAGTTTTTACTGCATTTTTTTTTTTTTTTAAATTAACGTTCGCATACAAGCTACACTTATCGGTCTACCGTATACAAACATGATGACACCATAATTTCAGTTTTTACTGAATATTTTTTTTTTCTCAAATTAACGTTCTCATACAGGCTACTCTTATCGGCCTACCGTATACAAACATGATGACACCATAATTTCAGTTTTTACTGAAAATTTATTTTTTCTCAAAGTAACGTTCTCATACAGGCTACTCTTATCGGCCCACCGTATACAAACATGATGACACCATAATTTCTTTTTTTACTGAAAATTTTTTTTTTCTCAAATTAACGTTCTTATACAAGCTGCTCTTATCGGCCTACCGTATACAAACATGAAGACACCATAATTTCAGTTTTTACTGAAAATTATTTTTTCTCAAATTAACGTTCTCATACAGGCTACACTTATCGGGCTACCGTATACAAACATGATGACACCATAATTTCAGTTTTTACTGAATTTTTTTTTTTTTTTTGAAAGTAACGTTATCATATAGGCTACACTTATCGGCCTACCGTATACAAACATGATGACACCATAATTTCTGTTTTTACTGAAAATTTTTTTTTTCTCAAATTAACGTTCTTATACAAGCTACTCTTATCGGCCTACCGTATACAAACATGATGACACCAAAATTTCAGTTTTTACTGAAATTTTTTTTTTCTCAAATTAACGTTCTTATAAAAGCTACTCTTATCGGCCTACCGTATACAAATATGATGACACCATAATTTCAGTTTTTACTGAAATTTTTTTTTTTTTAAAGTAACGTTCTCATACAAGCTACACTTATCGGCCTACCGTATACAAACATCATTACACCATAATTTCAGTTTTTACTGAAAATTTTTTTTTTCTCAAATTAACGTTCTCATACAAGCTACTCTTTTCGGCCTACCGTATACAAACCTCATGACACCATAATTTCTGTTTTTACTGAAAATTTTTTTTTTCTCAAATTAACGTTCTTATACAAGCTACTCTTATCGGCCTACCGTATACAAACATGATGACACCATAATTTCAGTTTTTAATGAAATTTTTTTTTTCTTAAAATTAACGTTCTCATACAAGCTACACTTATCGGCCTACCGTATACAAACATGATGACACCATAATTTCAGTTTTTACTGAAATTTTTTTTTTTTTAAAAGTAACGTTCTTATGCAAGCTACTCTTATCGGCCTACCGTATACAAACATGATGACACCATAATTTCAGTTTTCACTGAAAATTTTTTTTTTTTTAAAAGTAACGTTCTCATACAAGCTACACTTATGGACCTACCGTATACAAACATGATGACACTATAAATTCTGTTTTTACTGAACATTTTTTTTCTCTCAAATTAACGTTCTTATACAAGCTACTCTTATCGGCCTACCGTATACAAACATGGTGACACCATAATTTCAGTTTTTACTGAAATTTTTTTCTTCTCAAACTAACGTTCTCATACAGGCTACTATTATCGGCCTACCGTATACAAACATGATGGCACCATAATTTCAGTTTTTACTGAATATTTTGTTTTCTGAAATTAACGTTCTCATACAGGCTACTCTTATCGGCCTACCGTATACAAACATGATGACACCATAATTTTTGTTTTTACTGAAAATTATTTTTTCTCAAATTAACGTTCTCATACAGGCTACTCTTATCGGCCTACCGTATACAAACATGATGACACCATAATTTCAGTTTTCACTGAAAATTTTTTTTTTCTCAAATTAACGTTCTCATACAAGCTATACTTATCGGCCTACCGTATACAAACATGATGACACCATAATTTCAGTTTTTACTGAATTTTTTTTTTTTTTTAAAAGTAACGTTATCATACAGGCTACACTTAGCGGCCTACCGTATACAAACATGATGACACCATAATATCTGTTTTTACTGAAAATTATTTTTTCTCAAATTAACGTTCTCATACAGGCTACTCTTATCGGCCTACCGTATACAAACATGATGACACCATAATTTCAGTTTTTACTGAAATTTTGTTTTTCTCAAATTAACGTTCTCATACAGGCTACTCTTATCGGCCTACCGTATACAAACATGATGACACCATAATTCCAGTTTTTACTGAATTTTTTTTTTTTTTAAAAGTACCGTTCGCATACAAGCTACACTTATCGGCCTACCGTATACAAACATGATGACACCATAATTTCAGTTTTTACTGAATATTTTTTTTTTCTCAAATTAACGTTCTCATACAGGCTACTCTTATCGGCCTACCGTATACAAACATGATGACACCATAATTTCAGTTTTTACTGAAAATTTATTTTTTCTCAAAGTAACGTTCTCATACAGGCTACTCTTATCGGCCCACCGTATACAAACATGATGACACCATAATTTCTTTTTTTACTGAAAATTTTTTTTTCTCAAATTAACGTTCTTCTACAAGTTACACTTATCGGCCTACCGTATACAAATATGATGACACCATAATTTCAGTTTTTACTGAAATTTTTTTTTTTTTTAAAGTAACGTTCTCATACAGGCTACTCCTATCGGCCTACCGTATACAAACATGATGACACAATAATTTCTGTTTTTACTGAAAATTTTTTTTTTCTCAAATTAACGTACTTATACAAGCTACTCTTATCGGCCTACCGTATACAAACATGATGACACCATAATTTCAGTTTTTACTGAAAATTAATTTTTTATCAAATTAACGTTCTCATACAGGCTACTCTTATCGGCCTACCGTTACAAACATGATGACACCATAATTTCAGTTTTTACTGAAATTTTGTTTTTCTCAAATTAACGTTCTCATACAGGCTACTCTTATCGGCCTACCGTATACAAACATGATGACACCATAATTCCAGTTTTTACTGAATTTTTTTTTTTTTTAAAAGTAACGTTCGCATACAAGCTACACTTATCGGCCTACCGTATACAAACATGATGACACCATAATTTCAGTTTTTACTGAAAATTTTTTTTTCTCAAATTAACGTTCTTATACAAGCTACTCTTATCGGCCTACCGTATACAAACATGATGACACCATAATTTCAGTTTTTACTGAAATTTTTTTTTTTTTAAAGTAACGTTCTCATACAAGCTACTCTTATCGGCCTACCGTATACAAACATGATGACACCATAATTTCAGTTTTTACTGAATTTTTTTTTTTTTTTTAAAGTAACGTTCTCATACAAGCTACTCTTATCGGCCTACCGTATACAAACATGATGACACCATAATTTCAGTTTTTACTGAATTTTTTTTTTTTTTTTAAAGTAACGTTCTCATACAAGCTACTCTTATCGGCCTACCGTATACAAACATGAAGACACCATAATTTCAGTTTTTACTGAATATTTTTTTTTTTTTCAAATTAACGTTCTCATACAAGCTACTCTTATCGGCCTACCGTATACAAACATGATGACACCATAATTTCAGTTTTTACTGAATTTTTTTTTTTTTTTTAAAGTAACGTTCTCATACAAGCTACTCTTATCGGCCTACCGTATACAAACATGATGACACCATAATTTCAGTTTTTACTGAATTTTTTTTTTTTTTTTAAAGTAACGTTCTCATACAAGCTACTCTTATCGGCCTACCGTATACAAACATGATGACACCATAATTTCAGTTTTCACTGAAAATTTTTTTTCTCTCAAATTAACGTTCTTATACAAGCTGCTCTAATCGGCCTACCGTATACAAACATGAAGACACCATAATTTCAGTTTTTACTGAAATTTTGTTTTTCTCAAATTAACGTTCTCATACAGGCTACTCTTATCGGCCTACCGTATACAAACATGATGACACCATAATTCCAGTTTTTACTGAATTTTTTTTTTTTTTAAAAGTAACGTTCGCATACAAGCTACACTTATCGGCCTACCGTATACAAACATGATGACACCATAATTTCAGTTTTTACTGAATATTTTTTTTTTCTCAAATTAACGTTCTCATACAGGCTACTCTTATCGGCCTACCGTATACAAACATGATGACACCATAATTTCAGTTTTTACTGAAAATTTATTTTTTCTCAAAGTAACGTTCTCATACAGGCTACTCTTATCGGCCCACCGTATACAAACATGATGACACCATAATTTCTTTTTTTACTGAAAATTTTTTTTTTCTCAAATTAACGTTCTTCTACAAGTTACACTTATCGGCCTACCGTATACAAATATGATGACACCATAATTTCAGTTTTTACTGAAATTTTTTTTTTTTTTTAAAGTAACGTTCTCATACAGGCTACTCCTATCGGCCTACCGTATACAAACATGATGACACAATAATTTCTGTTTTTACTGAAAATTTTTTTTTTCCCAAATTAACGTACTTATACAAGCTACTCTTATCGGCCTACCGTATACAAACATGATGACACCATAATTTCAGTTTTTACTGAAAATTAATTTTTTCTCAAATTAATGTTCTCATACAGGCTACTCTTATCGGCCTACCGTTACAAACATGATGACACCATTATTTCTGTTTTTACTGAATATTTTTTTTTTTTTTAAGTAACGTTATCATACAGGCTACACTTATCGGCCTACCGTATACAAACATGATGACACCATAATTTCAGTTTTTACTGAAAATTTTTTTTTCTCAAATTAACGTTCTTATACAAGCTACTCTTATCGGCCTACCGTATACAAACATGATGACACCATAATTTCAGTTTTTACTGAAATTTTTTTTTTTTTAAAGTAACGTTCTCATACAAGCTACTCTTATCGGCCTACCGTATACAAACATGATGACACCATAATTTCAGTTTTTACTGAATTTTTTTTTTTTTTTTAAAGTAACGTTCTCATACAAGCTACTCTTATCGGCCTACCGTATACAAACATGATGACACCATAATTTCAGTTTTCACTGAAAATTTTTTTTCTCTCAAATTAACGTTCTTATACAAGCTGCTCTAATCGGCCTACCGTATACAAACATGAAGACACCATAATTTCAGTTTTTACTGAATATTTTTTTTTTTTTCAAATTAACGTTGTCATACAGGCTACACTTATCGGGCTACCGTATACAAACATGATGACACCATAATTTCTGTTTTTACTGAAAATTTATTTTTACTCAAATTAACGTTCTCATACAGGCTACACTTATCGGCCTACCGTATACAAACATGATTGCACCATAATTTCTGTTTTTACTGAAATTTTTTTTTTCTCAAATTAACGTTCTTATACATGCTACTCTTATCGGCCTACCGTATACAAACATGATGACACCATAATTTCAGTTTTTACTGAAATTTTTTTTTTCTTAGAAGTAACGTTCTCATACAAGCTACACTTATCGGCCTACCGTATACAAACATGATTGCACCATAATTTCTGTTTTTACTGAAATTTTTTTTTTCTCAAATTAACGTTCTCATACAAGCTACACTTATCGGCCTACCGTATACAAACATGATGACACCATAATTTCTGTTTTTACTGAAAATTTTTTTTTTCTCAACTTAACGTTCTTATACAAGCTACTCTTATCGGCCTACCGTATACAAACATGATGACACCATAATTTCTGTTTTTACTGAATTTTTTTTTTTTTTAAAAGTAACGTTCTCATACAAGCTACACTTATCGGCCTACCGTATACAAACATGATGACACCATAATTTCTGTTTCTACTGAAAAATTTTTTTTTTCTCAAATTAACGTTCTTATACAAGCTACTCTTTTCGGCCTACCGTATACAAACATGGTGACACCATAATTTCAGTTTTTACTAAAATTTTTTTTTTTTTAAAAGTAACGTTATCATACAAGCTACACTTATCGGCCTACCGTATACAAACATGATGACACCATAATTTCAGTTTTTACTGAATATTTTTTTTTTTTTCAAATTAACGTTCTCATACAGGCTACTCTTATCGGCCTACCGTATACAAACATGATGAGACCATAATTTCTGTTTTTACTGAAAATTATTTTTTCTCAAATTAACGTTCTCATACAGGCTACTCTTATCGGCCTACCGTATATAAACATGATGACACCATAATTTCAGTTTTCACTGAATATTTTTTTTTCTCAAATTAACGTTCTCATACAAGCTACTCTTATCGGCCTACCGTATACAAACATGATGACACCATAATTTCTGTTTTTACTGAAAATTTATTTTTACTCAAATTAACGTTCTCATACAGGCTACACTTATCGGCCTACCGTATACAAACATGATTGCACCATAATTTCTGTTTTTACTGAAATTTTTTTTTTCTCAAATTAACGTTCTTATACATGCTACTCTTATCGGCCTACCGTATACAAACATGATGACACCATAATTTCAGTTTTTACTGAAATTTTTTTTTTCTTAAAAGTAACGTTCTCATACAAGCTACACTTATCGGCCTACCGTATACAAACATGATTGCACCATAATTTCTGTTTTTACTGAAATTTTTTTTTTCTCAAATTAACGTTCTCATACAAGCTACACTTATCGGCCTACCGTATACAAACATGATGACACCATAATTTCTGTTTTTACTGAAAATTTTTTTTTTCTCAACTTAACGTTCTTATACAAGCTACTCTTATCGGCCTACCGTATACAAACATGATGACACCATAATTTCTGTTTTTACTGAATTTTTTTTTTTTTTAAAAGTAACGTTCTCATACAAGCTACACTTATCGGCCTACCGTATACAAACATGATGACACCATAATTTCTGTTTCTACTGAAAAATTTTTTTTTTCTCAAATTAACGTTCTTATACAAGCTACTCTTTTCGGCCTACCGTATACAAACATGGTGACACCATAATTTCAGTTTTTACTAAAATTTTTTTTTTTTTAAAAGTAACGTTATCATACAAGCTACACTTATCGGCCTACCGTATACAAACATGATGACACCATAATTTCAGTTTTTACTGAATATTTTTTTTTTTTTCAAATTAACGTTCTCATACAGGCTACTCTTATCGGCCTACCGTATACAAACATGATGAGACCATAATTTCTGTTTTTACTGAAAATTATTTTTTCTCAAATTAACGTTCTCATACAGGCTACTCTTATCGGCCTACCGTATATAAACATGATGACACCATAATTTCAGTTTTCACTGAATATTTTTTTTTCTCAAATTAACGTTCTCATACAAGCTACTCTTATCGGCCTACCGTATACAAACATGATGACACCATAATTTCTGTTTTAACTGAATATTTTTTTTTTTTTAAAGTAACGTTATCATACAGGCTACACTTATCGGCCTACCTTATACAAACATGATGACACCATAATTTCAGTTTTTACTGAAAATTTTTTTTTCTCAAATTAACGTTCTCATACAAGCTACTCTTATCGGCCTACCGTATACAAACATGATGACACCATAAGTTCAGTTTTTACTCAAATTTTTTTTTTTTTAAAGTAACGTTCTTATACAAGCTACACTTATCGGCCTACCGTATACAAACATGATGACACCATAATTTCAGTTTTTACTGAATTTTTTTTTTTTTTAAAGTAACGTTCTCATACAAGCTACTCTTATCGGCCTACCGTATACAAACATGATGACACCATAATTTCAGTTTTCACTGAAAATTTTTTTATTCTCAAATTAACGTTCTTATACAAGCTACTCTTATCGGCCTACCGTATACAAACATGATGACACCATAATTTCAGTTTTTACTGAAATTTATTTTTTTTTTAAAGTAACGTTCTCATACAAGCTACACTTATCGGCCTACCGTATACAAACATGATGACACCATAATTTCAGTTTTTACTGAAATTTTTTTTTTTTTAAAGTAACGTTCTCATACAGGCTACACTTATCGGCCTACCGTATACAAACATGATGACACCATAATTTCAGTTTTTACTGAATTTTTTTTTCTCTCAAATTAACGTTCTCATACAAGCTACTCTTATCGGCCTACCGTATACAAACATGATTGCACCATAATTTCTGTTTTTACTGAAATTTTTTTTTTCTCAAATTAACGTTCTTATACATGCTACTCTTATCGGCCTACCGTATACAAACATGATGACACCATAATTTCAGTTTTTACTGAAATTTTTTTTTTTTCAAATTAACGTTCTCATACAGGCTACTCTTATCGGCCTACCGTATACTAACATGATGACACCATAATTTCTGTTTTTACTGAAAATTATTTTTTCTCAAATTAACGTTCTCATACAGGCTACTCTTATCGGCCTACCGTATATAAACATGATGACACCATAATTTCAGTTTTCACTGAAAATTTTTTTTTCTCAAATTAACGTTCTCATACAAGCTACTCTTATCGGCCTACCGTATACAAACATGATGACACCATAATTTCTGTTTTAACTGAATATTTTTTTTTTTTTAAGTAACGTTATCATACAGGCTACACTTATCGGCCTACCGTATACAAACATGATGACACCATAATTTCAGTTTTTACTGAAAATTTTTTTTTCTCAAATTAACGTTCTCATACAAGATACTCTTATCGGCCTACCGTATACAAACATGATGACACCATAAGTTCAGTTTTTACTGAAATTTTTTTTTTTTAAAGTAACGTTCTCATACAAGCTTTTCTTATCGGCCTACCGTATACAAACATGATGACACCATAATTTCAGTTTTTACTGAATTTTTTTTTTTTTTAAAGTAACGTTCTCATACAAGCTACTCTTATCGGCCTACCGTATACAAACATGATGAGACCATAATTTCTGTTTTTACTGAAAATTATTTTTTCTCAAATTAACGTTCTCATACAGGCTACTCTTATCGGCCTACCGTATATAAACATGATGACACCATAATTTCAGTTTTCACTGAATATTTTTTTTTCTCAAATTAACGTTCTCATACAAGCTACTCTTATCGGCCTACCGTATACAAACATGATGACACCATAATTTCTGTTTTAACTGAATATTTTTTTTTTTTTAAAGTAACGTTATCATACAGGCTACACTTATCGGCCTACCGTATACAAACATGATGACACCATAATTTCAGTTTTTACTGAAAATGTTTTTTTCTCAAATTAACGTTCTCATACAAGCTACTCTTATCGGCCTACCGTATACAAACATGATGACACCATAAGTTCAGTTTTTACTCAAATTTTTTTTTTTTTAAAGTAACGTTCTTATACAAGCTACACTTATCGGCCTACCGTATACAAACATGATGACACCATAATTTCAGTTTTTACTGAATTTTTTTTTTTTTTAAAGTAACGTTCTCATACAAGCTACTCTTATCGGCCTACCGTATACAAACATGATGACACCATAATTTCAGTTTTCACTGAAAATTTTTTTATTCTCAAATTAACGTTCTTATACAAGCTACTCTTATCGGCCTACCGTATACAAACATGATGACACCATAATTTCAGTTTTTACTGAAATTTATTTTTTTTTTAAAGTAACGTTCTCATACAAGCTACACTTATCGGCCTACCGTATACAAACATGATGACACCATAATTTCAGTTTTTACTGAAATTTTTTTTTTTTTAAAGTAACGTTCTCATACAGGCTACACTTATCGGCCTACCGTATACAAACATGATGACACCATAATTTCAGTTTTTACTGAATTTTTTTTTCTCTCAAATTAACGTTCTCATACAAGCTACTCTTATCGGCCTACCGTATACAAACATGATTGCACCATAATTTCTGTTTTTACTGAAATTTTTTTTTTCTCAAATTAACGTTCTTATACATGCTACTCTTATCGGCCTACCGTATACAAACATGATGACACCATAATTTCAGTTTTTACTGAAATTTTTTTTTTTTCAAATTAACGTTCTCATACAGGCTACTCTTATCGGCCTACCGTATACTAACATGATGACACCATAATTTCTGTTTTTACTGAAAATTATTTTTTCTCAAATTAACGTTCTCATACAGGCTACTCTTATCGGCCTACCGTATATAAACATGATGACACCATAATTTCAGTTTTCACTGAAAATTTTTTTTTCTCAAATTAACGTTCTCATACAAGCTACTCTTATCGGCCTACCGTATACAAACATGATGACACCATAATTTCTGTTTTAACTGAATATTTTTTTTTTTTAAAGTAACGTTATCATACAGGCTACACTTATCGGCCTACCGTATACAAACATGATGACACCATAATTTCAGTTTTTACTGAAAATTTTTTTTTCTCAAATTAACGTTCTCATACAAGATACTCTTATCGGCCTACCGTATACAAACATGATGACACCATAAGTTCAGTTTTTACTGAAATTTTTTTTTTTTAAAGTAACGTTCTCATACAAGCTTTTCTTATCGGCCTACCGTATACAAACATGATGACACCATAATTTCAGTTTTTACTGAATTTTTTTTTTTTTTAAAGTAACGTTCTCATACAAGCTACTCTTATCGGCCTACCGTATACAAACATGATGACACCATAATTTCAGTTTTCACTGAAAATTTTTTTTTTCTCAAATTAACGTTCTTATACAAGCTGCTCTTATCGGCCTACCGTATACAAACATGATGAAACCATAATTTCAGTTTTTACTGAATTTTTTTTTTTTTTTTAAAAGTAACGTTATCATACAGGCTACACTTATCGGCCTACCGTATACAAACATGATGACACCATAATTTCAGTTTTTACTGAAAATTTTTTTTTCTCAAATTAACGTTCTCATACAAGCTACTCTTATCGGCCTACCGTATACAAACATGATGACACCATAATTTCTGTTTTTACTGAAAATTATTTTATCTCAAATTAACGTTCTCATACAGGCTACTCTTATCGGCCTACCGTATACAAACATGATGACACCATAAGTTCAGTTTTTACTGAAATTTTTTTTTTTTTAAAGTAACGTTCTCATACAAGCTACACTTATCGGCCTACCGTATACAAACATGATGACACCATAATTTCAGTTTTTACTGGAATTTTTTTTTTTCTCAAATTAACGTTCTCATACAAGCTACTCTTATCGGCCTACCGTATACAAACATGATGACACCATAATTTCAGTTTTTACTGGAATTTTTTTTTTTCTCAAATTAACGTTATCATACAGGCTACTCTTATCGGCCTACCGTATACAAACATGATGACACCATAATTTCAGTTTTTACTGAAAATTTTTTTTTCTCAAATTAACGTTCTCATACAAGCTACTCTTATCGGCCTACCGTATACAAACATGATGACACCATAATTTCAGTTTTTACTGGAATTTTTTTTTTTCTCAAATTAACGTTCTCATACAAGCTACTCTTATCGGCCTACCGTATACAAACATGATGACACCATAATTTCAGTTTTTACTGGAATTTTTTTTTTTCTCAAATTAACGTTATCATACAGGCTACACTTATCGGCCTACCGTATACAAACATGATGACACCATAATTTCAGTTTTTACTGAAAATTTTTTTTTCTCAAATTAACGTTCTCATACAAGATACTCTTATCGGCCTACCGTATACAAACATGATGACACCATAAGTTCAGTTTTTACTGAAATTTTTTTTTTTTTAAAGTAACGTTCTCATACAAGCTACTCTTATCGGCCTACCGTATACAAACATGATGACACCATAATTTCAGTTTTCACTGAAAATTTTTTTTTTCTCAAATTAACGTTCTTATACAAGCTGCTCTTATCGGCCTACCGTATACAAACATGATGAAACCATAATTTCAGTTTTTACTGAATTTTTTTTTTTTTTTTAAAAGTAACGTTATCATACAGGCTACACTTATCGGCCTACCGTATACAAACATGATGACACCATAATTTCAGTTTTTACTGAAATTTTTTTTTTTTTTAAAGTAACGTTCTCATACAAGCTACACTTATCGGCCTACCGTATACAAACATGATGACACCATAATTTCAGTTTTTACTGAAATTTTTTTTTTTTAAAGTAACTTTCTCATACAGGCTACACTTATCGGCCTGCCGTATACAAACATGATGACACCATAATTTCAGTTTTTACTGAATTTTTTTTTCTCTCAAATTAACGTTCTCATACAAGCTACTCTTATCGGCCTACCGTATACAAACATGATGACACCATAATTTCAGTTTTTACTGAAATTATTTTTTTTCTAAAGTAACGTTCTCATACAAGCTACACTTATCGGCCTACCGTATACAAACATGATGACACCATAATTTCAGTTTTTACTGAATTTTTTTTTTATTTTAAAGTAACGTTTTCATACAAGCTACACTTATCGGCCTACCGTATACAAACATGATGACACCATAATTTCAGTTTTTACTGAAAATTTTTTTTTCTCAAATTAACGTTCTCATACAAGCTACTCTTATCGGCCTACCGTATACAAACATGATGACACCATAATTTCAGTTTTTACTGAAATTTTTTTTTTTTTAAAGTAACGTTCTCGTACAAGCTTCACTTTTCGGCCTACCGTATACAAACATGATGACACCATAATTTCAGTTTTTACTGTATTTTTTTTTTTTTTTTAAAGTAACGTTTTCATACAAGCTACACTTATCGGCCTACCGTATACAAACTTGATGACACTATAATTTCAGTTTTTACTAAATTTTTTTTTTCTCAAATTAACGTTCTCATACAGGCTTTTATTATTGGCCTGCCGTATACAAACATGATGACACCATAATTTCTGTTTTTACTGAAAATTTTGTTTTTTCTCAAATTAACGTTCTCATACAAGCTACTCTTATCGGCCTACCGTATACAAACATGATGACACCATAATTTCAGTTTTCACTGAAAAATTTTTTTTTCTCAAATTAACGTTCTTATACAAGCTGTTCTTATCGGCCTACCGTATACAAAAGTGATGAAACCATAATTTCAGTTTTTACTGAATTTTTTTTTTTTTTTTTAAAGTAACGTTATCATATAGGCTACACTTATCGGCCTACCGTATACAAACTTGATGACACTATAATTTCAGTTTTTACTAAAATTTTTTTTTCTCAAATTAACGTTCTCATACAAGCTAGTCTTATCGGCCTACCGTATACAAACATGATGACACCATAATTTCCGTTTTTACTGAAATTTTTTTTTTTTTTAAAGTAACGTTCTCATACAAGCTACACTTATCGGCCTACCGTATACAAACATGATGACACCATAATTTCAGTTTTTACTGAAATTTTTTTTTTCTCAAATTAACGTTCTCATACAAGCTACTCTTATCGGCCTACCGTATACAAACATGATGACACCATAATTGCAGTTTTTACTTAAAATTTTTTTTTCTCAAATGAACGTTCTCATACAAGCTTCTCTTATCGGCCTACCGTATACAAACATGATGACACCATAATTTCAGTTTTTACTGAAATTTTTTTTTTCTCAAATTAACGTTCTCATACAAGCTACTCTTATCGGCCTACCGTATACAAACATGATGACACCATAATTGCAGTTTTTACTTAAAATTTTTTTTTCTCAAATGAACGTTCTCATACAAGCTTCTCTTATCGGCCTACCGTATACAAACATGATGACACCATAATTTTAGTTTTTACTGAACATTTTTTTTTTCTCAAATTTACGTTCTTATACAAGCTACTCTTATCGGCCTACCGTAGACAAACATGGTGACACCATAATTTCTGTTTTTACTGAAAATTTATTTTTTCGCAAATTAACATTCTCATACAGGCTACTCTTATCGGCCTACCGTATACAAACATGATGACACCATAATTTCTGTTTTTACTGAAAATTTTTTTTTTCTCAAATTAACGTTCTTATACAAGCTACTCTTATCGGCCTACCGTATACAAACATGATGACACCATAATTTCAGTTTTTACTGAAATTTTTTTTTTTTTTTTTAAAGTAACGTTCTCATACAAGCTACACTTATCGGCCTACCGTATACAAACATCACTACACCACAATTTCAGTTTTTACTGAAAATTTTTTTTTTCTCAAATTAACGTTCTCATACAAGCTACTCTTATCGGCCTACCGTATACAAACATGATGACACCATAATTTCAGTTTTTACTGAAATTTTTTTTTTTTAAAGTAACGTTCTCATACAAGCTACACTTATCGGCCTACCGTATACAAACATGATGACACCATAATTTCAGTTTTTACTGAATTTTTTTTTTTTTTTAAAGTAACGTTTTCATACAAGCTACACTTATCGGCCTACCGTATACAAACTTGATGACACTATAATTTCAGTTTTTACTAAATTTTTTTTTTTATCAAATTAACGTTCTCATACAGGCTTTTATTATTGGCCTGCCGTATACAAACATGATGACACCATAATTTCTGTTTTTACTGAAAATTTTGTTTTTTCTCAAATTAACGTTCTCATACAAGCTACTCTTATCGGCCTACCGTATACAAACATGATGACACCATAATTTCAGTTTTCACTGAAAATTTTTTTTTTCTCAAATTAACGTTCTTATACAAGCTGTTCTTATCGGCCTACCGTATACAAAAATGATGAAACCATAATTTCAGTTTTTACTGAATTTTTTTTTTTTTTTTGAAAGTAACGTTATCATATAGGCTACACTTATCGGCCTACCGTATACAAACATGATGACACCATAACTTCAGTATTTACTGAAAATTTTTTTTTCTCAAATTAACGTTCTCATACAAGCTAGTCTTATCGGCCTACCGTATACAAACATGATGACACCATAATTTCCGTTTTTACTGAAATTTTTTTTTTTTTTTAAAGTAACGTTCTCATACAAGCTACACTTATCGGCCTACCGTATACAAACATGATGACACCATAATTTCAGTTTTTACTGAAATTTTCTTTTTCTCAAATTAACGTTCTCATACAAGCTACTCTTATCGGCCTACCGTATACAAACATGATGACACCATGATTTATGTTTTTACTGAAAATTTTGTTTTTTTTTTCAAATTAACGATCTCATACAGGCTACTCTTATCGGCCTACCGTATACAAACATGATGACACCATAATTTCAGTTTTTACTGAAAATTTTTTTTCTTCTCAAATTACCGTTCTCATACAGGCTACTTTTATCGGCCTACCGTATACAAGCATGATGGCACCATAATTTCAGTTTTTACTGAAAATTTTTTTTTCCTCAAATTAACGTTCTAATACAACCTACTTCTATCGGCCTACCGTATACAAACATGATGACACCATAATTTCAGTTTTTACTGAAAATTTTTTTTTCTCAAATTAACGTTCTCATACAGGCTACTCTTATCGGCCTACCGTATACAAACATGATGGCACCATAATTTTAAGTTTTTACTGAAATTTTTTTTTCTCAAATTAACGTTCTCATACAGGCTACTCTTATCGGCCTACCGTATACAAACATGATGACACCATAATTGCAGTTTTTACTTAAAAATTTTTTTTCTCAAATGAACGTTCTCATACAAGCTTCTCTTATCGGCCTACCGTATACAAACATGATGACACCATAATCTCAGTTTTTACTGAACATTTTTTTTTTCTCAAATTAACGTTCTTATACAAGCTACTCTTATCGGCCTACCGTAGACAAACATGGTGACACCATAATTTATGTTTTTACTGAAAATTTATTTTTTCGCAAATTAACATTCTCATACAGGCTACTCTTATCGGCCTACCATATACAAACATGATGACACCATAATTTCTGTTTTTACTGAAAATTTTTTTTTTCTCAAATTAACGTTCTTATACAAGCTACTCTTATCGGCCTACCGTATACAAACATGATGACACCATAATTTCAGTTTTTACTGAAATTTTTTTTTTTTTTTTTAAAGTAACGTTCTCATACAAGCTACACTTATCGGCCTACCGTATACAAACATCATTACACCACAATTTCAGTTTTCACTGAAAAATTTTTTTTTCTCAAATTAACGTTCTCATACAAGCTACTCTTATCAGCCTACCGTATACAAACATGATGACACCATAATTTCAGTTTTTACTGAAATTTTTTTTTTTTTAAAGTAACGTTCTCATACAAGCTACACTTATCGGTTCACCGTATACAAACATGATGACACCATAATTTCAGTTTTTACTGAAAATTTGTTTTTTCTCAAATTAACGTTCTCATACAAGCTACTCTTATCGGCCTACCGTATACAAACATGATGACACCATAATTTCAGTTTTCACTGAAAATTTTTTTTTTCTCAAATTAACGTTTTTAGACAAGCTTCTCTTATCGGCCTACCGTATACAAACATGATGACACCATAATTTCAGTTTTTACTGGAATTTTTTTTTTTTTTAAAAGTAACGTTCTCATACAAGCTACACTTATCGGCCTACCGTATACAAACATGATGACACTATAATTTCAGTTTTTACTGAAAATTTTTTTTTCTCAAATTAACGTTCTTATGCAAGCTACTCTTATCGGCCTACCGTATACAAACATGATGACACCATAATTTTAGTTTTTACTGAAATTTTTTTTTTTTTTTTAAAAACTAACGTTCTCATACAAGCTACTCTTATCGGCCTACCGTATACAAACATGATGACACCATAATTTCAGTTTATACTGAAAATTTTTTTTTTCTCAAATTAACGTTCTTATACAAGCTACTCTTATCGGCCTACCGTAGCCAAACATGGTGACACCATAATTTCTGTTTTTACTGAAAATTTATTTTTTCGCAAATTAACATTCTCATACAGGCTACTCTTATCGGCCTACCGTATACAAACATCATTACACCATAATTTCAGTTTTTACTGAAAATTTTTTTTTTCTCAAATTAACGTTCTCATACAAGCTACTATTATCGGCCTACCGTATACAAACATGATGACACCATAATTTCAGTTTTTACTGAAATTTTTTTTTTTTTAAAGTAACGTTCTCATACAAGCTACACTTATCGGCCTACCGTATACAAACATGATGACACCATAATTTCAGTTTTTACTGAAAATATTTTTTTTCTCAAATTAACGTTCTCATACAAGCTACTCTTATCGGCCTACCGTATACAAACATGATGACACCATAATTTCAGTTTTTACTGAAAATTTTTTTTTTCTCAAATTAACGTTTTTAGACAAGCTACTCTTATCGGCCTACCGTATACAAACATGATGAAACCATAATTTCAGTTTTTACTGAAATTTTTTTTTTTTTTTAAAAGTAACGTTCTCATACAAGCTACACTTATCGGCCTACCGTATATAAACATGATGACACCATAATTTCAGTTTTTACTGGAATTTTTTTTTTTTTTAAAAGTAACGTTCTCATACAAGCTACACTTATCGGCCTACCGTATACAAACATGATGACACTATAATTTCAGTTTTTACTGAAAATTTTTTTTTCTCAAATTAACGTTCTTATGCAAGCTACTCTTATCGGCCTACTGAATACAAACATGATGACACCATAATTTCAGTTTTTACTGAAATTTTTTTTTTTTTTTTTAAAACTAACGTTCTCATACAAGCTACTCTTATCGGCGTACCGTATACAAACATGATGACACCATAATTTCAGTTTTTACTGGAATTTTTTTTTTTTTAAAAGTAACGTTCTCATACAAGCTACACTTAACGGCCTACCGTATACAAACATGATGACACTATAATTTCAGTTTTTACTGAAATTTTTTTTTTTTTTTTCAAAAACTAACGTTCTCATACAAGCTACTCTTATCGGCCTACCATATACAAACATGATGACACCATAATTTCAGTTTTTACTGAAATTTTTTTTTTCTCAAATTAACGTTCTCATACAGGCTACTCTTATCGGCCCACCGTATACATACATGATGACACCATAATTTCTGTTTTTACTGAAAATTTTTTTTTGTCTCAAATTAACGTTCTTATACAAGCTTTTCTTATCGGCCTACCGTATACAAACATGATGACACCATAATTTCAGTTTTTACTGAAATTTTTTTTTTTAAAAGTAACGTTCTCATACAAGCTACTCTTATCGGCCTACCGTATACAAACATGATGAAACCATAATTTCAGTTTTTACTGAAATTTTTTTTTTCTCAAATGAACGTTCTCATACAAGCTTCTCTTATCGGCCTACCGTATACAAACATGATGACACCATAATTTCAGTTTTTACTGAAATTTTTTTTTTTTTAAAGTAACGTTCTCATACAAGCTACACTTATCGGCCTACCGTATACAAACATGATGACACCATAATTTCAGTTTTTACTGAAAATTTTTTTTTTCTCAAATTAACGTTCTCATACAAGCTACTCTTATCGGCCTACCGTATACAAACATGATGACACCATAATTTCAGTTTTTACTGAAAATTTTTTTTTTTTTTTTTAAAGCAACGTTCTCATACAAGCTACACTTATCGGCCTACCGTATACAAACATCATTACACCATAATTTCAGTTTTTACTGAAAATTTTTTTTTTCTCAAATTAACGTTCTCATACAAGCTACTCTTATCGGCCTACCGTATACAAACATGATGACACCATAATTTCAGTTTTTACTGAAATTTTTTTTTTTTTTAAAGTAACGTTCTCATACAAGCTACACTTATCGGCCTACCGTATACAAACATGATGACACCATAATTTCAGTTTTTACTGAAAATTTTTTTTTTCTCAAATTAACGTTCTCATACAAGCTACTCTTATCGGCCTACCGTATACAAACATGATGACACCATAATTTCAGTTTTTACTGAAATTTTTTTTTTTTTTAAAGTAACGTTCTCATACAAGCTACACTTATCGGCCTACCGTATACAAACATGATGACACCATAATTTCAAGTTTTACTGAAATTTTTTTTTTCTCAAATGAACGTTCTCATACAAGCTTCTCTTATCGGCCTACCGTATACAAACATGATGACACCATAATTTCAGTTTTTACTGAAATTTTTTTTTTTTTTAAAGTAACGTTCTCATACAAGCTACATTTATCGGCCTACCGTATACAAACATGATGACACCATAATTTCTGTTTTTACTGAAAATTTTTTTTTTCTAAAATAACGTTTTCATACAAACTACTCTTATCGGCCTACCCGTATACAAACATGATGAAACCATAATTTCAGTTTTTACTGAAATTGTTTTTTTCTCAAATGAACGTTCTCATACAAGCTTCTCTTATCGGCCTACCGTATACAAACATGATGACACCATAATTTCAGTTTTTACTGAAATTTTTTTTTTTTTTAAAGTAACGTTCTCATACAAGCTACACTTATCGGCCTACCGTATACAAACATGATGAAACCATAATTTCAGTTTTTACTGAAATTTTTTTTTTCTCAAATGAACGTTCTCATACAAGCTTCTCTTATCGGCCTACCGTATACAAACATGATGACACCATAATTTCAGTTTTTACTGAAATTTTTTTTTTTTTTAAAGTAACGTTCTCATACAAGCTACACTAATCGGCCTACCGTATACAAACATGATGAAACCATAATTTCAGTTTTTACTGAAATTTTTTTTTTCTCAAATGAACGTTCTCATACAAGCTTCTCTTATCGGCCTACCGTATACAAACATGATGAAACCATAATTTCAGTTTTTACTGAAATTTTTTTTTTCTCAAATGAACGTTCTCATACAAGCTTCTCTTATCGGCCTACCGTATACAAACATGATGACACCATAATTTCAGTTTTTACTGAAATTTTTTTTTTTTTAAAGTAACGTTCTCATACAAGCTACACTTATCGGCCTACCGTATACAAACATGATGACACCATAATTTCAGTTTTTACTGAAAATTTTTTTTTTCTCAAATTAACGTTCTCATACAAGCTACTCTTATCGGCCTACCGTATACAAACATGATGACACCATAATTTCAGTTTTTACTGAAAATTTTTTTTTTTTTTTTAAAGCAACGTTCTCATACAAGCTACACTTATCGGCCTACCGTATACAAACATCATTACACCATAATTTCAGTTTTTACTGAAATTTTTTTTTTCTCAAATGAACGTACTCATACAAGCTACACTTATCGGCCTACCGTATACAAACCTCATGACACCATAATTTCAGTTTTTACTGAAATTTTTTTTTTTTTTAAAGTAACGTTCTCATACAAGCTACACTTATCGGCCTACCGTATACAAACATGATGACACCATAATTTCAGTTTTTACTGAAAATTTTTTTTTTCTCAAATTAACGTTCTCATACAAGCTACTCTTATCGGCCTACCGTATACAAACATGATGACACCATAATTTCAGTTTTTACTGAAATTTTTTTTTTTTTTTAAAAGTAACGTTCTCATACAAGCTACACTTATCGGCCTACCGTATACAAACATGATGACACCATAATTTCAGTTTTTACTGGAATTTTTTTTTTTTTTAAAAGTAACGTTCTCATACAAGCTACACTTATCGGCCTACCGTATACAAACATGATGAAACCATAATTTCAGTTTTTACTGAAATTTTTTTTTTCTCAAATGAACGTTCTCATACAAGCTACTCTTATCGGCCTACCCTATACAAACATGATGACACCATAATTTCAGTTTTTACTGAAATTTTTTTTTTTTTTAAAGTAACGTTCTCATACAAGCTACACTAATCGGCCTACCGTATACAAACATGATGACACCATAATTTCAGTTTTTACTGAAAATTTTTTTTTTCTCAAATTAACGTTCTCATACAAGCTACTCTTATCGGCCTACCGTATACAAACATGATGACACCATAATTTCAGTTTTTACTGAAAAATTTTTTTTTCTCAAATTAACGTTTTCAGACAAGCTACTCTTATCGGCCTACCGTATACAAACATGATGAAACCATAATTTCAGTTTTTACTGAAATTTTTTTTTTTTTTTAAAAGTAACGTTCTCATACAAGCTACACTTATCGGCCTACCGTATACAAACATGATGACACCATAATTTCAGTTTTTACTGAAAATTTTTTTTTTCTCAAATTAACGTTTTCAGACAAGCTACTCTTATCGGCCTACCGTATACAAACATGATGAAACCATATTTTCAGTTTTTACTGAAATTTTTTTTTTTTTTTAAAAGTAACGTTCTCATACAAGCTACACTTATCGGCCTACCGTATACAAACATGATGACACCATAATTTCAGTTTTTACTGGAATTTTTTTTTTTTTTAAAAGTAACGTTCTCATACAAGCTACACTTATCGGCCTACCGTATACAAACATGATGACACTATAATTTCAGTTTTTACTGAAAATTTTTTTTTCTCAAATTAACGTTCTTATACAAGCTACTCTTATCGGCCTACCGTATACAAACATGATGACACCATAATTTCAGTTTTTACTGAAATTTTTTTTTTTTTTTTAAAACTAACGTTCTCATACAAGCTACTCTTATCGGCCTACCGTATACAAACATGATGACACCATAATTTCAGTTTTTACTGAAATTTTTTTTTTATTTTCTCAAATTAACGTTCTCATACAGGCTACTCTTATCGGCCTACCGTATACAAACATGATGACACCATAATTACAGTTTTTACTGGAATTTTTTTTTTTTTTAAAAGTAACTTTCTCGTACAAGCTACACTTATCGGCCTACCGTATACAAACATGATGACACTATAATTTCAGTTTTTACTGAAATTTTTTTTTTTTTTTTCAAAAACTAACGTTCTCATACAAGCTACTCTTATCGGCCTACCATATACAAACATGATGACACCATAATTTCAGTTTTTACTGAAATTTTTTTTTTCTCAAATTAACGTTCTCATACAGGCTACTCTTATCGGCCCACCATATACATACATGATGACACCATATTTTCTGTTTTTACTAACAACTTTTTTTTGTCTCAAATTAACGTTCTTATACAAGCTTTTCTTATCGGCCTACCGTATACAAACATGATGACACCATAATTTCAGTTTTTACTGAAATTTTTTTTTTTAAAAGTAACGTTCTCATACAAGCTACTCTTATCGGCCTACCGTATACAAACATGATTACACCATAATTTCAGTTTTTACTGAAAATTTTTTTTTTCTCAAATTAACGTTCTCATACAAGCTACTCTTATCGACCTACTGTATACAAACATTATGACACCATAATTTCAGTTTTTACTGAAAATTTTTTTTTTCTAAAATTAACGTTTTCATACAAGCTACTCTTATCGGTCTACCGTATACAAACATGATGAAACCATAATTTCAGTTTTTACTGAAATTTTTTTTTTCTCAAATGAACGTTCTCATACAAGCTTCTCTTATCGGCCTACCGTATACAAACATGATGACACCATAATTTCAGTTTGTACTGAAAATTAATTTTTTCTCAAATTAACGTTCTTATACAAGCTACTCTTATCGGCCTACCGTAGACAAACATGGTGACACCATAATTTCTGTTTTTAGTGAAAATTTATTTTTTCGCAAATTAACATTCTCATACAGGCTACTCTTATCGGCCTACCGTATACAAACATGATGACATCATAATTTCTGTTTTTACTGAAAATTTTTTTTTTCTCAGATTAACGTTCTTATACAAGCTACTCTTATCGGCCTACCGTATACAAACATGATGACACCATAATTTCAGTTTTTACTGAAATTTTTTTTTTTTTTTTTAAAGTAACATTCTCATACAAGCTACACTTATCGGCCTACCGCATACAAACATCATTACACCATAATTTCAGTTTTTACTGAAAATTTTTTTTTTCTCAAATTAACGTTCTCATACAAGCTACTCTTATCGGCCTACCGTATACAAACATGATGACACCATAATTTCAGTTTTTACTGAAATTTTTTTTTTTTTAAAGTAACGTTCTCATACAAGCTACACTTATCGGCCTACCGTATACAAACATGATGACACCATAATTTCAGTTTTTACTGAAAATTTTTTTTTTCTCAAATTAACGTTCTCATACAAGCTACTCTTATCGGCCTACCGTATACAAACATGATGACACCATAATTTCAGTTTTCACTAAAAATTTTTTTTTTCTCAAATTAACGTTTTTAGACAAGCTACTCTTATCGGCCTACCGTATACGAACATGATGAAACCATAATTTCAATTTTTACTGAAATTTTTTTTTTTTTTTAAAAGTAACGTTCTCATACAAGCTACACTTATCGGCCTACCGTATACAAACATGATGACACCATAATTTCAGTTTTAACTGGAATTTTTTTTTTTTTTAAAGTAACGTTCTCATACAAGCTACACTTATCGGCCTACCGTATACAAACATGATGACACTATAATTTCAGTTTTTACTGAAAATTTTTTTTTCTCAAATTAACGTTCTTATGCAAGCTACTCTTATCGGCCTACCGTATACAAACATGATGACACCATAATTTCAGTTTTTACTGAAATTTTTTTTTTTTAAAGTAACGTTCTCATACAAGCTACTCTTATCGGCCTACCGTATACAAACATGATGACACCATAACTTCAGTTTTTACTGAAATTTTTTTTTTATTTTCTCAAATTAACGTTCTCATACAGGCTACTCTTATCGGCCTACCGTATACAAACATGATGACACCATAATTTGAGTTTTTACTGGAATTTTTTTTTTTTTAAAAGTAACGTTCTCATACAAGCTACACTTATCGGCCTACCGTATACAAACATGATGACACTATAATTTCAGTTTTTACTGAAAATTTTTTTTTCTCAAATTAACGTTCTTATGCAAGCTACTCTTATCGGACTACCGTATACAAACATGATGACACCATAATTTCAGTTTTTACTGAATTTTTTTTTTTTTTTAAAAGTAACGTTCTCATACAAGCTACACTTATTGGCCTAACGTATACAAACATGATGACACCATAATTTCAGTTTTTACTTAAATTTTTTTTTTTAAAAGTAACGTTCTCATACAAGCTACTCTTATCGGCCTACCGTATACAAACATGATGACACCATAATTTCAGTTTTTACTGAATATTTTTTTTTCTCAAACTAACGTTCTCATACAGGCTACTCTTATCGGCCTACCGTATACAAACATGATGACACCATAATTTCTGTTTTTACTGAAAATTTTGTTTTTTCTCAAATTAACGTTCTCATACAGGCTTTTCTTATCGGCCTACCGTATACAAACATGATGACACCATAATTTCAGTTTTTACTGAAATTTTTTTTTTTTTAAAGTAACGTTCTCATACAAGCTACACTTATCGGTTCACCGTATACAAACATGATGACACCATAATTTCAGTTTTTACTGAAAATTTTTTTTTTCTCAAATTAACGTTCTCATACAAGCTACTCTTATCGGCCTACCGTATACAAACATGATGACACCATAATTTCAGTTTTCACTGAAAATTTTTTTTTTCTCAAATTAACGTTTTTAGACAAGCTACTCTTATCGGCCTACCGTATACAAACATGATGACACCATAATTTCAGTTTTTACTGAATTGTTTTTTTTTTTTTAAAGTAACGTTCTCATACAAGCTACTTTTATCGGCCTACCGTATACAAACATGATGAAACCATAATTTCAGTTTTTACTGAAAATTTTGTTTTTTTTCAAATTAACGTTCTCATACAGGCTTTTATTATTGGCCTACCGTATACAAACATGATGACACCATAATTTCAGTTTTTACTGAAATTTTTTTTTTTTTTAAAGTAAAGTTCTCATACAAACTACAGTTATCGGTCTACCGTATACAAACATGATGACACCATAATTTCAGTTTTTACTGAATTTTTTTTTTTTTTTTTAAGTAACGTTCTCATACAAGCTACACTTATCGGCCTACCGTATACAAACATGATGACACCATAATTTCAGGTTTTACTGAATTTTTGTTTTTTTTTTTTAAAGTAACGTTCTCATACAAGCTTCTCTTATGGGCTACCGTATACAAACATGATGAAACCATAATTTCAGTTTTTACTGAAAATTTTGTTTTTTTTCAAATTAACGTTCTCACACAGGCTTTTATTATTGGCCTAACGTATACAAACATGATGACACCATAATATTAGTTTTTACTGAAATTTTTTTTTTTTAAAGTAACGTTCTCATACAAGCTACTCTTATCGGCCTACCGTATACAAACGTGATGAAACCATAATTTCAGTTTTTACTGAAAATTTTTTTTTCTCAAAGTAACGTTCTCATACAAGCTACACTTATCGGCCTACCGTATACAAACATGATGACACCATAATTTCAGTTTTTACTGAATTTTTTTTTTTTTTTTAAAGTAACATTCTCATACAAGCTACACTTATCGGCCTACCGTATACAAACATGATGACACCATAATTTCAGTTTTTACTGAATTTTTTTTTTTTTTTTAAAGTAACGTTCTCATACAAGCTACTCTTATCGGCCTACCGTATACAAACATGATGAAACTATAATTTCAGTTTTTACTGAATTTTTTTTTTTTTTTAAAGTAACAATCTCATACAAGCTACACTTATCGGCCTACCGTATACAAACATGATGACACCATAATTTCAGTTTTTACTGAATTTTTTTTTTTTTTTTAAAGTAAAGTTCTCATACAAGCTACTCTTATCGGCCTACCGTATACAAACATGATGAAACTATAATTTCAGTTTTTACTGAAATTTTTTTTTTTTTTTTAAAACTAACGTTCTCATACAAGCTACTCTTATCGGCCTACCGTATACAAACATGATGAAACCATAATTTCAGTTTTTACTGAAATTTTTTTTTTTTTTTAAAAGTAACGTTCTCATACAAACTACACTTATCGGCCTACCGTATACAAACTTGATGACACCATAATTTCAGTTTTTACTGAAATTTTTTTTTTTTTTTTTAAAACTAACGTTCTCATACAAGCTACTCTTATCGGCCTACCGTATACAAACATGATGACACCATAATTTCAGTTTTTACTGAAAATTTTTTTTTTCTCAAATTAACGTTCTCATACAAGCTTCTCTTATCGGCCTACCGTATACAAACATGATGACACCATAATTTCAGTTTTTACTGAAATTTTTTTTTTTTTTAAAGTAACGTTCTCATACAAGCTACACTTATCGGCCTACCGTATACAAACATGATGAAACCATAATTTCAGTTTTTACTGAAATTTTTTTTTTCTCAAATGAACGTTCTCATACAAGCTTCTCTTATCGGCCTACCGTATACAAACATGATGACACCATAATTTCAGTTTTTACTGAAATTTTTTTTTTTTTTAAAGTAACGTTCTCATACAAGCTACACTAATCGGCCTACCGTATACAAACATGATGACACCATAATTTCAGTTTTTACTGAAATTTTTTTTTTCTCAAATGAACGTTCTCATACAAGCTACACTTATCGGCCTACCGTATACAAACCTCATGACACCATAATTTCAGTTTTTACTGAAATTTTTTTTTTTTTTAAAGTAACGTTCTCATACAAGCTACACTTATCGGCCTACCGTATACAAACATGATGACACCATAATTTCAGTTTTTACTGAAAATTTTTTTTTTCTCAAATTAACGTTCTCATACAAGCTACTCTTATCGGCCTACCGTATACAAACATGATGACACCATAATTTCAGTTTTTACTGAAAATTTTTTTTTTCTCAAATTAACGTTTTCAGACAAGCTACTCTTATCGGCCTACCGTATACAAACATGATGAAACCATAATTTCAGTTTTTACTGAAATTTTTTTTTTTTTTTAAAAGTAACGTTCTCATACAAGCTACACTTATCGGCCTACCGTATACAAACATGATGACACCATAATTTCAGTTTTTACTGGAATTTTTTTTTTTTTTAAAAGTAACGTTCTCATACAAGCTACACTTATCGGCCTACCGTATACAAACATGATGAAACCATAATTTCAGTTTTTACTGAAATTTTTTTTTTCTCAAATGAACGTTCTCATACAAGCTTCTCTTATCGGCCTACCGTATACAAACATGATGACACCATAATTTCAGTTTTTACTGAAATTTTTTTTTTTTTTAAAGTAACGTTCTCATACAAGCTACACTAATCGGCCTACCGTATACAAACATGATGACACCATAATTTCAGTTTTTACTGAAAATTTTTTTTTTCTCAAATTAACGTTCTCATACAAGCTACTCTTATCGGCCTACCGTATACAAACCTCATGACACCATAATTTCAGTTTTTACTGGAATTTTTTTTTTTTTTAAAGTAACGTTCTCATACAAGCTACACTTATCGGCCTACCGTATACAAACATGATGACACCATAATTTCAGTTTTTACTGAAAATTTTTTTTTTCTCAAATTAACGTTCTCATACAAGCTACTCTTATCGGCCTACCGTATACAAACATGATGACACCATAATTTCAGTTTTTACTGAAAATTTTTTTTTTCTCAAATTAACGTTTTCAGACAAGCTACTCTTATCGGCCTACCGTATACAAACATGATGAAACCATATTTTCAGTTTTTACTGAAATTTTTTTTTTTTTTTAAAAGTAACGTTCTCATACAAGCTACACTTATCGGCCTACCGTATACAAACATGATGACACCATAATTTCAGTTTTTACTGGAATTTTTTTTTTTTTTAAAAGTAACGTTCTCATACAAGCTACACTTATCGGCCTACCGTATACAAACATGATGACACTATAATTTCAGTTTTTACTGAAAATTTTTTTTTCTCAAATTAACGTTCTTATGCAAGCTACTCTTATCGGCCTACCGTATACAAACATGATGACACCATAATTTCAGTTTTTACTGAAATTTTTTTTTTTTTTTTAAAACTAACGTTCTCATACAAGCTACTCTTATCGGCCTACCGTATACAAACATGATGACACCATAATTTCAGTTTTTACTGAAATTTTTTTTTTATTTTCTCAAATTAACGTTCTCATACAGGCTACTCTTATCGGCCTACCGTATACAAACATGATGACACCATAATTACAGTTTTTACTGGAATTTTTTTTTTTTTTTAAAAGTAAAGTTCTCATACAAGCTACACTTATCGGCCTACCGTATACAAACATGATGACACTATAATTTCAGTTTTTACTGAAATTTTTTTTTTTTTTTTCAAAAACTAACGTTCTCATACAAGCTACTCTTATCGGCCTACCATATACAAACATGATGACACCATAATTTCAGTTTGTACTGAAAATTAATTTTTTCTCAAATTAACGTTCTTATACAAGCTACTCTTATCGGCCTACCGTAGACAAACATGGTGACACCATAATTTCTGTTTTTAGTGAAAATTTATTTTTTCGCAAATTAACATTCTCATACAGGCTACTCTTATCGGCCTACCGTATACAAACATGATGACATCATAATTTCTCTTTTTACTGAAAATTTTTTTTTTCGCAGATTAACGTTCTTATACAAGCTACTCTTATCGGCCTACCGTATACAAACATGATGACACCATAATTTCAGTTTTTACTGAAATTTTTTTTTTTTTTTTTAAAGTAACATTCTCATACAAGCTACACTTATCGGCCTACCGCATACAAACATCATTACACCATAATTTCAGTTTTCACTGAAAATTTTTTTTTTCTCAAATTAACGTTTTTAGACAAGCTACTCTTATCGGCCTACCGTATACAAACATGATGACACCATAATTTCAGTTTTTACTGAATTGTTTTTTTTTTTTTAAAGTAACGTTCTCATACAAGCTACTTTTATCGGCCTACCGTATACAAACATGATGAAACCATAATTTCAGTTTTTACTGAAAATTTTGTTTTTTTTCAAATTAACGTTCTCATACAGGCTTTTATTATTGGCCTACCGTATACAAACATGATGACACCATAATTTCCGTTTTTACTGAAATTTTTTTTTTTTTTAAAGTAAAGTTCTCATACAAACTACAGTTATCGGTCTACCGTATACAAACATGATGACACCATAATTTCAGTTTTTACTGAATTTTTTTTTTTTTTTTTAAGTAACGTTCTCATACAAGCTACACTTATCGGCCTACCGTATACAAACATGATGACACCATAATTTCAGGTTTTACTGAATTTTTGTTTTTTTTTTTTAAAGTAACGTTCTCATACAAGCTTCTCTTATGGGCTACCGTATACAAACATGATGAAACCATAATTTCAGTTTTTACTGAAAATTTTGTTTTTTTTCAAATTAACGTTCTCACACAGGCTTTTATTATTGGCCTAACGTATACAAACATGATGACACCATAATATTAGTTTTTACTGAAATTTTTTTTTTTTAAAGTAACGTTCTCATACAAGCTACTCTTATCGGCCTACCGTATACAAACGTGATGAAACCATAATTTCAGTTTTTACTGAAAATTTTTTTTTCTCAAAGTAACGTTCTCATACAAGCTACACTTATCGGCCTACCGTATACAAACATGATGACACCATAATTTCAGTTTTTACTGAATTTTTTTTTTTTTTTTAAAGTAACATTCTCATACAAGCTACACTTATCGGCCTACCGTATACAAACATGATGACACCATAATTTCAGTTTTTACTGAATTTTTTTTTTTTTTTTAAAGTAACGTTCTCATACAAGCTACTCTTATCGGCCTACCGTATACAAACATGATGAAACTATAATTTCAGTTTTTACTGAATTTTTTTTTTTTTTTAAAGTAACAATCTCATACAAGCTACACTTATCGGCCTACCGTATACAAACATGATGACACCATAATTTCAGTTTTTACTGAATTTTTTTTTTTTTTTTAAAGTAAAGTTCTCATACAAGCTACTCTTATCGGCCTACCGTATACAAACATGATGAAACTATAATTTCAGTTTTTACTGAAATTTTTTTTTTTTTTTTAAAACTAACGTTCTCATACAAGCTACTCTTATCGGCCTACCGTATACAAACATGATGAAACCATAATTTCAGTTTTTACTGAAATTTTTTTTTTTTTTTAAAAGTAACGTTCTCATACAAACTACACTTATCGGCCTACCGTATACAAACTTGATGACACCATAATTTCAGTTTTTACTGAAATTTTTTTTTTTTTTTTTAAAACTAACGTTCTCATACAAGCTACTCTTATCGGCCTACCGTATACAAACATGATGACACCATAATTTCAGTTTTTACTGAAAATTTTTTTTTTCTCAAATTAACGTTCTCATACAAGCTTCTCTTATCGGCCTACCGTATACAAACATGATGACACCATAATTTCAGTTTTTACTGAAATTTTTTTTTTTTTTAAAGTAACGTTCTCATACAAGCTACACTTATCGGCCTACCGTATACAAACATGATGAAACCATAATTTCAGTTTTTACTGAAATTTTTTTTTTCTCAAATGAACGTTCTCATACAAGCTTCTCTTATCGGCCTACCGTATACAAACATGATGACACCATAATTTCAGTTTTTACTGAAATTTTTTTTTTTTTTAAAGTAACGTTCTCATACAAGCTACACTAATCGGCCTACCGTATACAAACATGATGACACCATAATTTCAGTTTTTACTGAAATTTTTTTTTTCTCAAATGAACGTTCTCATACAAGCTACACTTATCGGCCTACCGTATACAAACCTCATGACACCATAATTTCAGTTTTTACTGAAATTTTTTTTTTTTTTAAAGTAACGTTCTCATACAAGCTACACTTATCGGCCTACCGTATACAAACATGATGACACCATAATTTCAGTTTTTACTGAAAATTTTTTTTTTCTCAAATTAACGTTCTCATACAAGCTACTCTTATCGGCCTACCGTATACAAACATGATGACACCATAATTTCAGTTTTTACTGAAAATTTTTTTTTTCTCAAATTAACGTTTTCAGACAAGCTACTCTTATCGGCCTACCGTATACAAACATGATGAAACCATAATTTCAGTTTTTACTGAAATTTTTTTTTTTTTTTAAAAGTAACGTTCTCATACAAGCTACACTTATCGGCCTACCGTATACAAACATGATGACACCATAATTTCAGTTTTTACTGGAATTTTTTTTTTTTTTAAAAGTAACGTTCTCATACAAGCTACACTTATCGGCCTACCGTATACAAACATATTGAAACCATAATTTCAGTTTTTACTGAAATTTTTTTTTTCTCAAATGAACGTTCTCATACAAGCTTCTCTTATCGGCCTACCGTATACAAACATGATGACACCATAATTTCAGTTTTTACTGAAATTTTTTTTTTTTTTAAAGTAACGTTCTCATACAAGCTACACTAATCGGCCTACCGTATACAAACATGATGACACCATAATTTCAGTTTTTACTGAAAATTTTTTTTTTCTCAAATTAACGTTCTCATACAAGCTACTCTTATCGGCCTACCGTATACAAACCTCATGACACCATAATTTCAGTTTTTACTGAAATTTTTTTTTTTTTTAAAGTAACGTTCTCATACAAGCTACACTTATCGGCCTACCGTATACAAACATGATGACACCATAATTTCAGTTTTTACTGAAAATTTTTTTTTTCTCAAATTAACGTTCTCATACAAGCTACTCTTATCGGCCTACCGTATACAAACATGATGACACCATAATTTCAGTTTTTACTGAAAATTTTTTTTTTCTCAAATTAACGTTTTCAGACAAGCTACTCTTATCGGCCTACCGTATACAAACATGATGAAACCATATTTTCAGTTTTTACTGAAATTTTTTTTTTTTTTTAAAAGTAACGTTCTCATACAAGCTACACTTATCGGCCTACCGTATACAAACATGATGACACCATAATTTCAGTTTTTACTGGAATTTTTTTTTCTTTTAAAAGTAACGTTCTCATACAAGCTACACTTATCGGCCTACCGTATACAAACATGATGACACTATAATTTCAGTTTTTACTGAAAATTTTTTTTTCTCAAATTAACGTTCTTATGCAAGCTACTCTTATCGGCCTACCGTATACAAACATGATGACACCATAATTTCAGTTTTTACTGAAATTTTTTTTTTTTTTTTAAAACTAACGTTCTCATACAAGCTACTCTTATCGGCCTACCGTATACAAACATGATGACACCATAATTTCAGTTTTTACTGAAATTTTTTTTTTATTTTCTCAAATTAACGTTCTCATACAGGCTACTCTTATCGGCCTACCGTATACAAACATGATGACACCATAATTACAGTTTTTACTGGAATTTTTTTTTTTTTTTAAAAGTAACGTTCTCATACAAGCTACACTTATCGGCCTACCGTATACAAACATGATGACACTATAATTTCAGTTTTTACTGAAATTTTTTTTTTTTTTTTCAAAAACTAACGTTCTCATACAAGCTACTCTTATCGGCCTACCATATACAAACATGATGACACCATAATTTCAGTTTTTACTGAAATTTTTTTTTTCTCAAATTAACGTTCTCATACAGGCTACTCTTTTCGGCCCACCGTATACATACATGATGACACCATATTTTCTGTTTTTACTGAAAACTTTTTTTTGTCGCAAATTAACGTTCTTATACAAGCTTTTCTTATCGGCCTACCGTATACAAACATGATGACACCATAATTTCAGTTTTTACTGAAATTTTTTTTTTTAAAAGTAACGTTCTCATACAAGCTACTCTTATCGGCCTACCGTATACAAACATGATGACACCATAATTTCAGTTTTTACTGAAAATTTTTTTTTTCTCAAATTAACGTTCTCATACAAGCTACTCTTATCGACCTACCGTATACAAACATGATGACACCATAATTTCAGTTTTTACTGAAAATTTTTTTTTTCTAAAATTAACGTTTTCATACAAGCTACTCTTATCGGCCTACCGTATACAAACATGATGAAACCATAATTTCAGTTTTTACTGAAATTTTTTTTTTCTCAAATAAACGTTCTCATACAAGCTTCTCTTATCGGCCTACCGTATACAAACATGATGACACCATAATTTCAGTTTGTACTGAAAATTAATTTTTTCTCAAATTAACGTTCTTATACAAGCTACTCTTATCGGCCTACCGTAGACAAACATGGTGACACCATAATTTCTGTTTTTAGTGAAAATTTATTTTTTCGCAAATTAACATTCTCATACAGGCTACTCTTATCGGCCTACCGTATACAAACATGATGACATCATAATTTCTGTTTTTACTGAAAATTTTTTTTTTCTCAGATTAACGTTCCTATACAAGCTACTCTTATCGGCCTACCGTATACAAACATGATGACACCATAATTTCAGTTTTTACTGAAATTTTTTTTTTTTTTTTAAAGTAACGTTCTCATACAAGCTACACTTATCGGCCTACCGCATACAAACATCATTACACCATAATTTCAGTTTTTACTGAAAATTTTTTTTTTCTCAAATTAACGTTCTCATACAAGCTACTCTTATCGGCCTACCGTATACAAACATGATGACACCATAATTTCAGTTTTTACTGAAATTTTTTTTTTTTAAAGTAACGTTCTCATACAAGCTACACTTATCGGCCTACCGTATACAAACATGATGACACCATAATTTCAGTTTTTACTGAAAATTTTTTTTTTCTCAAATTAACGTTCTCATACAAGCTACTCTTATCGGCCTACCGTATACAAACATGATGACACCATAATTTCAGTTTTCACTGAAAATTTTTTTTTTCTCAAATTAACGTTTTTAGACAAGCTACTCTTATCGGCCTACCGTATACAAACATGATGAAACCATAATTTCAGTTTTTACTGAAATTTTTTTTTTTTTTTAAAAGTAACGTTCTCATACAAGCTACACTTATCGGCCTACCGTATACAAACATGATGACACCATAATTTCAGTTTTAACTGGAATTTTTTTTTTTTTTTAAAGTAACGTTCTCATACAAGCTACACTTATCGGCCTACCGTATACAAACATGATGACACTATAATTTCAGTTTTTACTGAAAATTTTTTTTTCTCAAATTAACGTTCTTATGCAAGCTACTCTTATCGGCCTACCGTATACAAACATGATGACACCATAATTTCAGTTTTTACTGAAATTTTTTTTTTTTTTTTAAAAACTAACGTTCTCATACAAGCTACTCTTATCGGCCTACCGTATACAAACATGATGACACCATAACTTCAGTTTTTACTGAAATTTTTTTTTTATTTTCTCAAATTAACGTTCTCATACAGGCTACTCTTATCGGCCTACCGTATACAAACATGATGACACCATAATTTCAGTTTTTACTGGAATTTTTTTTTTTTTTAAAAGTAACGTTCTCATACAAGCTACACTTATCGGCCTACCGTATACAAACATGATGACACTATAATTTCAGTTTTTACTGAAAATTTTTTTTTCTCAAATTAACGTTCTTATGCAAGCTACTCTTATCGGACTACCGTATACAAACATGATGACACCATAATTTCAGTTTTTACTGAATTTTTTATTTTTTTTAAAAGTAACGTTCTCATACAAGCTACACTTATTGGCCTAACGTATACAAACATGATGACACCATAATTTCAGTTTTTACTGAAATTTTTTTTTTCTCAAACTAACGTTCTCATACAGGCTACTCTTATCGGCCCACCGTATACATACATGATGACACCATAATTTCTGTTTTTACTGAAAATTTTTTTTTGTCTCAAATTAACGTTCTTATACAAGCTTTTCTTATCGGCCTACCGTATACAAACATGATGACACCATAATTTCAGTTTTTACTTAAATTTTTTTTTTTAAAAGTAACGTTCTCATACAAGCTACTCTTATCGGCCTACCGTATACAAACATGATGACACCATAATTTCAGTTTTTACTGAATATTTTTTTTTCTCAAATTAACGTTCTCATACAGGCTACTCTTATCGGCCTACCGTATACAAACATGATGACACCATAATTTCTGTTTTTACTGAAAATTTTGTTTTTTCTCAAATTAACGTTCTCATACAGGCTCTTCTTATCGGCCTACCGTATACAAACATGATGACACCATAATTTCAGTTTTTACTGAAATTTTTTTTTTTTAAAGTAACGTTCTCATACAAGCTACACTTATCGGTTCACCGTATACAAACATGATGACACCATAATTTCAGTTTTTACTGAAAATTTTTTTTTTCTCAAATTAACGTTCTCATACAAGCTACTCTTATCGGCCTACCGTATACAAACATGATGACACCATAATTTCAGTTTTCACTGAAAATTTTTTTTTTCTCAAATTAACGTTTTTAGACAAGCTACTCTTATCGGCCTACCGTATACAAACATGATGACACCATAATTTCAGTTTTTACTGAATTGTTTTTTTTTTTTTAAAGTAACGTTCTCATACAAGCTACTTTTATCGGCCTACCGTATACAAACATGATGAAACCATAATTTCAGTTTTTACTGAAAATTTTGTTTTTTTTCAAATTAACGTTCTCATACAGGCTTTTATTATTGGCCTACCGTATACAAACATGATGACACCATAATTTCAGTTTTTACTAAAATTTTTTTTTTTTTTAAAGTAAAGTTCTCATACAAACTACAGTTATCGGTCTACCGTATACAAACATGATGACACCATAATTTCAGTTTTTACTGAATTTTTGTTTTTTTTTTTTAAAGTAACGTTCTCATACAAGCTACTCTTATCGGCCTACCGTATACAAACATGATGAAACCATAATTTCAGTTTTTACTGAAAATTTTGTTTTTTTTCAAATTAACGTTCTCATACAGGCTTTTATTATTGGCCTAACGTATACAAACATGATGACACCATAATTTCAGTTTTTACTGAAATTTTTTTTTTTTAAAGTAACGTTCTCATACAAGCTACTCTTATCGGCCTACCGTATACAAACGTGATGAAACCATAATTTCAGTTTTTACTGAAAATTTTTTTTTCTCAAAGTAACGTTCTCATACAAGCTACACTTATCGGCCTACCGTATACAAACATGATGACACCATAATTTCAGTTTTTACTGAATTTTTTTTTTTTTTTAAAGTAACATTCTCATACAAGCTACACTTATCGGCCCACCGTATACAAACATGATGACACCATAATTTCAGTTTTTACTGAATTTTTTTTTTTTTTTTAAAGTAACGTTCTCATACAAGCTACTCTTATCGGCCTACCGTATACAAACATGATGAAACTATAATTTCAGTTTTTACTGAATTTTTTTTTTTTTTTAAAGTAACATTCTCATACAAGCTACACTTATCGGCCTACCGTATACAAACATGATGACACCATAATTTCAGTTTTTACTGAATTTTTTTTTTTTTTTTAAAGTAAAGTTCTCATACAAGCTACTCTTATCGGCCTACCGTATACAAACATGATGAAACTATAATTTCAGTTTTTACTGAAATTTTTTTTTTTTTTTTAAAACTAACGTTCTCATACAAGCTACTCTTATCGGCCTACCGTATACAAACATGATGAAACCATAATTTCAGTTTTTACTGAAATTTTTTTTTTTTTTTAAAAGTAACGTTCTCATACAAACTACACTTATCGGCCTACCGTATACAAACATGATGACACCATAATTTCAGTTTTTACTGAAATTTTTTTTTTTTTTTTTAAAACTAACGTTCTCATACAAGCTACTCTTATCGGCCTACCGTATACAAACATGATGAAACCATAATTTCAGTTTTTACTGAAATTTTTTTTTTTTTTTAAAAGTAACGTTCTCATACAAACTACACTTATCGGCCTACCGTATACAAACATGATGACACCATAATTTCAGTTTTTACTGAAATTTTTTTTTTTTTTTTAAAACTAACGTTCTCATACAAGCTACTCTTATCGTCCTACCGTATACAAACATGATGAAACCATAATTTCAGTTTTTACTGAAATTTTTTTTTTTTTTTAAAAGTAACGTTCTCATACAAGCTACACTTATCGGCCTACCGTATACAAACATGATGACACCATAATTTCAGTTTTTACTGGAATTTTTTTTTTTTTTAAAAGTAACGTTCTCATACAAGCTACACTTATCGGCCTACCGTATACAAACATGATGACGCTATAATTTCAGTTTTTACTGAAAATTTTTTTTTCTCAAATTAACGTTCTTATGCAAGCTACTCTTATCGGCCTACCGGATACAAACATGATGACACCATAATTTCAGTTTTTACTGAAATTTTTTTTTTTTTTTTAAAACTAACGTTCTCATACAAGCTACTCTTATCGGCCTACCGTATACAAACATGATGACACCATAATTTCAGTTTTTACTGAAATTTTTTTTTTATTTTCTCAAATTAACGTTCTCATACAGGCTACTCTTATCGGCCTACCGTATACAAACATGATGACACCATAATTACAGTTTTTACTGGAATTTTTTTTTTTTTTTAAAAGTAACGTTCTCATACAAGCTACACTTATCGGCCTACCGTATACAAACATGATGACACTATAATTTCAGTTTTTACTGAAATTTTTTTTTCCTAAAGTAACGTTCTCATACAAGCTACACTTATCGGCCTACCGTATACAAACATGATGACACCATAATTTCAGTTTTTACTGAATTTTTTTTTTTTTTAAAAGTAACGTTCTCATACAAGCTACACTTATTGGCCTAACGTATACAAACATGATGACACCATAATTTCAGTTTTTACTGAATTTTTTTTTTTTTTTAAAGTAACGTTCTCATACAAGCTACTCTTATCGGCCTACCGTATACAAACATGATGAAACTATAATTTCAATTTTTACTGAAATTTTTTTTTTTTTAAAGTAAAGTTCTCATACAAACTACACTTATCGGCCTACCGTATACAAACATGATGACACCATAATTTCAGTTTTTACTGAATTTTTTTTTTTTTTTTAAAGTAACGTTCTCATACAAGCTACACTTATCGGCCTACCGTATACTAACCTCATGACACCATAATTTCAGTTTTTACTGAAATTTTTTTTTTTTAAAGTAACGTTCTCATACAAGCTACTCTTATCGGCCTACCGTATACAAACGTGATGAAACCATAATTTCAGTTTTTACTGAAAATTTTTTTTTCTCAAAGTAACGTTCTCATACAAGCTACACTTATCGGCCTACCGTATACAAACATGATGACACCATAATTTCAGTTTTTACTGAATTTTTTTTTTTTTTTAAAGTAACATTCTCATACAAGCTACACTTATCGGCCTACCGTATACAAACATGATGACACCATAATTTCAGTTTTCACTGAAAATTTTTTTTTTCTCAAATTAACGTTTTTAGACAAGCTACTCTTATCGGCCTACCGTATACAAACATGATGAAACCATAATTTCAGTTTTTACTGAATTTTTTTTTCCTAAAGTAACGTTCTCATACAAGCTACACTTATCGGCCTACCGTATACAAACATGATGACACCATAATTTCAGTTTTTACTGAATTTTTTTTTTTTTTAAAAGTAACGTTCTCATACAAGCTACACTTATTGGCCTAACGTATACAAACATGATGACACCATAATTTCAGTTTTTACTGAATTTTTTTTTTTTTTTTAAAGTAACGTTCTCATACAAGCTACACTTATTGGCCTAACGTATACAAACATGATGACACCATAATTTCAGTTTTTACTGAAATTTTTTTTTTTTTTAAAGTAACGTTCTCATAGAAGCTACACTTATCGGCCTACCGTATACAAACATGATGAAACCATAATTTCAGTTTTTACTGAAATTTTTTTTTCCTAAAGTAACGTTCTCATACAAGCTACACTTATCGGTCTACCGTATACAAACATGATGACACCATAATTTCAGTTTTTACTGAATTTTTTTTTTTTTTTAAAAGTAACGTTCTCATACAAGCTACACTTATTGGCCTAACGTATACAAACATGATGACACCATAATTTCAGTTTTTACTGAATTTTTTTTTTTTTTTTAAAGTAACGTTCTCATACAAGCTACTCTTATCGGCCTACCGTATACAAACATGATGACACCATAATTTCAGTTTCTACTGAAATTTTTTTTTTTTTAAAGTAACGTTCTCTTACAAGCTACACTTATCGGCCTACCGTATACAAACATGATGACACCATAATTTCAGTTTTTACTGTATTTTTTTTTTTTTTTAAAGTAACGTTTTCATACAAGCTACACTTATCGGCCTACCGTATACAAACTTGATGACACTATAATTTCAGTTTTTACTAAATTTTTTTTTTCTCAAATTAACGTTCTCATACAGGCTTTTATTATTGGCCTGCCGTATACAAACATGATGACACCATAATTTCTGTTTTTACTGAAAATTTTGTTTTTTCTCAAATTAACGTTCTCATACAAGCTACTCTTATCGGCCTACCGTATACAAACATGATGACACCATAATTTCAGTTTTCACTGAAAAATTTTTTTTTCTCAAATTAACGTTCTTATACAAGCTGTTCTTATCGGCCTACCGTATACAAAAATGATGAAACCATAATTTCAGTTTTTACTGAATTTTTTTTTTTTTTTTTTAAAGTAACGTTATCATATAGGCTACACTTATCGGCCTACCGTATACAAACTTGATGACACTCTAATTTCAGTTTTTACTAAAATTTTTTTTTCTCAAATTAACGTTCTCATACAAGCTAGTCTTATCGGCCTACCGTATACAAACATGATGACACCATAATTTCCGTTTTTACTGAAATTTTTTTTTTTTTTAAAGTAACGTTCTCATACAAGCTACACTTATCGGCCTACCGTATACAAACATGATGACACCATAATTTCAGTTTTTACTGAAATTTTTTTTTTCTCAAATTAACGTTCTCATACAAGCTACTCTTATCGGCCTACCGTATACAAACATGATAAAACTATAATTTCAGTTTTTACTGAAAATTTTTATTTTCTCAAATTAATGTTCTCATACAGGCTACTCTTATCGGCCTACCGTATACAAACATGATGACACCATAATTTATGTTTTTACTGAAAATTTTGTTTTTTTTCAAATTAACGATCTCATACAGGCTACTCTTATCGGCCTACCGTATACAAACATGATGGCACCATAATTTCAGTTTTTACTGAAATTTTTTTTTTTTAAAGTAACGTTCTCATACAAGCTACTCTTATCGGCCTACCGTATACAAACGTGATGAAACCATAATTTCTGTTTTTACTGAAAATTATTTTTTCTCAAATTAACGTTCTCATACAGGCTACTCTTATCGGCCTACCGTATATAAACATGATGACACCATAATTTCAGTTTTCACTGAAAATTTTTTTTTCTCAAATTAACGTTCTCATACAAGCTACTCTTATCGGCCTACCGTATACAAACATGATGACACCATAATTTCTGTTTTAACTGAATATTTTTTTTTTTTAAAGTAACGTTATCATACAGGCTACACTTATCGGCCTACCGTATACAAACATGATGACACCATAATTTCAGTTTTTACTGAAAATTTTTTTTTCTCAAATTAACGTTCTCATACAAGATACTCTTATCGGCCTACCGTATACAAACATGATGACACCATAAGTTCAGTTTTTACAGAAATTTTTTTTTTTTTAAAGTAACGTTCTCATACAAGCTACACTTATCGGCCTACCGTATACAAACATGATGACACCATAATTTATGTTTTTACTGAAAATTTTGTTTTTTTTCAAATTAACGATCTCATACAGGCTACTCTTATCGGCCTACCGTATACAAACATGATGACACCATAATTTCAGTTCTTACTGAAAATTTTTTTTCTTCTCAAATTACCGTTCTCATACAAGCTACTTTTATCGGCCTACCGTATACAAACATGATGACACCATAATTTCTGTTTTAACTGAATATTTTTTTTTTTTAAAGTAACGTTATCATACAGGCTACACTTATCGGCCTACCGTATACAAACATGATGACACCATAATTTCAGTTTTTACTGAAAATTTTTTTTTCTCAAAGTAACGTTCTCATACAAGCTACACTTATCGGCCTACCGTATACAAACATGATGACACCATAATTTCAGTTTTTACTGAATTTTTTTTTTTTTTTAAAGTAACATTCTCATACAAGCTACACTTATCGGCCTACCGTATACAAACATGATGACACCATAATTTCAGTTTTTACTGAATTTTTTTTTTTTTTTAAAGTAACGTTCTCATACAAGCTACTCTTATCGGCCTACCGTATACAAACATGATGAAACTATAATTTCAGTTTTTACTGAAATTTTTTTTTTTTTAAAGTAAAGTTCTCATACAAACTACACTTATCGGCCTACCGTATACAAACATGATGACACCATAATTTCAGTTTTTACTGAAATTTTTTTTTTTTTTTAATACCAACGTTCTCATACAAGCTACTTTTATCGGCCTACCGTATACAAACATGATGACACCATAATTTCAGTTTTTACTGAAATTTTTTTTTTATTTTCTCAAATTAACGTTCTCATACAGGCTACTCTTATCGGCCTACCGTATACAAACATGATGACACCATAATTACAGTTTTTACTGGAATTTTTTTTTTTTTTTAAAAGTAACGTTCTCATACAAGCTACACTTATCGGCCTACCGTATACAAACCTCATGACACCATAATTTCAGTTTTTACTGAAATTTTTTTTTTTTAAAGTAACGTTCTCATACAAGCTACTCTTATCGGCCTACCGTATACAAACGTGATGAAACCATAATTTCAGTTTTTACTGAAAATTTTTTTTTCTCAAAGTAACGTTCTCATACAAGCTACACTTATCGGCCTACCGTATACAAACATGATGACACCATAATTTCAGTTTTTACTGAATTTTTTTTTTTTTTTAAAGTAACATTCTCATACAAGCTACACTTATCGGCCTACCGTATACAAACATGATGACACCATAATTTCAGTTTTCACTGAAAAATTTTTTTTTCTCAAATTAACGTTCTTATACAAGCTGTTCTTATCGGCCTACCGTATACAAAAATGATGAAACCATAATTTCAGTTTTTACTGAATTTTTTTTTTTTTTTTTAAAGTAACGTTATCATATAGGCTACACTTATCGGCCTACCGTATACAAACTTGATGACACTATAATTTCAGTTTTTACTAAAATTTTTTTTTCTCAAATTAACGTTCTCATACAAGCTAGTCTTATCGGCCTACCGTATACAAACATGATGACACCATAATTTCCGTTTTTACTGAAATTTTTTTTTTTTTTAAAGTAACGTTCTCATACAAGCTACACTTATCGGCCTACCGTATACAAACATGATGACACCATAATTTCAGTTTTTACTGAAATTTTTTTTTTCTCAAATTAACGTTCTCATACAAGCTACTCTTATCGGCCTACCGTATACAAACATGATGAAACTATAATTTATGTTTTTACTGAAAATTTTTATTTTCTCAAATTAATGTTCTCATACAGGCTACTCTTATCGGCCTACCGTATACAAACATGATGACACCATAATTTCAGTTTTTACTAAAAATTTTTTTTCTTCTCAAATTACCGTTCTCATACAGGCTACTTTTATCGGCCTACCGTATACAAGCATGATGGCACCATAATTTCAGTTTTTACTGAAAATTTTTTTTTCCTCAAATTAACGTTCTAATACAGGCTACTTTTATCGGCCTACCGTATACAAGCATGATGACACCATAATTTCAGTTTTTACTGAAAATTTTTTTTTCTCAAATTAACGTTCTCATACAGGCTACTCTTATCGGCCTACCGTATACAAACATGATGGCACCATAATTTCAGTTTTTACTGAAATTTTTTTTTTTTAAAGTAACGTTCTCATACAAGCTACTCTTATCGGCCTACCGTATACAAACGTGATGAAACCATAATTTCTGTTTTTACTGAAAATTATTTTTTCTCAAATTAACGTTCTCATACAGGCTACTCTTATCGGCCTACCGTATATAAACATGATGACACCATAATTTCAGTTTTCACTGAAAATTTTTTTTTCTCAAATTAACGTTCTCATACAAGCTACTCTTATCGGCCTACCGTATACAAACATGATGACACCATAATTTCTGTTTTAACTGAATATTTTTTTTTTTTAAAGTAACGTTATCATACAGGCTACACTTATCGGCCTACCGTATACAAACATGATGACACCATAATTTCAGTTTTTACTGAAAATTTTTTTTTCTCAAATTAACGTTCTCATACAAGATACTCTTATCGGCCTACCGTATACAAACATGATGACACCATAAGTTCAGTTTTTACTGAAATTTTTTTTTTTTTAAAGTAACGTTCTCATACAAGCTACACTTATCGGCCTACCGTATACAAACATGATGAAACTATAATTTCAGTTTTTACTGAAAATTTTTATTTTCTCAAATTAATGTTCTCATACAGGCTACTCTTATCGGCCTACCGTATACAAACATGATGACACCATAATTTATGTTTTTACTGAAAATTTTGTTTTTTTTCAAATTAACGATCTCATACAGGCTACTCTTATCGGCCTACCGTATACAAACATGATGACACCATAATTTCAGTTTTTACTGAAAATTTTTTTTCTTCTCAAATTACCGTTCTCATACAGGCTACTTTTATCGGCCTACCGTATACAAACATGATGACACCATAATTTCTGTTTTAACTGAATATTTTTTTTTTTTAAAGTAACGTTATCATACAGGCTACACTTATCGGCCTACCGTATACAAACATGATGACACCATAATTTCAGTTTTTACTGAAAATTTTTTTTTCTCAAAGTAACGTTCTCATACAAGCTACACTTATCGGCCTACCGTATACAAACATGATGACACCATAATTTCAGTTTTTACTGAATTTTTTTTTTTTTTTAAAGTAACATTCTCATACAAGCTACACTTATCGGCCTACCGTATACAAACATGATGACACCATAATTTCAGTTTTTACTGAATTTTTTTTTTTTTTAAAGTAACGTTCTCATACAAGCTACTCTTATCGGCCTACCGTATACAAACATGATGAAACTATAATTTCAGTTTTTACTGAAATTTTTTTTTTTTTAAAGTAAAGTTCTCATACAAACTACACTTATCGGCCTACCGTATACAAACATGATGACACCATAATTTCAGTTTTTACTGAAATTTTTTTTTTTTTTTAATACCAACGTTCTCATACAAGCTACTCTTATCGGCCTACCGTATACAAACATGATGACACCATAATTACAGTTTTTACTGGAATTTTTTTTTTTTTTTAAAAGTAACGTTCTCATACAAGCTACACTTATCGGCCTACCGTATACAAACCTCATGACACCATAATTTCAGTTTTTACTGAAATTTTTTTTTTTTAAAGTAACGTTCTCATACAAGCTACTCTTATCGGCCTACCGTATACAAACGTGATGAAACCATAATTTCAGTTTTTACTGAAAATTTTTTTTTCTCAAAGTAACGTTCTCATACAAGCTACACTTATCGGCCTACCGTATACAAACATGATGACACCATAATTTCAGTTTTTACTGAATTTTTTTTTTTTTTTAAAGTAACATTCTCATACAAGCTACACTTATCGGCCTACCGTATACAAACATGATGACACCATAATTTCAGTTTTTACTGAATTTTTTTTTTTTTTTTAAAGTAACGTTCTCATACAAGCTACTCTTATCGGCCTACCGTATACAAACATGATGAAACTATAGTTTCAGTTTTTACTGAAATTTTTTTTTTTTTAAAGTAAAGTTCTCATACAAACTACACTTATCGGCCTACCGTATACAAACATGATGACACCATAATTTCAGTTTTTACTGAAATTTTTTTTTTTTTTTTAAAACTAACGTTCTCATACAAGCTACTCTTATCGGCCTACCGTATACAAACATGATGAAACCATAATTTCAGTTTTTACTGAAAATTTTTTTTTTTTTTTAAAAGTAACGTTCTCATACAAGCTACACTTATCGGCCTACCGTATACAAACATGATGACACCATAATTTCAGTTTTTACTGGAATTTTTTTTTTTTTTAAAAGTAACGTTCTCATACAAGCTACACTTATCGGCCTACCGTATACAAACATGATGACACTATAATTTCAGTTTTTACTGAAAATTTTTTTTTCTCAAATTAACGTTCTTATGCAAGCTACTCTTATCGGCCTACCGTATACAAACATGATGACACCATAATTTCAGTTTTTACTGAAATTTTTTTTTTTTTTTTAAAACTAACGTTCTCATACAAGCTACTCTTATCGGCCTACCGTATACAAACATGATGAAACCATAATTTCAGTTTTTACTGAAAATTTTGTTTTTTTTCAAATTAACGTTCTCATACAGGCTTTTATTATTGGCCTACCGTATACAAACATGATGACACCATAATTACAGTTTTTACTGGAATTTTTTTTTTTTTTTTAAAAGTAACGTTCTCATACAAGCTACACTTATCGGCCTACCGTATACAAACATGATGACACTATAATTTCAGTTTTTACTGAAATTTTTTTTTCCTAAAGTAACGTTCTCATACAAGCTACTCTTATCGGCCTACCGTATACAAACATGATGACACCATAATTTCAGTTTTTACTGAATTTTTTTTTTTTTTTAAAAGTAACGTTCTCATACAAGCTACACTTATTGGCCTAACGTATACAAACATGATGACACCATAATTTCAGTTTTTACTGAATTTTTTTTTCTTTTTTAAAGTAACGTTCTCATACAAGCTACACTTATCGGCCTACCGTATACAAACATGATGACACTATAATTTCAGTTTTTACTGAATTTTTTTTTTTTTTTTAAAGTAACGTTCTCATACAAGCTACTCTTATCGGCCTACCGTATACAAACATGATGAAACTATAATTTCAGTTTTTACTGAAATTTTTTTTTTTTTAAAGTAAAGTTCTCATACAAACTACACTTATCGGCCTACCGTATACAAACATGATGACACCATAATTTCAGTTTTTACTGAATTTTTTTTTTTTTTAAAGTAACGTTCTCATACAAGCTACACTTATCGGCCTACCGTATACAAACCTCATGACACCATAATTTCAGTTTTTACTGAAATTTTTTTTTTTTAAAGTAACGTTCTCATACAAGCTACTCTTATCGGCCTACCGTATACAAACGTGATGAAACCATAATTTCAGTTTTTACTGAAAATTTTTTTTTCTCAAAGTAACGTTCTCATACAAGCTACACTTATCGGCCTACCGTATACAAACATGATGACACCATAATTTCAGTTTTTACTGAATTTTTTTTTTTTTTTAAAGTAACATTCTCATACAAGCTACACTTATCGGCCTACCGTATACAAACATGATGACACCATAATTTCAGTTTTTACTGAATTTTTTTTTTTTTTTAAAAGTAACGTTCTCATACAAGCTACACTTATTGGCCTAACGTATACAAACATGATGACACCATAATTTCAGTTTTTACTGAATTTTTTTTTTTTTTTTTAAAGTAACGTTCTCATACAAGCTACACTTATTGGCCTAACGTATACAAACATGATGACACCATAATTTCAGTTTTTACTGAAATTTTTTTTTTTTTTAAAGTAACGTTCTCATAGAAGCTACACTTATCGGCCTACCGTATACAAACATGATGACACCATAATTTCAGTTTTTACTGGAATTTTTTTTTTTTTAAAGTAAAGTTCTCATACAAACTACACTTATCGGCCTACCGTATACAAACATGATGACACCATGATTTCAGTTTTTACTGAATTTTTTTTTTTTTTTAAAAGTAACGTTCTCATACAAGCTACACTTATTGGCCTAACGTATACAAACATGATGACACCATAATTTCAGTTTTTACTGAATTTTTTTTTTTTTTTTAAAGTAACGTTCTCATACAAGCTACACTTATTGGCCTAACGTATACAAACCTCATGACACCATAATTTCAGTTTTTACTGAAATCTTTTTTTTTTTTAAAGTAACGTTCTCATAGAAGCTACACTTATCGGCCTACCGTATACAAACATGATGACACCATAATTTCTGTTTTTACTGAAAATTTTTTTTTTTTTTTTAAAGTAACGTTCTCATAGAAGCTACACTTATCGGCCTACCGTATACAAACATGATGACACCATAATTTCAGTTTTTACTGGAATTTTTTTTTTTTTAAAGTAAAGTTCTCATACAAACTACACTTATCGGCCTACCGTATACAAACATGATGACACCATAATTTCAGTTTTTACTGAAATTTTTTTTTTTTTTTTAAAACTAACGTTCTCATACAAGCTACTCTTATCGGCCTACCGTATACAAACATGATGAAACCATAATTTCAGTTTTTACTGAAATTTTTTTTTTTTTTTTAAAGTAACGTTCTCATACAAGCTACACTTATCGGCCTACCGTATACAAACATGATGACACCATAATTTCAGTTTTTACTGGAATTTTTTTTTTTTTTAAAAGTAACGTTCTCATACAAGCTACACTTATCGGCCTACCGTATACAAACATGATGACACTATAATTTCAGTTTTTACTGAAAATTTTTTTTTCTCAAATTAACGTTCTTATGCAAGCTACTCTTATCGGCCTACCGTATACAAACATGATGACACCATAATTTCAGTTTTTACTGGAATTTTTTTTTTTTTTTTAAAACTAACGTTCTCATACAAGCTACTCTTATCGGCCTACCGTATACAAACATGATGACACCATAATTTCAGTTTTTACTGAAATTTTTTTTTTATTTTCTCAAATTAACGTTCTCATACAGGCTACTCTTATCGGCCTACCGTATACAAACATGATGACACCATAATTTCAGTTTTTACTGGAATTTTTTTTTTTTTTTTAAAACTAACGTTCTCATACAAGCTACTCTTATCGGCCTACCGTATACAAACATGATGACACCATAATTTCAGTTTTTACTGAAATTTTTTTTTTATTTTCTCAAATTAACGTTCTCATACAGGCTACTCTTATCGGCCTACCGTATACAAACATGAAGACACCATAATTACAGTTTTTACTGAAATTTTTTTTTTTTTTTAAAAGTAACGTTCTCATACAAGCTACACTTATCGGCCTACCGTATACAAACATGATGACACCATAATTTCAGTTTTTACTGAAATTTTTTTTTTTTTTTTAAAACTAACGTTCTCATACAAGCTACTCTTATCGGCCTACCGTATACAAACATGATGAAACCATAATTTCAGTTTTTACTAAAATTTTTTTTTTTTTTTAAAAGTAACGTTCTCATACAAGCTACACTTATCGGCCTACCGTATACAAACATGATGACACCATAATTTCAGTTTTTACTGAAAATTTTGTTTTTTTTTCACATTAACGTTCTCATAGAAGCTACACTTATCGGCCTACCGTATACAAACATGATGACACCATAATTTCTTTTTTACTGAAAATTTTTTTTTTTTTTTTAAAGTAACGTTCTCATACAAGCTACACTTATCGGCCTACCGTATACAAACCTCATGACACCATAATTTCAGTTTTTACTGAAATTTTTTTTTTTTTTTTCAAAGTAACATTCTCATACAAGCTACACTTATCGGCCTACCGTATACAAACATGATCACACCATAATTTCAGTTTTCACTGAAAATTTTTTTTTTCTCAAATTAACGTTTTTAGACAAGCTACTCTTATCGGCCTACCGTATACAAACATGATGAAACCATAATTTCAGTTTTTACTGAAATTTTTTTTTCCTAAAGTAACGTTCTCATACAAGCTACACTTATCGGCCTACCGTATACAAACATGATGACACCATAATTTCAGTTTTTACTGAATTTTTTTTTTTTTTTTAAAGTAACGTTCTCATACAAGCTACACTTATTGGCCTAACGTATACAAACATGATGACACCATAATTTCAGTTTTTACTGAATTTTTTTTTTTTTTTTAAAGTAACGTTCTCATACAAGCTACACTTATTGGCCTAACGTATACAAACATGATGACACCATAATTTCAGTTTTTACTGAAATTTTTTTTTTTTTAAAGTAACGTTCTCATAGAAGCTACACTTATCGGCCTACCGTATACAAACATGATGACACCATAATTTCTGTTTTTACTGAAAATTTTTTTTTTTTTTTTAAAGTAACGTTCTCATACAAGCTACACTTATCGGCCTACCGTATACAAACCTCATGACACCATAATTTCAGTTTTTACTGAAATTTTTTTTTTTTAAAGTAACGTTCTCATACAAGCTACTCTTATCGGCCTACCGTATACAAACGTGATGAAACCATAATTTCAGTTTTTACTGAAAATTTTTTTTTCTCAAAGTAACGTTCTCATACAAGCTACACTTATCGGCCTACCGTATACAAACATGATGACACCATAATTTCAGTTTTTACTGAATTTTTTTTTTTTTTAAAGTAACATTCTCATACAAGCTACACTTATCGGCCTACCGTATACAAACATGATGACACCATAATTTCAGTTTTTACTGAATTTTTTTTTTTTTTTTAAAGTAACGTTCTCATACAAGCTACTATCGGCCTACCGTATACAAACATGATGAAACTATAATTTCAGTTTTTACTGAAATTTTTTTTTTTTTAAAGTAAAGTTCTCATACAAACTACACTTATCGGCCTACCGTATACAAACATGATGACACCATAATTTCAGTTTTTACTGAAATTTTTTTTTTTTTTTTAAAACTAACGTTCTCATACAAGCTACTCTTATCGGCCTACCGTATACAAACATGATGACACCATAATTTCAGTTTTTACTGAATTTTTTTTTTTTTTTTAAAGTAACGTTCTCATACAAGCTACACTTATTGGCCTAACGTATACAAACATGATGACACCATAATTTCAGTTTTTACTGAAATTTTTTTTTTTTTTAAAGTAACGTTCTCATAGAAGCTACACTTATCGGCCTACCGTATACAAACATGATGACACCATAATTTCTGTTTTTACTGAAAATTTTTTTTTTTTTTTTAAAGTAACGTTCTCATACAAGCTACACTTATCGGCCTACCGTATACAAACCTCATGACACCATAATTTCAGTTTTTACTGAAATTTTTTTTTTTTAAAGTAACGTTCTCATACAAGCTACTCTTATCGGCCTACCGTATACAAACGTGATGAAACCATAATTTCAGTTTTTACTGAAAATTTTTTTTTCTCAAAGTAACGTTCTCATACAAGCTACACTTATCGGCCTACCGTATACAAACATGATGACACCATAATTTCAGTTTTTACTGAATTTTTTTTTTTTTTTAAAGTAACATTCTCATACAAGCTACACTTATCGGCCTACCGTATACAAACATGATGACACCATAATTTCAGTTTTTACTGAATTTTTTTTTTTTTTTTAAAGAAACGTTCTCATACAAGCTACTCTTATCGGCCTACCGTATACAAACATGATGAAACTATAATTTCAGTTTTTACTGAAATTTTTTTTTTTTTAAAGTAAAGTTCTCATACAAGCTACACTTATCGGCCTACCGTATACAAACATGATGACACCATAATTTCAGTTTTTACTGAAATTTTTTTTTTTTTTTTAAAACTAACGTTCTCATACAAGCTACACTTATCGGCCTACCGTATACAAACATGATGACACCATAATTTCAGTTTTTACTGAAATTTTTTTTTTATTTTCTCAAATTAACGTTTTTAGACAAGCTACTCTTATCGGCCTACCTTATACAAACATGATGACACCATAATTACAGTTTTTACTGGAATTTTTTTTTTTTTTTAAAAGTAACGTTCTCATACAAGCTACTCTTATCGGCCTACCGTATACAAACCTCATGACACCATAATTTCAGTTTTTACTGAAATTTTTTTTTTTTAAAGTAACGTTCTCATACAAGCTACTCTTATCGGCCTACCGTATACAAACGTGATGAAACCATAATTTCAGTTTTTACTGAAAATTTTTTTTTCTCAAAGTAAAGTTCTCATACAAGCTACACTTATCGGCCTACCGTATACAAACATGATGACACCATAATTTCAGTTTTTACTGAATTTTTTTTTTTTTTTTTAAAGTAACATTCTCATACAAGCTACACTTATCGGCCTACCGTATACAAACATGATGACACCATAATTTCAGTTTTTACTGAATTTTTTTTTTTTTTTTAAAGTAACGTTCTCATACAAGCTACTCTTATCGGCCTACCGTATACAAACATGATGAAACTATAATTTCAGTTTTTACTGAAATTTTTTTTTCTTTTTAAAGTAAAGTTCTCATACAAACTACACTTATCGGCCTACCGTATACAAACATGATGACACCATAATTTCAGTTTTTACTGAAATTTTTTTTTTTTTTTTAAAACTAACGTTCTCATACAAGCTACTCTTATCGGCCTACCGTATACAAACATGATGACACCATAATTTAAGTTTTTACTGAAATTTTTTTTTTATTTTCTCAAATTAACGTTCTCATACAGGCTACTCTTATCGGCCTACCGTATACAAACATGATGACACCATAATTACAGTTTTTACTGGAATTTTTTTTTTTTTTTAAAAGTAACGTTCTCATACAAGCTACACTTATCGGCCTACCGTATACAAACATGATGACACTATAATTTCAGTTTTTACTGAAATTTTTTTTTTTTTTTCAAAAACTAACGTTCTCATACAAGCTACTCTTATCGGCCTACCATATACAAACATGATGACACCATAATTTCAGTTTTTACTGAAATTTTTTTTTCTCAAATTAACGTTCTCATACAGGCTACACTTATCGGCCTACCGTATACAAACATGATGACACCATAATTTCTGTTTTTACTGAAAATTTTTTTTTTTTTTTAAAAGTAACGTTCTCATAAAAGCTACACTTATCGGCCTACCGTATACAAACCTCATGACACCATAATTTCAGTTTTCACTGAAAATTTTTTTTTTCTCAAATTAACGTTTTTAGACAAGCTACTTTTATCGGCCTACCGTATACAAACATGATGAAACCATAATTTCAGTTTTTACTGAAATTTTTTTTTTACCTAAAGTAACGTTCACATACAAAATACACTTATCGGCCTACCGTATACAAACATGATGACACCATAATTTCAGTTTTTCCTGAATTTTTTTTTTTTTTTTAAAGTAACGTTCTCATACAAGCTACACTTATTGGCCTAACGTATACAAACATGATGACACCATAATTTCAGTTTTTACTGAATTTTTTTTTTTTTTTTAAAGTAACGTTCTCATACAAGCTACACTTATTGGCCTAACGTATACAAACATGATGACACCATAATTTCAGTTTTTACTGAAATTTTTTTTTTTTTTAAAGTAACGTTCTCATAGAAGGTACACTTATCGGCCTACCGTATACAAACATGATGACACCATAATTTCTGTTTTTACTGAAAATTTTTTTTTTTTTTTTAAAGTAACGTTCTCATACAAGCTACACTTATCGGCCTACCGTATACAAACCTCATGACACCATAATTTCAGTTTTTACTGAAATTTTTTTTTTTTAAAGTAACGTTCTCATACAAGCTACTCTTATCGGCCTACCGTATACAAACGTGATGAAACCATAATTTCAGTTTTTACTGAAAATTTTTTTTTCTCAAAGTAACGTTCTCATACAAGCTACACTTATCGGCCTACCGTATACAAACATGATGACACCATAATTTCAGTTTTTACTGAATTTTTTTTTTTTTTAAAGTAACATTCTCATACAAGCTACACTTATCGGCCTACCGTATACAAACATGATGACACCATAATTTCAGTTTTTACTGAATTTTTTTTTTTTTTTTAAAGTAACGTTCTCATACAAGCTACTCTTATCGGCCTACCGTATACAAACATGATGAAACTATAATTTCAGTTTTTACTGAAATTTTTTTTTTTTTAAAGTAAAGTTCTCATACAAACTACACTTATCGGCCTACCGTATACAAACATGATGACACCATAATTTCAGTTTTTACTGAAATTTTTTTTTTTTTTTAAAACTAACGTTCTGATACAAGCTACTCTTATCGGCCTACCGTATACAAACATGATGACACCATAATTTCAGTTTTTACTGAAATTTTTTTTTTATTTTCTCAAATTAACGTTCTCATACAGGCTACTCTTATCGGCCTACCGTATACAAACATGATGACACCATAATTACAGTTTTTACTGGAATTTTTTTTTTTTTTTAAAAGTAACGTTCTCATACAAGCTACACTTATCGGCCTACCGTATACAAACATGATGACACTATAATTTCAGTTTTTACTGAAATTTTTTTTTTTTTTTTCAAAAACTAACGTTCTCATACAAGCTACACTTATTGGCCTAACGTATACAAACATGATGAAACTATAATTTCAGTTTTTACTGAAATTTTTTTTTTTTTAAAGTAAAGTTCTCATACAAACTACACTTATCGGCCTACCGTATACAAACATGATGACACCATAATTTCTGTTTTTACTGAAAATTTTTTTTTTTTTTTAAAGTAACGTTCTCATACAAGCTACACTTATCGGCCTACCGTATACAAACCTCATGACACCATAATTTCAGTTTTTACCGAAAATTTTTTTTTCTCAAAGTAACGTTCTCATACAAGCTACACTTATCGGCCTACCGTATACAAACATGATGACACCATAATTTCAGTTTTTACTGAATTTTTTTTTTTTTTTAAAGTAACATTCTCATACAAGCTACACTTATCGGCCTACCGTATACAAACATGATGACACCATAATTTCAGTTTTTACTGAATTTTTTTTTTTTTTTTAAAGTAACGTTCTCATACAAGCTACTCTTATCGGCCTACCGTATACAAACATGATGAAACTATAATTTCAGTTTTTACTGAAATTTTTTTTTTTTTTAAAGTAAAGTTCTCATACAAACTACACTTATCGGCCTACCGTATACAAACATGATGACACCATAATTTCAGTTTTTACTGAAATTTTTTTTTTTTTTTTAAAACTAACGTTCTCATACAAGCTACTCTTATCGGCCTACCGTATACAAACATGATGACACCATAATTTCAGTTTTTACTGAAATTTTTTTTTTATTTTCTCAAATTAACGTTCTCATACAGGCTACTCTTATCGGCCTACCGTATACAAACATGATGACACCATAATTACAGTTTTTACTAGAATTTTTTTTTTTTTTTAAAAGTAACGTTCTCATACAAGCTACACTTATCGGCCTACCGTATACAAACCTCATGACACCATAATTTCAGTTTTTACTGAAATTTTTTTTTTTTAAAGTAACGTTCTCATACAAGCTACTCTTATCGGCCTACCGTATACAAACGTGATGAAACCATAATTTCAGTTTTTACTGAAAATTTTTTTTTCTCAAAGTAACGTTCTCATACAAGCTACACTTATCGGCCTACCGTATACAAACATGATGACACCATAATTTCAGTTTTTACTGAATTTTTTTTTTTTTTTAAAGTAACATTCTCATACAAGCTACACTTATCGGCCTACCGTATACAAACATGATGACACCATAATTTCAGTTTTTACTGAATTTTTTTTTTTTTTTTAAAGTAACGTTCTCATACAAGCTACTCTTATCGGCCTACCGTATACAAACATGATGAAACTATAATTTCAGTTTTTACTGAAATTTTTTTTTTTTTAAAGTAAAGTTCTCATACAAACTACACTTATCGGCCTACCGTATACAAACATGATGACACCATAATATCAGTTTTTACTGAAATTTTTTTTTTTTTTTAAAACTAACGTTCTCATACAAGCTACTCTTATCGGCCTACCGTATACAAACATGATGAAACCATAATTTCAGTTTTTACTGAAATTTTTTTTTTTTTTTAAAAGTAACGTTCTCATACAAGCTACACTTATCGGCCTACCGTATACAAACATGATGACACCATAATTTCAGTTTTTACTGGAATTTTTTTTTTTTTTAAAAGTAACGTTCTCATACAAGCTACACTTATCGGCCTACCGTATACAAACATGATGACACTATAATTTCAGTTTTTACTGAAATTTTTTTTTCCTAAAGTAACGTTCTTATGCAAGCTACTCTTATCGGCCTACCGTATACAAACATGATGACACCATAATTTCAGTTTTTACTGAAATTTTTTTTTTTTTTTTAAAACTAACGTTCTCATAAAAGCTACTCTTATCGGCCTACCGTATACAAACATGATGACACCATAATTTCAGTTTTTACTGAAATTTTTTTTTTTATTTTCTCAAATTAACGTTCTCATACAGGCTACTCTTATCGGCCTACCGTATACAAACATGATGACACCATAATTACAGTTTTTACTGGAATTTTTTTTTTTTTTTAAAAGTAACGTTCTCATACAAGCTACACTTATCGGCCTACCGTATACAAACATGATGACACTATAATTTCAGTTTTTACTGAAATTTTTTTTTTTTTTTCAAAAACTAACGTTCTCATACAAGCTACTCTTATCGGCCTACCATATACAAACATGATGACACCATAATTTCAGTTTTTACTGAAATTTTTTTTTTCTCAAATTAACGTTCTCATACAGGCTACTCTTATCGGCCCACCGTATACATACATGATGACACCATATTTTCTGTTTTTACTGAAAACTTTTTTTTGTCTCAAATTAACGTTCTTATACAAGCTTTTCTTATCGGCCTACCGTATACAAACATGATGACACCATAATTTCAGTTTTTACTAAAATTTTTTTTTTTAAAAGTAACGTTCTCATACAAGCTACTCTTATCGGCCTACCGTATACAAACATGATGACACCATAATTTCAGTTTTCACTAAAAATTTTTTTTTTCTCAAATTAACGTTTTTAGACAAGCTACTCTTATCGGCCTACCGTATACAAACATGATGACACCATAATTTCAGTTTTTACTGAAATTTTTTTTTTCTCAAATTAACGTTCTCATACAAGCTACTCTTATCGGCTTACCGTATACAAACATGATGACACCATAATTTCAGTTTTTACTGAATTTTTTTTTTTTTTAAAGTAACGTTCTCATACAAGCTACACTTATCGGCCTACCGTATACAAACATGATGACACCATAATTTCAGTTTTTACTGAATTGTTTTTTTTTTTTTAAAGTAACGTTCTCATACAAGCTACTCTTATCGGCCTACCGTATACAAACATGATGAAACCATAATTTCAGTTTTTACTGAAAATTTTGTTTTTTTTCAAATGAACGTTCTCATACAGGCTTTTATTATTGGCCTACCGTATACAAACATGATGACACCATAATTTCAGTTTTTACTGAAATTTTTTTTTTTTTAAAGTAAAGTTCTCATACAAACTACACTTATCGGCCTACCGTATACAAACATGATGACACCATAATTTCAGTTTTTACTGAAATTTTTTTTTTTTTTCAAAGTAACGTTCTCATACAAGCTACACTTATCGGCCTACCGTATACAAACATGATGACACCATAATTTCAGTTTTCACTGAAAATTTTTTTTTTCTCAAATTAACGTTTTTAGACAAGCTACTCTTATCGGCCTACCGTATACAAACATGATGAAACCATAATTTCAGTTTTTACTGAAAATTTTTTTTTCTCAAAGTAACGTTCTCATACAAGCTACACTTATCGGCCTACCGTATACAAACATGATGACACCATAATTTCAGTTTTTACTGAATTTTTTTTTTTTTTTAAAGTAACATTCTCATACAAGCTACACTTATCGGCCTACCGTATACAAACATGATGACACCATAATTTCAGTTTTTACTGAATTTTTTTTTTTTTTTAAAGTAACGTTCTCATACAAGCTACTCTTATCGGCCTACCGTATACAAACATGATGACACCATAATTTCTGTTTTTACTGAAAATTTTTTTTTTTTTTTTAAAGTAACGTTCTCATACAAGCTACACTTATCGGCCTACCGTATACAAACCTCATGAAACCATAATTTCAGTTTTTACTGAAATTTTTTTTTTTTTTTTCAAAGTAACGTTCTCATACAAGCTACACTTATCGGCCTACCGTATACTAACCTCATGACACCATAATTTCAGTTTTTACTGAAATTTTTTTTTTTTAAAGTAACGTTCTCATACAAGCTACTCTTATCGGCCTACCGTATACAAACGTGATGAAACCATAATTTCAGTTTTTACTGAAAATTTTTTTTTATTTTCTCAAATTAACGTTCTCATACAAGCTACACTTATTGGCCTAACGTATACAAACATGATGACACCATAATTTCAGTTTTTACTGAAATTTTTTTTTTTTTTAAAGTAACGTTCTCATAGAAGCTACACTTATCGGCCTACCGTATACAAACATGATGACACCATAATTTCTGTTTTTACTGAAAATTTTTTTTTTTTTTTTAAAGTAACGTTCTCATACAAGCTACACTTATCGGCCTACCGTATACAAACCTCATGACACCATAATTTCAGTTTTTACTGAAATTTTTTTTTTTTAAAGTAACGTTCTCATACAAGCTACTCTTATCGGCCTACCGTATACAAACGTGATGAAACCATAATTTCAGTTTTTACTGAAAATTTTTTTTTCTCAAAGTAACGTTCTCATACAAGCTACACTTATCGGCCTACCGTATACAAACATGATGACACCATAATTACAGTTTTTACTGGAATTTTTTTTTTTTTTTTAAAAGTAACGTTCTCATACAAGCTACACTTATCGGCCTACCGTATACAAACATGATGACACTATAATTTCAGTTTTTACTGAAATTTTTTTTTTTTTTTTCAAAAACTAACGTTCTCATACAAGCTACTCTTATCGGCCTACCATATACAAACATGATGACACCATAATTTCAGTTTTTACTGAAATTTTTTTTTTCTCAAATTAACGTTCTCATACAGGCTACTCTTATCGGCCCACCGTATACATACATGATGACACCATATTTTCTGTTTTTACTGAAAACTTTTTTTTGTCTCAAATTAACGTTCTTATACAAGCTTTTCTTATCGGCCTACCGTATACAAACATGATGACACCATAATTTCAGTTTTTACTGAAATTTTTTTTTTTAAAAGTAACGTTCTCATACAAGCTACTCTTATCGGCCTACCGTATACAAACATGATGACACCATAATTTCAGTTTTCACTGAAAATTTTTTTTTTTCTCAAATTAACGTTTTTAGACAAGCTACTCTTATCGGCCTACCGTATACAAACATGATGACACCATAATTTCAGTTTTTACTGAAATTTTTTTTTTCTCAAATTAACGTTCTCATACAAGCTACTCTTATCGGCTTACCGTATACAAACATGATGACACCATAATTTCAGTTTTTACTGAAATTTTTTTTTTTTTTAAAGTAACGTTCTCATAGAAGCTACACTTATCGGTCTACCGTATACAAACATGATGACACCATAATTTCTGTTTTTACTGAAAATTTTTTTTTTTTTTTTAAAGTAACGTTCTCATACAAGCTACACTTATCGGCCTACCGTATACAAACCTCATGACACCATAATTTCAGTTTTTACTGAAATTTTTTTTTCTCAAATTAACGTTCTTATGCAAGCTACTCTTATCGGCCTACCGTATACAAACATGATGACACCATAATTTCAGTTTTTACTGGAATTTTTTTTTTTTTTAAAAGTAACGTTCTCATACAAGCTACACTTATCGGCCTACCGTATACAAACATGATGACACTATAATTTCAGTTTTTACTGAAAATTTTTTTTTCTCAAATTAACGTTCTTATGCAAGCTACTCTTATCGGCCTACCGTATACAAACATGATGACACCATAATTTCAGTTTTTACTGAAATTTTTTTTTTTTTTTTAAAACTAACGTTCTCATACAAGCTACTCTTATCGGCCTACCGTATACAAACATGATGACACCATAATTTCAGTTTTTACTGAAATTTTTTTTTTATTTTCTCAAATTAACGTTCTCATACAGGCTACTCTTATCGGCCTACCGTATACAAACATGATGACACCATAATTACAGTTTTTACTGGAATTTTTTTTTTTTTTTAAAAGTAACGTTCTCATACAAGCTACACTTATCGGCCTACCGTATACAAACATGATGACACTATAATTTCAGTTTTTACTGAAATTTTTTTTTTTTTTTTCAAAAACTAACGTTCTCATACAAGCTACTCTTATCGGCCTACCATATACAAACATGATGACACCATAATTTCAGTTTTTACTGAAATTTTTTTTTTCTCAAATTAACGTTCTCATACAGGCTACTCTTATCGGCCCACCGTATACATACATGATGACACCATATTTTCTGTTTTTACTGAAAACTTTTTTTTGTCTCAAATTAACGTTGTTATACAAGCTTTTCTTATCGGCCTACCGTATACAAACATGATGACACCATAATTTCAGTTTTTACTGAAATTTTTTTTTTTAAAAGTAACGTTCTCATACAAGCTACTCTTATCGGCCTACCGTATACAAACATGATGACACCATAATTTCAGTTTTCACTGAAAATTTTTTTTTTCTCAAATTAACGTTTTTAGACAAGCTACTCTTATCGGCCTACCGTATACAAACATGATGACACCATAATTTCAGTTTTTACTGAAATTTTTTTTTTCTCAAATTAACGTTCTCATACAAGCTACTCTTATCGGCCTACCGTATACAAACATGATGACACCATAATTACAGTTTTTACTGGAATTTTTTTTTTTTTTAAAAGTAACGTTCTCATACAAGCTACACTTATCGGCCTACCGTATACAAACATGATGACACTATAATTTCAGTTTTTACTGAAATTTTTTTTTTTTTTTTCAAAAACTAACGTTCTCATACAAGCTACTCTTATCGGCCTACCATATACAAACATGATGACACCATAATTTCAGTTTTTACTGAAATTTTTTTTTTCTCAAATTAACGTTCTCATACAGGCTACTCTTATCGGCCCACCGTATACATACATGATGACACCATATTTTCTGTTTTTACTGAAAACTTTTTTTTGTCTCAAATTAACGTTCTTATACAAGCTTTTCTTATCGGCCTACCGTATACAAACATGATGACACCATAATTTCAGTTTTTACTGAAATTTTTTTTTTTAAAAGTAACGTTCTCATACAAGCTACTCTTATCGGCCTACCGTATACAAACATGATGACACCATAATTTCAGTTTTCACTGAAAATTTTTTTTTTCTCAAATTAACGTTTTTAGACAAGCTACTCTTATCGGCCTACCGTATACAAACATGATGAAACCATAATTTCAGTTTTTACTGAAAATTTTTTTTTCTCAAAGTAACGTTCTCATACAAGCTACACTTATCGGCCTACCGTATACAAACATGATGACACCATAATTTCAGTTTTTACTGAATTTTTTTTTTTTTTTAAAGTAACATTTTCATACAAGCTACACTTATCGGCCTACCGTATACAAACATGATGACACCATAATTTCAGTTTTTACTGAATTTTTTTTTTTTTTTTAAAGTAACGTTCTCATACAAGCTACTCTTATCGGCCTACCGTATACAAACATGATGACACCATAATTTCAGTTTTTACTGAAATTTTTTTTTTCTCAAATTAACGTTCTCATACAAGCTACTCTTATCGGCCTACCATATACAAACATGATGACACCATAATTTCAGTTTTTACTGAAATTTTTTTTTTCTCAAATTAACGTTCTCATACAAGCTACTCTTATCGGCTTACCGTATACAAACATGATGACACCATAATTTCAGTTTTTACTGAATTTTTTTTTTTTTTAAAGTAACGTTCTCATACAAGCTACACTTATCGGCCTACCGTATACAAACATGATGACACCATAATTTCAGTTTTTACTGAATTGTTTTTTTTTTTTTAAAGTAACGTTCTCATACAAGCTACTCTTATCGGCCTACCGTATACAAACATGATGAAACCATAATTTCAGTTTTTACTGAAAATTTTGTTTTTTTTCAAATTAACGTTCTCATACAGGCTTTTATTATTGGCCTACCGTATACAAACATGATGACACCATAATTTCAGTTTTTACTGAAATTTTTTTTTTTTTAAAGTAAAGTTCTCATACAAACTACACTTATCGGCCTACCGTATACAAACATGATGACACCATAATTTCAGTTTTTACTGAAATTTTTTTTTTTTTTTTCAAAGTAACGTTCTCATACAAGCTACACTTATCGGCCTACCGTATACAAACATGATGACACCATAATTTCAGTTTTCACTGAAAATTTTTTTTTTCTCAAATTAACGTTTTTAGACAAGCTACTCTTATCGGCCTACCGTATACAAACATGATGAAACCATAATTTCAGTTTTTACTGAAAATTTTTTTTTCTCAAAGTAACGTTCTCATACAAGCTACACTTATCGGCCTACCGTATACAAACATGATGACACCATAATTTCAGTTTTTACTGAATTTTTTTTTTTTTTTAAAGTAACATTCTCATACAAGCTACACTTATCGGCCTACCGTATACAAACATGATGACACCATAATTTCAGTTTTTACTGAATTTTTTTTTTTTTTTTAAAGTAACGTTCTCATACAAGCTACTCTTATCGGCCTACCGTATACAAACCTCATGACACCATAATTTCAGTTTTTACTGAAATTTTTTTTTCTCAAATTAACGTTCTTATGCAAGCTACTCTTATCGGCCTACCGTATACAAACATGATGACACCATAATTTCAGTTTTTACTGGAATTTTTTTTTTTTTTAAAAGTAACGTTCTCATACAAGCTACACTTATCGGCCTACCGTATACAAACCTCATGACACCATAATTTCAGTTTTTACTGAAATTTTTTTTTTTTTTTTAAAACTAACGTTCTCATACAAGCTACTCTTATCGGCCTACCGTATACAAACATGATGACACCATAATTTCAGTTTTTACTGAAATTTTTTTTTCTCAAATTAACGTTCTTATGCAAGCTACTCTTATCGGCCTACCGTATACAAACATGATGACACCATAATTTCAGTTTTTACTGGAATTTTTTTTTTTTTTAAAAGTAACGTTCTCATACAAGCTACACTTATCGGCCTACCGTATACAAACATGATGACACTATAATTTCAGTTTTTACTGAAAATTTTTTTTTCTCAAATTAACGTTCTTATGCAAGCTACTCTTATCGGCCTACCGTATACAAACATGATGACACCATAATTTCAGTTTTTACTGAAATTTTTTTTTTTTTTTTAAAACTAACGTTCTCATACAAGCTACTCTTATCGGCCTACCGTATACAAACATGATGACACCATAATTTCAGTTTTTACTGAAATTTTTTTTTTATTTTCTCAAATTAACGTTCTCATACAGGCTACTCTTATCGGCCTACCGTATACAAACATGATGACACCATAATTACAGTTTTTACTGGAATTTTTTTTTTTTTTTAAAAGTAACGTTCTCATACAAGCTACACTTATCGGCCTACCGTATACAAACATGATGACACTATAATTTCAGTTTTTACTGAAATTTTTTTTTTATTTTCTCAAATTAACGTTCTCATACAGGCTACTCTTATCGGCCTACCGTATACAAACATGATGACACCATAATTACAGTTTTTACTGAAATTTTTTTTTTTTTTTCAAAAACTAACGTTCTCATACAAGCTACTCTTATCGGCCTACCATATACAAACATGATGAAACCATAATTTCAGTTTATACTGAAATTTTTTTTTTTTTAAAAGTAACGTTCTCATAGAAGCTACACTTATCGGCCTACCGTATACAAACCTCATGACACCATAATTTCAGTTTTTACTGAAATTTTTTTTTTTTAAAGTAACGTTCTCATACAAGCTACTCTTATCGCCCTACCGTATACAAACGTGATGAAACCATAATTTCAGTTTTTACTGAAAATTTTTTTTTCTCAAAGTAACGTTCTCATACAAGCTACACTTATCGGCCTACCGTATACAAACATGATGACACCATAATTACAGTTTTTACTGGAATTTTTTTTTTTTTTTAAAAGTAACGTTCTCATACAAGCTACACTTATCGGCCTACCGTATACAAACATGATGACACTATAATTTCAGTTTTTACTGAAATTTTTTTTTTTTTTTTCAAAAACTAACGTTCTCATACAAGCTACTCTTATCGGCCTACCATATACAAACATGATGACACCATAATTTCAGTTTTTACTGAAATTTTTTTTTTCTCAAATTAACGTTCTCATACAGGCTACTCTTATCGGCCCACCGTATACATACATGATGACACCATATTTTCTGTTTTTACTGAAAACTTTTTTTTGTCTCAAATTAACGTTCTTATACAAGCTTTTCTTATCGGCCTACCGTATACAAACATGATGACACCATAATTTCAGTTTTTACTGAAATTTTTTTTTTTAAAAGTAACGTTCTCATACAAGCTACTCTTATCGGCCTACCGTATACAAACATGATGACACCATAATTTCAGTTTTCACTGAAAATTTTTTTTTTCTCAAATTAACGTTTTTAGACAAGCTACTCTTATCGGCCTACCGTATACAAACATGAAATTTTTTTTTTTTTTTCAAAGTAACGTTCTCATACAAGCTACACTTATCGGCCTACCGTATACAAACATGATGACACCATAATTTCAGTTTTTACTGAAATTTTTTTTTTTTAAAGTAACGTTCTCATACAAGCTACTCTTATCGGCCTACCGTATACAAACATGATGACACCATAATTTCAGTTTTTACTGAAATTTTTTTTTTTTTTAAAGTAACGTTCTCATAGAAGCTACACTTATCGGCCTACCGTATACAAACATGATGACACCATAATTTCTGTTTTTACTGAAAATTTTTTTTTTTTTTTTAAAGTAACGTTCTCATACAAGCTACACTTATCGGCCTACCGTATGCAAACCTCATGACACCATAATTTCAGTTTTTACTGAAATTGTTTTTTCTCAAATTAACGTTCTTATGCAAGCTACTCTTATCGGCCTACCGTATACAAACATGATGACACCATAATTTCAGTTTTTACTGGAATTTTTTTTTTTTTAAAAGTAACGTTCTCATACAAGCTACACTTATCGGCCTACCGTATACAAACATGATGACACTATAATTTCAGTTTTTACTGAAAATTTTTTTTTCTCAAATTAACGTTCTTATGCAAGCTACTCTTATCGGCCTACCGTATACAAACATGATGACACCATAATTTCAGTTTTTACTGAAATTTTTTTTTTTTTTTAAAACTAACGTTCTCATACAAGCTACTCTTATCGGCCTACCGTATACAAACATGATGACACCATAATTTCAGTATTTACTGAAATTTTTTTTTTATTTTCTCAAATTAACGTTCTCATACAGGCTACTCTTATCGGCCTACCGTATACAAACATGATGACACCATAATTACAGTTTTTACCGGAATTTTTTTTTTTTTTTAAAAGTAACGTTCTCATACAAGCTACACTTATCGGCCTACCGTATACAAACATGATGACACTATAATTTCAGTTTTTACTGAAATTTTTTTTTTTTTTTTCAAAAACTAACGTTCTCATACAAGCTACTTTTATCGGCCTACCATATACAAACATGATGACACCATAATTTCAGTTTTTACTGAAATTTTTTTTTTCTCAAATTAACGTTCTCATACAGGCTACTCTTATCGGCCCACCGTATACATACATGATGACACCATATTTTCTGTTTTTACTGAAAACTTTTTTTTGTCTCAAATTAACGTTCTTATACAAGCTTTTCTTATCGGCCTACCGTATACAAACATGATGACACCATAATTTCAGTTTTTACTGAAATTTTTTTTTTTAAAAGTAACGTTCTCATACAAGCTACTCTTATCGGCCTACCGTATACAAACATGATGACACCATAATTTCAGTTTTCACTGAAAATTTTTTTTTTCTCAAATTAACGTTTTTAGACAAGCTACTCTTATCGGCCTACCGTATACAAACATGATGACACCATAATTTCAGTTTTTACTGATTTTTTTTTTTCTCAAATTAACGTTCTCATACAAGCTACTCTTATCGGCTTACCGTATACAAACATGATGACACCATAATTTCAGTTTTTACTGAATTTTTTTTTTTTTTAAAGTACCGTTCTCATACAAGCTACACTTATCGGCCTACCGTATACAAACATGATGACACCATAATTTCAGTTTTTACTGAATTGTTTTTTTTTTTTTAAAGTAACGTTCTCATACAAGCTACTCTTATCGGCCTACCGTATACAAACATGATGAAACCATAATTTCAGTTTTTACTGAAAATTTTGTTTTTTTTCAAATTAACGTTCTCATACAAGCTACACTTATCGGCCTACCGTATACAAACATGATGACACCATAATTTCAGTTTTTACTGAATTGTTTTTTTTTTTTTAAAGTAACGTTCTCATACAAGCTACTCTTATCGGCCTACCGTATACAAACATGATGACACTATAATTTCAGTTTTTACTGAAATTTTTTTTTTTTTTTTCAAAAACTAACGTTCTCATACAAGCTACTTTTATCGGCCTACCATATACAAACATGATGACACCATAATTTCAGTTTTTACTGAAATTTTTTTTTTCTCAAATTAACGTTCTCATACAGGCTACTCTTATCGGCCCACCGTATACATACATGATGACACCATATTTTCTGTTTTTACTGAAAACTTTTTTTTGTCTCAAATTAACGTTCTTATACAAGCTTTTCTTATCGGCCTACCGTATACAAACATGATGACACCATAATTTCAGTTTTTACTGAAATTTTTTTTTTTAAAAGTAACGTTCTCATACAAGCTACTCTTATCGGCCTACCGTATACAAACATGATGACACCATAATTTCAGTTTTCACTGAAAATTTTTTTTTTCTCAAATTAACGTTCTTATACAAGCTTTTCTTATCGGCCTACCGTATACAAACATGATGACACCATAATTTCAGTTTTTACTGAAATTTTTTTTTTTAAAAGTAACGTTCTCATACAAGCTACTCTTATCGGCCTACCGTATACAAACATGATGACACCATAATTTCAGTTTTTACTGAAATTTTTTTTTTTTTTTTCAAAGTAACGTTCTCATACAAGCTACACTTATCGGCCTACCGTATACAAACATGATGACACCATAATTTCAGTTTTCACTGAAAATTTTTTTTTTCTCAAATTAACGTTTTTAGACAAGCTACTCTTATCGGCCTACCGTATACAAACATGATGAAACCATAATTTCAGTTTTTACTGAAAATTTTTTTTTCTCAAAGTAACGTTCTCATACAAGCTACACTTATCGGCCTACCGTATACAAACATGATGACACCATAATTTCAGTTTTTACTGAATTTTTTTTTTTTTTTAAAGTAACATTCTCATACAAACTACACTTATCGGCCTACCGTATACAAACATGATGACACCATAATTTCAGTTTTTACTGAATTTTTTTTTTTTTTAAAGTAACGTTCTCATACAAGCTACTCTTATCGGCCTACCGTATACAAACATGATGAAACTATAATTTCAGTTTTTACTGAAAATTTTGTTTTTTTTTCAAATTAACGTTCTCATAGAAGCTACACTTATCGGCCTACCGTATACAAACATGATGACACCATAATTTCTGTTTTTACTGAAAATTTTTTTTTTTTTTTAAAGTAACGTTCTCATACAAGCTACACTTATCGGCCTACCGTATACAAACCTCATGACACCATAATTTCAGTGTTTACTGAAATTTTTTTTTTTTTTTTCAAAGTAACGTTCTCATACAAGCTACACTTATCGGCCTACCGTATACAAACATGATGACACCATAATTTCAGTTTTCACTGAAAATTTTTTTTTTCTCAAATTAACGTTTTTAGACAAGCTACTCTTATCGGCCTACCGTATACAAACATGATGAAACCATAATTTCAGTTTTTAATGAAATTTTTTTTTCCTAAAGTAACGTTCTCATACAAGCTACACTTATCCGCCTACCGTATACAAACATGATGACACCATAATTTCAGTTTTTACTGAATTTTTTTTTTTTTTTAAAAGTAACGTTCTCATACAAGCTACACTTATTGGCCTAACGTATACAAACATGATGACACCATAATTTCAGTTTTTACTGAATTTTTTTTTTTTTTTTAAAGTAACGTTCTCATACAAGCTACACTTATTGGCCTAACGTATACAAACATGATGACACCATAATTTCAGTTTTTACTGAAATTTTTTTTTTTTTTAAAGTAACGTTCTCATAGAAGCTACACTTATCGGCCTACCGTATACAAACATGATGACACCATAATTTCTGTTTTTACTGAAAATTTTTTTTTTTTTTTTAAAGTAACGTTCTCATACAAGCTACACTTATCGGCCTACCGTATACAAACCTCATGACACCATAATTTCAGTTTTTACTGAAATTTTTTTTTTTTAAAGTAACGTTCTCATACAAGCTACTCTTATCGGCCTACCGTATACAAACGTGATGAAACCATAATTTCAGATTTTACTGAAAATTTTTTTTTCTCAAAGTAACGTTCTCATACAAGCTACACTTATCGGCCTACCGTATACAAACATGATGACACCATAATTTCAGTTTTTACTGAATTTTTTTTTTTTTTTAAAGTAACATTCTCATACAAGCTACACTTATCGGCCTACCGTATACAAACATGATGACACCATAATTTCAGTTTTCACTGAATTTTTTTTTTTTTTTTAAAGTAACGTTCTCATACAAGCTACTCTTATCGGCCTACCGTATACAAACATGATGAAACTATAATTTCAGTTTTTACTGAAATTTTTTTTTTTTTAAAGTAAAGTTCTCATACAAACTACACTTATCGGCCTACCGTATACAAACATGATGACACCATAATTACAGTTTTTACTGGAATTTTTTTTTTTTTTTAAAAGTAACGTTCTCATACAAGCTACACTTATCGGCCTACCGTATACAAACATGATGACACTATAATTTCAGTTTTTACTGAAATTTTTTTTTTTTTTTTCAAAAACTAACGTTCTCATACAAGCTACACTTATTGGCCTAACGTATACAAACATGATGACACCATAATTTCAGTTTTTACTGAATTTTTTTTTTTTTTTTAAAGTAACGATCTCATACAAGCTACACTTATTGGCCTAACGTATACAAACATGATGACACCATAATTTCAGTTTTTACTGAAATTTTTTTTTTTTTTAAAGTAACGTTCTCATACAAGCTACACTTATCGGCCTACCGTATACAAACATGATGACACCATAATTTCTGTTTTTACTGAAAATTTTTTTTTTTTTTTTAAAGTAACGTTCTCATACAAGCTACACTTATCGGCCTACCGTATACAAACCTCATGACACCATAATTTCAGTTTTTACTGAAATTTTTTTTTTTTAAAGTAACGTTCTCATACAAGCTACTCTTATAGGCCTACCGTATACAAACGTGATGAAACCATAATTTCAGTTTTTACTGAAAATTTTTTTTTCTCAAAGTAACGTTCTCATACAAGCTACACTTATCGGCCTACCGTATACAAACATGATGACACCATAATTTCAGTTTTTACTGAATTTTTTTTTTTTTTTAAAGTAACATTCTCATACAAGCTACACTTATCGGCCTACCGTATACAAACATGATGACACCATAATTTCAGTTTTTACTGAATTTTTTTTTTTTTTTTTAAAGTAACGTTCTCATACAAGCTACTCTTATCGGCCTACCGTATACAAACATGATGAAACTATAATTTCAGTTTTTACTGAAATTTTTTTTTTTTAAAGTAAAGTTCTCATACAAACTACACTTATCGGCCTACCGTATACAAACATGATGACACCATAATTTCAGTTTTTACTGAAATTTTTTTTTTTTTTTTAAAACTAACGTTCTCATACAAGCTACTCTTATCGGCCTACCGTATACAAACATGATGACACCATAATTTCAGTTTTTACTGAAATTTTTTTTTTATTTTCTCAAATTAACGTTCTCATACAGGCTACTCTTATCGGCCTACCGTATACAAACATGATGACACCATAATTACAGTTTTTACTGGAATTTTTTTTTTTTTTTAAAAGTAACGTTCTCATACAAGCTACACTTATCGGCCTACCGTATACAAACCTCATGACACCATAATTTCAGTTTTTACTGAAATTTTTTTTTTTTAAAGTAACGTTCTTATACAAGCTACTCTTATCGGCCTACCGTATACAAACGTAATGAAACCATAATTTCAGTTTTCACTGAAAATTTTTTTTTCTCAAAGTAACGTTCTCATACTAGCTACACTTATCGGCCTACCGTATACAAACATGATGACACCATAATTTCAGTTTTTACTGAATTTTTTTTTTTTTTTAAAGTAACATTCTCATACAAGCTACACTTATCGGCCTACCGTATACAAACATGATGAAACCATAATTTCAGTTTTTACTGAAATTTTTTTTTTTTTTTAAAAGTAACGTTCTCATACAAGCTACACTTATCGGCCTACCGTATACAAACATGATGAGACCATAATTTCAGTTTTTACTGGAATTTTTTTTTTTTTTAAAAGTAACGTTCTCATACAAGCTACACTTATCGGCCTACCGTATACAAACATGATGACACTATAATTTCAGTTTTTACTGAAAATTTTTTTTTTTTTTAAAACTAACGTTCTCATACAAGCTACTCTTATCGGCCTACCGTATACAAACATGATGAAACCATAATTTCAGTTTTTACTGAAATTTGTTTTTTTTTTTAAAAGTAACGTTCTCATACAAGCTACACTTATCGGCCTACCGTATACAAACATGATGACACCATAATTTCAGTTTTTACTGGAATTTTTTTTTTTTTTAAAAGTAACGTTCTCATACAAGCTACACTTATCGGCCTACCGTATACAAACATGATGACACCATAATTTCAGTTTTTACTGAATTTTTTTTTTTTTTTAAAGTAACGTTCTCATACAAGCTACTCTTATCGGCCTACCGTATACAAACGTAATGAAACCATAATTTCAGTTTTTACTGAAAATTTTTTTTTCTCAAAGTAACATTCTCATACTAGCTACACTTATCGGCCTACCGTATACAAACATGATGACACCATAATTTCAGTTTTTACTGAAAATTTTTTTTTCTCAAAGTAACGTTCTCATACTAGCTACACTTATCGGCCTACCGTATACAAACATGATGACACCATAATTTCAGTTTTTACTGAATTTTTTTTTTTTTTTAAAGTAACATTCTCATACAAGCTACACTTATCGGCCTACCGTATACAAACATGATGAAACCATAATTTCAGTTTTTACTGAAATTTTTTTTTTTTTTTAAAAGTAACGTTCTCATACAAGCTACACTTATCGGCCTACCGTATACAAACATGATGACACCATAATTTCAGTTTTTACTGAAAATTTTTTTTTCCTAAAGTGAAGTTCTCATACAAACTACACTTATCGGCCTACCGTATATAAACATGATGACACCATAATTTCAGTTTTTACTGAAATTTTTTTTTTTTTTTAAAACTAACGTTCTCATACAAGCTACTCTTATCGGCCTACCGTATACAAACATGATGAAACCATAATTTCAGTTTTTACTGAAATTTTTTTTTTTTTTTAAAAGTAACGTTCTCATACAAGCTACACTTATCGGCCTACCGTATACAAACATGATGACACCATAATTTCAGTTTTTACTGGAATTTTTTTTTTTTTTTAAAGTAACGTTCTCATACAAGCTACACTTATCGGCCTACCGTATACAAACATGATGACACTATAATTTCAGTTTTTACTGAAAATTTTTTTTTCTCAAATTAACGTTCTTATGCAAGCTACTCTTATCGGCCTACCGTATACAAACATGATGACACCATAATTTCAGTTTTTACTGAAATTTTTTTTTTTTTTTTAAACTAACGTTCTCATACAAGCTACTCTTATCGGCCTACCGTATACAAACATGATGACACCATAATTTCAGTTTTTACTGAAATTTTTTTTTTATTTTCTCAAATTAACGTTCTCATACAGGCTACTCTTATCGGCCTACCGTATACAAACATGATGACACCATAATTACAGTTTTTACTGGAATTTTTTTTTTTTTTTAAAAGTAACGTTCTCATACAAGCTACACTTATCGGCCTACCGTATACAAACATGATGACACTATAATTTCAGTTTTTACTGAAATTTTTTTTTTTTTTTTAAAGTAACGTTCTCATACAAGCTACACTTATCGGCCTACCGTATACAAACCTCATGACACCATAATTTCAGTTTTTACTGAAATTTTTTTTTTTTAAAGTAACGTTCTCATACAAGCTACTCTTATCGGCCTACCGTATACAAACGTGATGAAACCATAATTTCAGTTTTTACTGAAAATTTTTTTTTCTCAAAGTAACGTTCTCATACAAGCTACACTTATCGGCCTACCGTATACAAACATGATGACACCATAATTTCAGTTTTTACTGAATTTTTTTTTTTTTTTAAAGTAACATTCTCATACAAGCTACACTTATCGGCCTACCGTATACAAACATGATGACACCATAATTTCAGTTTTTACTGAATTTTTTTTTTTTTTTTTAAAGTAACGTTCTCATACAAGCTACTCTTATCGGCCTACCGTATACAAACATGATGAAACTATAATTTCAGTTTTTACTGAAATTTTTTTTTTTTAAAGTAAAGTTCTCATACAAACTACACTTATCGGCCTACCGTATACAAACATGATGACACCATAATTTCAGTTTTTACTGAAATTTTTTTTTTTTTTTTAAAACTAACGTTCTCATACAAGCTACTCTTATCGGCCTACCGTATACAAACATGATGACACCATAATTTCAGTTTTTACTGAAATTTTTTTTTTATTTTCTCAAATTAACGTTCTCATACAGGCTACTCTTATCGGCCTACCGTATACAAACATGATGACACCATAATTACAGTTTTTACTGGAATTTTTTTTTTTTTTTTAAAGTAACGTTCTCATACAAGCTACACTTATCGGCCTACCGTATACAAACCTCATGACACCATAATTTCAGTTTTTACTGAAATTTTTTTTTTTTAAAGTAACGTTCTCATACAAGCTACTCTTATCGGCCTACCGTATACAAACGTAATGAAACCATAATTTCAGTTTTTACTGAAAATTTTTTTTTCTCAAAGTAACGTTCTCATACTAGCTACACTTATCGGCCTACCGTATACAAACATGATGACACCATAATTTCAGTTTTTACTGAATTTTTTTTTTTTTTTAAAGTAACATTCTCATACAAGCTACACTTATCGGCCTACCGTATACAAACATGATGACACCATAATTTCAGTTTTTACTGAATTTTTTTTTTTTTTTTTAAAGTAACGTTCTCATACAAGCTACTCTTATCGGCCTACCGTATACAAACATGATGAAACTATAATTTCAGTTTTTACTGAAATTTTTTTTTTTTTAAAGTAAAGTTCTCATACAAACTACACTTATCGGCCTACCGTATACAAACATGATGACACCATAATTTCAGTTTTTACTGAAATTTTTTTTTTTTTTTAAAACTAACGTTCTCATACAAGCTACTCTTATCGGCCTACCGTATACAAACATGATGAAACCATAATTTCAGTTTTTACTGAAATTTTTTTTTTTTTTTAAAAGTAACGTTCTCATACAAGCTACACTTATCGGCCTACCGTATACAAACATGATGACACCATAATTTCAGTTTTTACTGGAATTTTTTTTTTTTTTAAAAGTAACGTTCTCATACAAGCTACACTTATCGGCCTACCGTATACAAACATGATGACACTATAATTTCAGTTTTTACTGAAAATTTTTTTTTCTCAAATTAACGTTCTTATGCAAGCTACTCTTATCGGCCTACCGTATACAAACATGATGACACCATAATTTCAGTTTTTACTGAAATTTTTTTTTTTTTTTAAAACTAACGTTCTCATACAAGCTACTCTTATCGGCCTACCGTATAGAAACATGATGACACCATAATTTCAGTTTTTACTGAAATTTTTTTTTTATTTTCTCAAATTAACGTTCTCATACAGGCTACTCTTATCGGCCTACCGTATACAAACATGATGACACCATAATTACAGTTTTTACTGGAATTTTTTTTTTTTTTTAAAAGTAACGTTCTCATACAAGCTACACTTATCGGCCTACCGTATACAAACATGATGACACTATAATTTCAGTTTTTACTGAAATTTTTTTTTTTTTTTCAAAAACTAACGTTCTCATACAAGCTACTCTTATCGGCCTACCATATACAAACATGATGACACCATAATTTCAGTTTTTACTGAAATTTTTTTTTTCTCAAATTAACGTTCTCATACAGGCTACTCTTATCGGCCTACCGTATACAAACATGATGACACCATAATTCCTGTTTTTACTGAAAATTTTTTTTTTTTTTTTAAAGTAACGTTCTCATACAAGCTACACTTATCGGCCTACCGTATACAAACCTCATGACACCATAATTTCAGTTTTTACTGAAATTTTTTTTTTTTTTTTCAAAGTAACGTTCTCATACAAGCTACACTTATCGGCCTACCGTATACAAACATGATGACACCATAATTTCAGTTTTCACTGAAAATTTTTTTTTTCTCAAATTAACGTTTTTAGACAAGCTACTCTTATCGGCCTACCGTATACAAACATGATGACACCATAATTTCAGTTTTTACTGGAATTTTTTTTTTTTTTAAAAGTAACGTTCTCATACAAGCTACACTTATCGGCCTACCGTATACAAACCTCATGACACCATAATTTCAGTTTTTACTGAAATTTTTTTTTTTTTTTTAAAACTAACGTTCTCATACAAGCTACTCTTATCGGCCTACCGTATACAAACATGATGACACCATAATTTCAGTTTTTACTGAATTTTTTTTTTTTTTTTAAAGTAACGTTCTCATACAAGCTACACTTATTGGCCTAACGTATACAAACATGATGACACCATAATTTCAGTTTTTACTGAAATTTTTTTTTTTTTTAAAGTAACGTTCTCATAGAAGCTACACTTATCGGCCTACCGTATACAAACATGATGACACCATAATTTCTGTTTTTACTGAAAATTTTTTTTTTTTTTTAAAAGTAACGTTCTCATACAAGCTACACTTATCGGCCTACCGTATACAAACCTCATGACACCATAATTTCAGTTTTTACTGAAATTTTTTTTTTTTAAAGTAACGTTCTCATACAAGCTACTCTTATCGGCCTACCGTATACAAACGTGATGAAACCATAATTTCAGTTTTTACTGAAAATTTTTTTTTCTCAAAGTAACGTTCTCATACAAGCTACACTTATCGGCCTACCGTATACAAACATGATGACACCATAATTTCAGTTTTTACTGAATTTTTTTTTTTTTTTAAAGTAACATTCTCATACAAGCTACACTTATCGGCCTACCGTATACAAACATGATGACACCATAATTTCAGTTTTTACTGAATTTTTTTTTTTTTTTTTAAAGTAACGTTCTCATACAAGCTACTCTTATCGGCCTACCGTATACAAACATGATGAAACTATAATTTCAGTTTTTACTGAAATTTTTTTTTTTTTAAAGTAAAGTTCTTATACAAACTACACTTATCGGCCTACCGTATACAAACATAATGACACCATAATTTCAGTTTTTACTGAAATTTTTTTTTTTTTTTTAAAACTAACGTTCTCATACAAGCTACTCTTATCGGCCTACCGTATACAAACATGATGACACCATAATTTCAGTTTTTACTGAAATTTTTTTTTTATTTTCTCAAATTAACGTTCTCATACAGGCTACTCTTATCGGCCTACCGTATACAAACATGATGACACCATAATTACAGTTTTTACTGGAATTTTTTTTTTTTTCAAAAACTAACGTTCTCATACAAGCTACACTTATTGGCCTAACGTATACAAACATGATGACACCATAATTTCAGTTTTTACTGAATTTTTTTTTTTTTTTTAAAGTAACGTTCTCATACAAGCTACACTTATTGGCCTAACGTATACAAACATGATGACACCATAATTTCAGTTTTTACTGAAATTTTTTTTTTTTTTAAAGTAACGTTCTCATAGAAGCTACACTTATCGGCCTACCGTATACAAACATGATGACACCATAATTTCTGTTTTTACTTAAAATTTTTTTTTTTTTTCAAAGTAACGTTCTCATACAAGCTACACTTATCGGCCTACCGTATACAAACCTCATGACACCATAATTTCAGTTTTTACTGAAATTTTTTTTTTTAAAGTAACGTTCTCATACAAGCTACTCTTATCGGCCTACCGTATACAAACGTGATGAAACCATAATTTCAGTTTTTACTGAAAATTTTTTTTTCTCAAAGTAACGTTCTCATACAAGCTACACTTATCGGCCTACCGTATACAAACATGATGACACCATAATTTCAGTTTTTACTGAATTTTTTTTTTTTTTTTAAGTAACATTCTCATACAAGCTACACTTATCGGCCTACCGTATACAAACATGATGACACCATAATTTCAGTTTTTACTGAATTTTTTTTTTTTTTTTAAAGTAACGTTCTCATACAAGCTACTCTTATCGGCCTACCGTATACAAACATGATGAAACTATAATTTCAGTTTTTACTGAAATTTTTTTTTTTTTAAAGTAAAGTTCTCATACAAACTACACTTATCGGCCTACCGTATACAAACATAATGACACCATAATTTCAGTTTTTACTGAAATTTTTTTTTTTTTTTTAAAACTAACGTTCTCATACAAGCTACTTTTATCGGCCTACCGTATACAAACATGATGACACCATAATTTCAGTTTTTACTGAAATTTTTTTTTATTTTCTCAAATTAACGTTCTCATACAGGCTACTCTTATCGGCCTACCGTATACAAACATGATGACACCATAATTACAGTTTTTACTGGAATTTTTTTTTTTTTTTAAAAGTAACGTTCTCATACAAGCTACACTTATCGGCCTACCGTATACAAACCTCATGACACCATAATTTCAGTTTTTACTGAAATTTTTTTTTTTAAAACTAACGTTCTCATACAAGCTACTTTTATCGGCCTACCGTATACAAACATGATGACACTATAATTTCAGTTTTTACTGAAAATTTTTTTTTCTCAAATTAACGTTCTTATGCAAGCTACTCTTATCGGCCTACCGTATACAAACATGATGACACCATAATTTCAGTTTTTACTGAAATTTTTTTTTTTTTTTAAAACTAACGTTCTCATACAAGCTACTCTTATCGGCCTACCGTATAGAAACATGATGACACCATAATTTCAGTTTTTACTGAAATTTTTTTTTTATTTTCTCAAATTAACGTTCTCATACAGGCTACTCTTATCGGCCTACCGTATACAAACATGATGACACCATAATTACAGTTTTTACTGGAATTTTTTTTTTTTTTTTAAAGTAACATTCTCATACAAGCTACACTTATCGGCCTACCGTATACAAACATGATGACACTATAATTTCAGTTTTTACTGAAATTTTTTTTTTTTTTTCAAAAACTAACGTTCTCATACAAGCTACTCTTATCGGCCTACCGTATACAAACATGATGACACCATAATTTCAGTTTTTACTGAAATTTTTTTTTTATTTTCTCAAATTAACGTTCTCATACAGGCTACTCTTATCGGCCTACCGTATACAAACATGATGACACCATAATTACAGTTTTTACTGGAATTTTTTTTTTTTTCAAAAACTAACGTTCTCATACAAGCTACACTTATTGGCCTAACGTATACAAACATGATGACACCATAATTTCAGTTTTTACTGAATTTTTTTTTTTTTTTTAAAGTAACGTTCTCATACAAGCTACACTTATTGGCCTAACGTATACAAACATGATGACACCATAATTTCAGTTTTTACTGAAATTTTTTTTTTTTTTAAAGTAACGTTCTCATAGAAGCTACACTTATCGGCCTACCGTATACAAACATGATGACACCATAATTTCTGTTTTTACTGAAAATTTTTTTTTTTTTTTAAAGTAACGTTCTCATACAAGCTACACTTATCGGCCTACCGTATACAAACCTCATGACACCATAATTTCAGTTTTTACTGAAATTTTTTTTTTTAAAGTAACGTTCTCATACAAGCTACTCTTATCGGCCTACCGTATACAAACGTGATGAAACCATAATTTCAGTTTTTACTGAAAATTTTTTTTTCTCAAAGTAACGTTCTCATACAAGCTACACTTATCGGCCTACCGTATACAAACATGATGACACCATAATTTCAGTTTTTACTGAATTTTTTTTTTTTTTTAAAGTAACATTCTCATACAAGCTACACTTATCGGCCTACCGTATACAAACATGATGACACCATAATTTCAGTTTTTACTGAATTTTTTTTTTTTTTTTAAAGTAACGTTCTCATACAAGCTACTCTTATCGGCCTACCGTATACAAACATGATGAAACTATAATTTCAGTTTTTACTGAAATTTTTTTTTTTTTAAAGTAAAGTTCTCATACAAACTACACTTATCGGCCTACCGTATACAAACATAATGACACCATAATTTCAGTTTTTACTGAAATTTTTTTTTTTTTTTTAAAACTAACGTTCTCATACAAGCTACTTTTATCGGCCTACCGTATACAAACATGATGACACCATAATTACAGTTTTTACTGGAATTTTTTTTTTTTTTTAAAAGTAACGTTCTCATACAAGCTACACTTATCGGCCTACCGTATACAAACCTCATGACACCATAATTTCAGTTTTTACTGAAATTTTTTTTTTTTAAAGTAACGTTCTCATACAAGCTACTCTTATCGGCCTACCGTATACAAACGTGATGAAACCATAATTTCAGTTTTTACTGAAAATATTTTTTTCTCAAAGTAACGTTCTCATACAAGCTACACTTATCGGCCTACCGTATACAAACATGATGACACCATAATTTCAGTTTTTACTGAATTTTTTTTTTTTTTTAAAGTAACATTCTCATACAAGCTACACTTATCGGCCTACCGTATACAAACATGATGACACCATAATTTCAGTTTTTACTGAATTTTTTTTTTTTTTTTAAAGTAACGTTCTCATACAAGCTACTCTTATCGGCCTACCGTATACAAACATGATGAAACTATAATTTCAGTTTTTACTGAAATTTTTTTTTTTTTAAAGTAAAGTTCTCATACAAACTACACTTATCGGCCTACCGTATACAAACATGATGACACCATAATTTCAGTTTTTACTGAATTTTTTTTTTTTTTTTTAAAACTAACGTTCTCATACAAGCTACTCTTATCGGCCTACCGTATACAAACATGATGAAACCATAATTTCAGTTTTTACTGAAATTTTTTTTTTTTTTTTAAAAGTAACGTTCTCATACAAGCTACACTTATCGGCCTACCGTATACAAACATGATGACACCATAATTTCAGTTTTTACTGGAATTTTTTTTTTTTTTAAAAGTAACGTTCTCATACAAGCTACACTTATCGGCCTACCGTATACAAACATGATGACACTATAATTTCAGTTTTTACTGAAAATTTTTTTTTCTCAAATTAACGTTCTTATGCAAGCTACTCTTATCGGCCTACCGTATACAAACATGATGACACCATAATTTCAGTTTTTACTGAAATTTTTTTTTTTTTTTTAAAACTAACGTTCTCATACAAGCTACTCTTATCGGCCTACCGTATACAAACATGATGACACCATAATTTCAATTTTTACTGAAATTTTTTTTTTATTTTCTCAAATTAACGTTCTCATACAGGCTACTCTTATCGGCCTACCGTATACAAACATGATGACACCATAATTACAGTTTTTACTGGAATTTTTTTTTTTTTTAAAAGTAACGTTCTCATACAAGCTACACTTATCGGCCTACCGTATACAAACATGATGACACTATAATTTCAGTTTTTACTGAAATTTTTTTTTTTTTTTTCAAAAACTTACGTTCTCATACAAGCTACTCTTATCGGCCTACCATATACAAACATGATGACACCATATTTTCTGTTTTTACTGAAAACTTTTTTTTGTCTCAAATTAACGTTCTTATACAAGCTTTTCTTATCGGCCTACCGTATACAAACATGATGACACCATAATTTCAGTTTTTACTGAAATTTTTTTTTTCTCAAATTAACGTTCTCATACAGGCTACTCTTATCGGCCCACCGTATACATACATGATGACACCATATTTTCTGTTTTTACTGAAAACTTTTTTTTGTCTCAAATTAACGTTCTTATACAAGCTTTTCTTATCGGCCTACCGTATACAAACATGATGACACCATAATTTCAGTTTTTACTGAAATTTTTTTTTTATTTTCTCAAATTAACGTTCTCATACAGGCTACTCTTATCGGCCTACCGTATACAAACATGATGACACCATAATTACAGTTTTTACTGGAATTTTTTTTTTTTTTTAAAAGTAACGTTCTCATACAAGCTACACTTATCGGCCTACCGTATACAAACCTCATGACACCATAATTTCAGTTTTTACTGAAAATTAATTTTTTCTCAAATTAACGTTCTTATACAAGCTACTCTTATCGGCCTACCGTAGACAAACATGGTGACACCATAATTTCTGTTTTTAGTGAAAATTTATTTTTTCGCAAATTAACATTCTCATACAGGCTACTCTTATCGGCCTACCGTATACAAACATGATGACATCATAATTTCTGTTTTTACTGAAAATTTTTTTTTTCTCAGATTAACGTTCTTATACAAGCTACTCTTATCGGCCTACCGTATACAAACATGATGACACCATAATTTCAGTTTTTACTGAAATTTTTTTTTTTTTTTTTAAAGTAACGTTCTCATACAAGCTACACTTATCGGCCTACCGTATACAAACATCATTACACCATAATTTCAGTTTTTACTGAAAATTTTTTTTTTCTCAAATTAACGTTCTCATACAAGCTACTCTTATCGGCCTACCGTATACAAACATGATGACACCATAATTTCAGTTTTTACTGAAAATTTTTTTTTTCTCAAATTAACGTTCTCATACAAGCTACTCTTATCGGCCTACCGTATACAAACATGATGACACCATAATTTCAGTTTTCACTGAAAATTTTTTTTTTCTCAAATTAACGTTTTTAGACAAGCTACTCTTATCGGCCTACCGTATACAAACATGATGAAACCATAATTTCAGTTTTTACTGAAATTTTTTTTTTTTTTTAAAAGTAACGTTCTCATACAAGCTACACTTATCGGCCTACCGTATACAAACATGATGACACCATAATTTCAGTTTTAACTGGAATTTTTTTTTTTTTTTAAAGTAACGTTCTCATACAAGCTACACTTATCGGCCTACCGTATACAAACATGATGACACTATAATTTCAGTTTTTACTGAAAATTTTTTTTTCTCAAATTAACGTTCTGATGCAAGCTACTCTTATCGGCCTACCGTATACAAACATGATGACACCATAATTTCAGTTTTTACTGAAATTTTTTTTTTTTTTTTAAAAACTAACGTTCTCATACAAGCTACTCTTATCGGCCTACCGTATACAAACATGATGACACCATAACTTCAGTTTTTACTGAAATTTTTTTTTTATTTTCTCAAATTAACGTTCTCATACAGGCTACTCTTATCGGCCTACCGTATACAAACATGATGACACCATAATTTCAGTTTTTACTGGAATTTTTTTTTTTTTAAAAGTAACGTTCTCATACAAGCTACACTTATCGGCCTACCGTATACAAACATGATGACACTATAATTTCAGTTTTTACTGAAAATTTTTTTTTCTCAAATTAACGTTCTTATGCAAGCTACTCTTATCGGACTACCGTATACAAACATGATGACACCATAATTTCAGTTTTTACTGAAATTTTTTTTTTTTTTTCAAAAACTAACGTTCTCATACAAGCTACTCTTATCGGCCTACCATATACAAACATGATGACACCATAATTTCAGTTTTTACTGAAATTTTTTTTTTCTCAAACTAACGTTCTCATACAGGCTACTCTTATCGGCCCACCGTATACATACATGATGACACCATAATTTCTGTTTTTACTGAAAATTTTTTTTTGTCTCAAATTAACGTTCTTATACAAGCTTTTCTTATCGGCCTACCGTATACAAACATGATGACACCATAATTTCAGGTTTTACTTAAATTTTTTTTTTTAAAAGTAACGTTCTCATACAAGCTACTCTTATCGGCCTACCGTATACAAACATGATGAAACCATAATTTCAGTTTTTACTGAAAATTTTGTTTTTTTTCAAATTAACGTTCTCATATAGGCTTTTATTATTGGCCTAACGTATACAAACATGATGACACCATAATTTCAGTTTTTACTGAATTTTTTTTTTTTTTTTAAAGTAACGTTCTCATACAAGCTACACTTATCGGCCTACCGTATACAAACATGATGACACCATAATTTCAGTTTTTACTGAATTTTTTTTTTTTTTTTAAGAAACGTTCTCATACAAGCTACTCTTATCGGCCTACCGTATACAAACATGATGACACCATAATTTCAGTTTTACTGAAAATTTTTTTTTTTTTTTAAAGTAACGTTCTCATACAAGCTACACTTATCGGCCTACCGTATACAAACCTCATGACACCATAATTTCAGTTTTTACTGAAATTTTTTTTTTTTTTTTCAAAGTAACGTTCTCATACAAACTACACTTATCGGCCTACCGTATACAAACATGATGACACCATAATTTCAATTTTCACTGAAAATTTTTTTTTTCTCAAATTAACGTTTTTAGACAAGCTTCTCTTAACGGCCTACCGTAGACAAACATGATGACACCATAATTTCAGTTTTTACTGAATTTTTTTTTTTTTTTTAAAGTAACGTTCTCATAGAAGCTACACTTATCGGCCTACCGTATACAAACATGATGACACCATAATTTCAGTTTTTACTGAAAATTTTTTTTTTTTTTTTAAAGTAACGTTCTCATACAAGCTACACTTATCGGCCTACCGTATACAAACCTCATGACACCATAATTTCAGTTTTTACTGAAATTTTTTTTTTTTTTTCAAAGTAACGTTCTCATACAAGCTACACTTATCGGCCTACCGTATACAAACGTGATGACACCATAATTTCAGTTTTTACTGAAAATTTTATTTTCTCAAATTAACGTTTTTAGACAAGCTACTCTTATCGGCCTACCGTATACAAACATGATGACACCATAATTTTAGTTTTTACTGAAAATTTTTTTTTTTTTTTTAAAGTAACGTTCTCATACAAGCTACACTTATCGGCCTACCGTATACAAACCTCATGACACCATAATTTCAGTTCTTACTGAAATTTTTTTTTTTTTTTTCAAAGTAACGTTCTCATACAAGCTACACTTATCGGCCTACCGTATACAAACATGATGACACCATAATTTCAGTTTTCACTGAAAATTTTTTTTTTCTCAAATTAACGTTTTTAGACAAGCTACTCTTATCGGCCTACCGTATACAAACATGATGACACCATAATTTCAGTTTTTACTGAAATTTTTTTTTTCTCAAATTAACGTTCTTATACAAGCTACTCTTATCGGCTTACCGTATACAAACATGATGACACCATAATTTCAGTTTTTACTGAATTTTTTTTTTTTTTAAAGTAACGTTCTCATACAAGCTACACTTATCGGCCTACCGTATACAAACATGATGACACCATAATTTCAGTTTTTACTGAATTGTTTTTTTTTTTTTAAAGTAACGTTCTCATACAAGCTACTCTTATCGGCCTACCGTATACAAACATGATGAAACCATAATTTCAGTTTTTACTGAAAATTTTGTTTTTTTTCAAATTAACGTTCTCATACAGGCTTTTATTATTGGCCTACCGTATACAAACATGATGACACCATAATTTCAGTTTTTACTGAAATTTTTTTTTTTTTAAAGTAAAGTTCTCATACAAACTACACTTATCGGCCTACCGTATACAAACATGATGACACCATAATTTCAGTTTTTACTGAAATTTTTTTTTTTTTTTCAAAGTAACGTTCTCATACAAGCTACACTTATCGGCCTACCGTATACAAACATGATGACACCATAATTTCAGTTTTCACTGAAAATTTTTTTTTTCTCAAATTAACGTTTTTAGACAAGCTACTCTTATCGGCCTACCGTATACAAACATGATGAAACCATAATTTCAGTTTTTACTGAAAATTTTTTTTTCTCAAAGTAACGTTCTCATACAAGCTACACTTATCGGCCTACCGTATACAAACATGATGACACCATAATTTCAGTTTTTACTGAATTTTTTTTTTTTTTTAAAGTAACATTCTCATACAAGCTACACTTATCGGCCTACCGTATACAAACATGATGACACCATAATTTCAGTTTTTACTGAATTTTTTTTTTTTTTTTAAAGTAACGTTCTCATACAAGCTACTCTTATCGGCCTACCGTATACAAACATGATGAAACTATAATTTCAGTTTTTACTGAAAATTTTGTTTTTTTTTCAAATTAACGTTCTCATAGAAGCTACACTTATCGGCCTACCGTATACAAACATGATGACACCATAATTTCTGTTTTTACTGAAAATTTTTTTTTTTTTTTTAAAGTAACGTTCTCATACAAGCTACACTTATCGGCCTACCGTATACAAACCTCATGACACCATAATTTCAGTTTTTACTGAAATTTTTTTTTTTTTTTTCAAAGTAACGTTCTCATACAAGCTACACTTATCGGCCTACCGTATACAAACATGATGACACCATAATTTCAGTTTTCACTGAAAATTTTTTTTTTCTCAAATTAACGTTTTTAGACAAGCTACTCTTATCGGCCTACCGTATACAAACATGATGAAACCATAATTTCAGTTTTTACTGAAAATTTTTTTTCCTAAAGTAACGTTCTCATACAAGCTACACTTATCGGCCTACCGTATACAAACATGATGACACCATAATTTCAGTTTTTACTGAATTTTTTTTTTTTTTTAAAAGTAACGTTCTCATACAAGCTACACTTATTGGCCTAACGTATACAAACATGATGACACCATAATTTCAGTTTTTACTGAATTTTTTTTTTTTTTTTAAAGTAACGTTCTCATACAAGCTACACTTATTGGCCTAACGTATACAAACATGATGACACCATAATTTCAGTTTTTACTGAAATTTTTTTTTTTTTAAAGTAACGTTCTCATAGAAGCTACACTTATCGGCCTACCGTATACAAACATGATGACACCATAATTTCTGTTTTTACTGAAAATTTTTTTTTTTTTTTTAAAGTAACGTTCTCATACAAGCTACACTTATCGGCCTACCGTATACAAACCTCATGACACCATAATTTCAGTTTTTACTGAAATTTTTTTTTTTTAAAGTAACGTTCTCATACAAGCTACTCTTATCGGCCTACCGTATACAAACATGATGAAACCATAATTTCAGTTTTTACTGAAAATTTTTTTTTCTCAAAGTAACGTTCTCATACAAGCTACACTTATCGGCCTACCGTATACAAACATGATGACACCATAATTTCAGTTTTTACTGAATTGTTTTTTTTTTTTTAAAGTAACGTTCTCATACAAGCTACTCTTATCGGCCTACCGTATACAAACATGATGAAACCATAATTTCAGTTTTTACTGAAAATTTTGTTTTTTTTCAAATTAACGTTCTCATACAGGCTTTTATTATTGGCCTACCGTATACAAACATGATGACACCATAATTTCAGTTTTTACAGAAATTTTTTTTTTTTTAAAGTAAAGTTCTCATACAAACTACACTTATCGGCCTACCGTATACAAACATGATGACACCATAATTTCAGTTTTTACTGAAATTTTTTTTTTTTTTTTCAAAGTAACGTTCTCATACAAGCTACACTTATCGGCCTACCGTATACAAACATGATGACACCATAATTTCAGTTTTCACTGAAAATTTTTTTTTTCTCAAATTAACGTTTTTAGACAAGCTACTCTTATCGGCCTACCGTATACAAACATGATGAAACCATAATTTCAGTTTTTACTGAAAATTTTTTTTTCTCAAAGTAACGTTCTCATACAAGCTACACTTATCGGCCTACCGTATACAAACATGATGACACCATAATTTCAGTTTTTACTGAATTTTTTTTTTTTTTTTAAAGTAACGTTCTCATACAAGCTACTCTTATCGGCCTACCGTATACAAACATGATGAAACTATAATTTCAGTTTTTACTGAAAATTTTGTTTTTTTTTCAAATTAACGTTCTCATAGAAGCTACACTTATCGGCCTACCGTATACAAACATGATGACACCATAATTTCTGTTTTTACTGAAAATTTTTTTTTTTTTTTAAAGTAACGTTCTCATACAAGCTACACTTATCGGCCTACCGTATACAAACCTCATGACACCATAATTTCAGTTTTTACTGAAATTTTTTTTTTTTTTTTCAAAGTAACGTTCTCATACAAGCTACACTTATCGGCCTACCGTATACAAACATGATGACACCATAATTTCAGTTTTCACTGAAAATTTTTTTTTTTCTCAAATTAACGTTTTTAGACAAGCTACTCTTATCGGCCTACCGTATACAAACATGATGAAACCATAATTTCAGTTTTTACTGAAATTTTTTTTTCCTAAAGTAACGTTCTCATACAAGCTACACTTATCGGCCTACCGTATACAAACATGATGACACCATAATTTCAGTTTTTACTGAATTTTTTTTTTTTTTTAAAAGTAACGTTCTCATACAAGCTACACTTATTGGCCTAACGTATACAAACATGATGACACCATAATTTCAGTTTTTACTGAATTTTTTTTTTTTTTTTAAAGTAACGTTCTCATACAAGCTACACTTATTGGCCTAACGTATACAAACATGATGACACCATAATTTCAGTTTTTACTGAAATTTTTTTTTTTTTAAAGTAACGTTCTCATAGAAGCTACACTTATCGGCCTACCGTATACAAACATGATGACACCATAATTTCTGTTTTTACTGAAAATTTTTTTTTTTTTTTTAAAGTAACGTTCTCATACAAGCTACACTTATCGGCCTACCGTATACAAACCTCATGACACCATAATTTCAGTTTTTACTGAAATTTTTTTTTTTTAAAGTAACGTTCTCATACAAGCTACTCTTATCGGCCTACCGTATACAAACGTGATGAAACCATAATTTCAGTTTTTACTGAAAATTTTTTTTTCTCAAAGTAACGTTCTCATACAAGCTACACTTATCGGCCTACCGTATACAAACATGATGACACCATAATTTCAGTTTTAACTGAATTTTTTTTTTTTTTTAAAGTAACATTCTCATACAAGCTACACTTATCGGCCTACCGTATACAAACATGATGACACCATAATTTCAGTTTTTACTGAATTTTTTTTTTTTTTTCAAATTAACGTTCTCATACAGGCTTTTATTATTGGCCTACCGTATACAAACATGATGACACCATAATTTCAGTTTTTACTGAAATTTTTTTTTTTTTAAAGTAAAGTTCTCATACAAACTACACTTATCGGCCTACCGTATACAAACATGATGACACCATCATTTCAGTTTTTACTGAAATTTTTTTTTTTTTTTTCAAAGTAACGTTCTCATACAAGCTACACTTATCGGCCTACCGTATACAAACATGATGACACCATAATTTCAGTTTTCACTGAAAATTTTTTTTTTCTCAAATTAACGTTTTTAGACAAGCTACTCTTATCGGCCTACCGTATACAAACATGATGAAACCATAATTTCAGTTTTTACTGAAAATTTTTTTTTCTCAAAGTAACGTTCTCATACAAGCTACACTTATCGGCCTACCGTATACAAACATGATGACACCATAATTTCAGTTTTTACTGAATTTTTTTTTTTTTTTAAAGTAACATTCTCATACAAGCTACACTTATCGGCCTACCGTATACAAACATGATGACACCATAATTTCAGTTTTTACTGAATTTTTTTTTTTTTTTAAAGTATCGTTCTCATACAAGCTACTCTTATCGGCCTACCGTATACAAACATGATGAAACTATAATTTCAGTTTTTACTGAAAATTTTGTTTTTTTTTCAAATTAACGTTCTCATAGAAGCTACACTTATCGGCCTACCGTATACAAACATGATGACACCATAATTTCTGTTTTTACTGAAAATTTTTTTTTTTTTTTTAAAGTAACGTTCTCATACAAGCTACACTTATCGGCCTACCGTATACAAACCTCATGACACCATAATTTCAGTTTTTACTGAAATTTTTTTTTTTTTTTTCAAAGTAACGTTCTCATACAAGCTACACTTATCGGCCTACCGTATACAAACATGATGACACCATAATTTCAGTTTTCACTGAAAATTTTTTTTTTCTCAAATTAACGTTTTTAGACAAGCTACTCTTATCGGCCTACCGTATACAAACATGATGAAACCATAATTTCAGTTTTTACTGAAATTTTTTTTTCCTAAAGTAACGTTCTCATACAAGCTACACTTATCGGCCTACCGTATACAAACATGATGACACCATAATTTCAGTTTTTACTGAATTTTTTTTTTTTTTTTAAAGTAACGTTCTCATACAAGCTACACTTATTGGCCTAACGTATACAAACATGATGACACCATAATTTCAGTTTTTACTGAATTTTTTTTTTTTTTTAAAGAAACGTTCTCATACAAGCTACTCTTATCGGCCTACCGTATACAAACATGATGACACCATAATTTCAGTTTTACTGAAAATTTTTTTTTTTTTTTAAAGTAACGTTCTCATACAAGCTACACTTATCGGCCTACCGTATACAAACCTCATGACACCATAATTTCAGTTTTTACTGAAATTTTTTTTTTTTTTTTTCAAATTAACGTTTTTAGACAAGCTTCTCTTAACGGCCTACCGTATACAAACATGATGACACCATAATTTCAGTTTTTACTGAATTTTTTTTTTTTTTTAAAGTAACGTTCTCATAGAAGCTACACTTATCGGCCTACCGTATACAAACATGATGACACCATAATTTCAGTTTTTACTGAAAATTTTTTTTTTTTTTTTAAAGTAACGTTCTAATACAAGCTACACTTATCGGCCTACCGTATACAAACCTCATGACACCATAATTTCAGTTTTTACTGAATTTTTTTTTTTTTTTTCAAAGTAACGTTCTCATACAAGCTACACTTATCGGCCTACCGTATACAAACGTGATGACACCATAATTTCAGTTTTTACTGAAAATTTTTTTTTCCCAAATTAACGTTTTTAGACAAGCTACTCTTATCGGCCTACCGTATACAAACATGATGACACCATAATTTCAGTTTTTACTGAAAATTTTTTTTTTTTTTTTAAAGTAACGTTCTCATACAAGCTACACTTATCTGCCTACCGTATACAAACCTCATGACACCATAATTTCAGTTCTTACTGAAATTTTTTTTTTTTTTTTCAAAGTAACGTTCTCATACAAGCTACACTTATCGGCCTACCGTATACAAACATGATGACACCATAATTTCAGTTTTCACTGAAAATTTTTTTTTTCTCAAATTAACGTTTTTAGACAAGCTACTCTTATCGGCCTACCGTATACAAACATGATGACACCATAATTTCAGTTTTTACTGAAATTTTTTTTTTCTCAAATTAACGTTCTCATACAAGCTACTCTTATCGGCTTACCGTATACAAACATGATGACACCATAATTTCAGTTTTTACTGAATTTTTTTTTTTTTTAAAGTAACGTTCTCATACAAGCTACACTTATCGGCCTACCGTATACAAACATGATGACACCATAATTTCAGTTTTTACTGAATTGTTTTTTTTTTTTTAAAGTAACGTTCTCATACAAGCTACTCTTATCGGCCTACCGTATACAAACATGATGAAACCATAATTTCAGTTTTTACTGAAAATTTTGTTTTTTTTCAAATTAACGTTCTCATACAGGCTTTTATTATTGGCCTACCGTATACAAACATGATGACACCATAATTTCAGTTTTTACTGAAATTTTTTTTTTTTTAAAGTAAAGTTCTCATACAAACTACACTTATCGGCCTACCGTATACAAACATGATGACACCATAATTTCAGTTTTTACTGAAATTTTTTTTTTTTTTTCAAAGTAACGTTCTCATACAAGCTACACTTATCGGCCTACCGTATACAAACATGATGACACCATAATTTCAGTTTTCACTGAAAATTTTTTTTTCTCAAATTAACGTTTTTAGACAAGCTACTCTTATCGGCCTACCGTATACAAACATGATGAAACCATAATTTCAGTTTTTACTGAAAATTTTTTTTTCTCAAAGTAACGTTCTCATACAAGCTACACTTATCGGCCTACCGTATACAAACATGATGACACCATAATTTCAGTTTTTACTGAATTTTTTTTTTCTTTTAAAGTAACATTCTCATACAAGCTACACTTATCGGCCTACCGTATACAAACATGATGACACCATAATTTCAGTTTTTACTGAATTTTTTTTTTTTTTTTAAAGTAACGTTCTCATACAAGCTACTCTTATCGGCCTACCGTATACAAACATGATGAAACTATAATTTCAGTTTTTACTGAAAATTTTGTTTTTTTTTCAAATTAACGTTCTCATAGAAGCTACACTTATCGGCCTACCGTATACAAACATGATGACACCATAATTTCTGTTTTTACTGAAAATTTTTTTTTTTTTTTCAAAGTAACGTTCTCATACAAGCTACACTTATCGGCCTACCGTATACAAACATGATGACACCATAATTTCAGTTTTCACTGAAAATTTTTTTTTTCTCAAATTAACGTTTTTAGACAAGCTACTCTTATCGGCCTACCGTATACAAACATGATGAAACCATAATTTCAGTTTTTACTGAAATTTTTTTTTCCTAAAGTAACGTTCTCATACAAGCTACACTTATCGGCCTACCGTATACAAACATGATGACACCAGATTTTCAGTTTTTACTGAAATTTTTTTTTTTTTTTTCAAAGTAACGTTCTCATACAAGCTACACTTATCGGCCTACCGTATACAAACATGATGACACCATAATTTCAGTTTTCACTGAAAATTTTTTTTTTCTCAAATTAACGTTTTTAGACAAGCTACTCTTATCGGCCTACCGTATACAAACATGATGAAACCATAATTTCAGTTTTTACTGAATTTTTTTTTTTTTTTAAAAGTAACGTTCTCATACAAGCTACACTTATTGGCCTAACGTATACAAACATGATGACACCATAATTTCAGTTTTTACTGAATTTTTTTTTTTTTTTTAAAGAAACGTTCTCATACAAGCTACTCTTATCGGCCTACCGTATACAAACATGATGACACCATAATTTCAGTTTTACTGAAAATTTTTTTTTTTTTTTAAAGTAACGTTCTCATACAAGCTACACTTATCGGCCTACCGTATACAAACCTCATGACACCATAATTTCAGTTTTTACTGAAATTTTTTTTTTTTTTTTTCAAAGTAACGTTCTCATACAAACTACACTTATCGGCCTACCGTATACAAACATGATGACACCATAATTTCAATTTTCACTGAAAATTTTTTTTTTCTCAAATTAACGTTTTTAGACAAGCTTCTCCTAACGGGCTACCGTATACAAACATGATGACACCATAATTTCAGTTTTTACTGAAATTTTTTTTTTTTTTAAAGTAACCTTCTCATACAAGCTACACTTATCGGCCTACCGTATACAAACATGATGCCACCATAATTTCAGTTTTTACTGAAATTTTTTTTTTCTCGAATTAACGTTCTCATACAGGCTACTCTTATCGGCCTACCGTATGCAAACATGATGACACCATAATTTCAGTTTTTACTGAAAATTTTTTTTTCTCAAATTAACGTTCTCATACAGGCTACTCTTATCGGCCTACCGTATACAAACATGATGACACCATAATTGCAGTTTTTACTGAAAATTTTTTTTTCTCGAATGAACGTTCTCATACAGGCTACACTTATCGGCCTACCGTTTACAAACATGATGACACCATAATTTCTGTTTTTACTGAAAATTTTTTTTTTTTTTTTAAAGTAACGTTCTCATACAAGCTACACTTATCGGCCTACCGTATACAAACATGATGACACTATAATTTCAGTTTTTACTGAAATTTTTTTTTTATTTTCTCAAATTAACGTTCTCATACAGGCTACTCTTATCGGCCTACCGTAGACAAACATGGTGACACCATAATTGCAGTTTTTACTGAAAATTTTTTTTTCTCGAATGAACGTTCTCATACAGGCTACTCTTATCGGCCTACCGTATACAAACATGATGACACCATAATTTCAGTTTTTACTGAAATTTTTTTTTTTTTAAAAGTAACGTTCTTATGCAAGCTACTCTTATCGGCCTACCGTATACAAACATGATGACACCATAATTTCAGTTTTCACTGAAAATTTTTTTTTTTTTTAAAAGTAACGTTCTCATACAAGCTACACTTATGGGCCTACCGTATACAAACATGATGACACCATAATTTCTGTTTTTACTGAAAATTTTTTTTTTCTCAAATTAACGTTCTTATACAAGCTACTCTTCTCGGCCTACCGTATACAAACATGGTGACACCATAATTTCAGTTTTTACTGAAATTTTTTTCTTCTCAAACTAACGTTCTCATACAGGCTACTATTATCGGCCTACCGTATACAAACATGATGGCACCATAATTTCAGTTTTTACTGAATATTTTGTTTTCTGAAATTAACGTTCTCATACAGGCTACTCTTATCGGCCTACCGTATACAAACATGACAGCATAATTTTTGTTTTTACTGAAAATTATTTTTTCTCAAATTAACGTTCTCATACAGGCTACTCTTATCGGCCTACCGTATACAAACATGATGACACCATAATTTCAGTTTTCACTGAAAATTTTTTTTTTCTCAAATTAACGTTCTCATACAAGCTACACTTATCGGCCTACCGTATACAAACATGATGACACCATAATTTCAGTTTTTACTGAAAATTTTTTTTTTTTTTTAAAAGTAACGTTCTCATACAAGCTACACTTATCGGCCTACCGTATACAAACATGATGACACCAGATTTTCAGTTTTTACTGAAATTTTTTTTTTTTTTTTCAAAGTAACGTTCTCATACAAGCTACACTTATCGGCCTACCGTATACAAACATGATGACACCATAATTTCAGTTTTCACTGAAAATTTTTTTTTTCTCAAATTAACGTTTTTAGACAAGCTACTCTTATCGGCCTACCGTATACAAACATGATGAAACCATAATTTCAGTTTTTACTGAATTTTTTTTTTTTTTTAAAAGTAACGTTCTCATACAAGCTACACTTATTGGCCTAACGTATACAAACATGATGACACCATAATTTCAGTTTTTACTGAATTTTTTTTTTTTTTTTAAAGAAACGTTCTCATACAAGCTACTCTTATCGGCCTACCGTATACAAACATGATGACACCATAATTTCAGTTTTACTGAAAATTTTTTTTTTTTTTTAAAGTAACGTTCTCATACAAGCTACACTTATCGGCCTACCGTATACAAACCTCATGACACCATAATTTCAGTTTTTACTGAAATTTTTTTTTCTCAAATTAACGTTCTCATACAGGCTACTCTTATCGGCCTACCGTATACAAACATGATGACACCATAATTGCAGTTTTTACTGAAAATTTTTTTTTCTCGAATGAACGTTCTCATACAGGCTACACTTATCGGCCTACCGTTTACAAACATGATGACACCATAATTTCTGTTTTTACTGAAAATTTTTTTTTTTTTTTTAAAGTAACGTTCTCATACAAGCTACACTTATCGGCCTACCGTATACAAACATGATGACACTATAATTTCAGTTTTTACTGAAATTTTTTTTTTATTTTCTCAAATTAACGTTCTCATACAGGCTACTCTTATCGGCCTACCGTAGACAAACATGGTGACACCATAATTGCAGTTTTTACTGAAAATTTTTTTTTCTCGAATGAACGTTCTCATACAGGCTACTCTTATCGGCCTACCGTATACAAACATGATGACACCATAATTTCAGTTTTTACTGAAATTTTTTTTTTTTTAAAAGTAACGTTCTTATGCAAGCTACTCTTATCGGCCTACCGTATACAAACATGATGACACCATAATTTCAGTTTTCACTGAAAATTTTTTTTTTTTTTAAAAGTAACGTTCTCATACAAGCTACACTTATGGGCCTACCGTATACAAACATGATGACACCATAATTTCTGTTTTTACTGAAAATTTTTTTTTTCTCAAATTAACGTTCTTATACAAGCTACTCTTCTCGGCCTACCGTATACAAACATGGTGACACCATAATTTCAGTTTTTACTGAAATTTTTTTCTTCTCAAACTAACGTTCTCATACAGGCTACTATTATCGGCCTACCGTATACAAACATGATGGCACCATAATTTCAGTTTTTACTGAATATTTTGTTTTCTGAAATTAACGTTCTCATACAGGCTACTCTTATCGGCCTACCGTATACAAACATGACAGCATAATTTTTGTTTTTACTGAAAATTATTTTTTCTCAAATTAACGTTCTCATACAGGCTACTCTTATCGGCCTACCGTATACAAACATGATGACACCATAATTTCAGTTTTCACTGAAAATTTTTTTTTTCTCAAATTAACGTTCTCATACAAGCTACACTTATCGGCCTACCGTATACAAACATGATGACACCATAATTTCAGTTTTTACTGAATTTTTTTTTTTTTTTAAAAGTAACGTTATCATACAGGCTACACTTATCGGCCTACCGTATACAAACATGATGACACCTGTAACATAACGGAAAATTAATTTAAAATTTTTGATTGTTGGGGGAGACCAACATAACTCCTGGGTGAACCCCAGCCGGTCTAATCCAGCTGCTTCAGCCTCGGGTGGGTTCTTGGGGTCACCCTTTCGGAAGTTATCCGTTTATTACATAAATGACCGGCAAAAAAAAAAAAGAAAATCACCATTCAAGAAAAAAACCAGATGCTAAAAAAAGAATTCGAGCCAGATCGAGACCATATTTTATCTGTGGGACAGGCAGTGAAAGAAGTATCCATCCCGAGGGACCAGCGACCTTCATCCACCATCGCAGACGTCCACTCTCCTCCCTCCTCTTAATTTCCTATTCCATTTTTTTTTTTTTTTTTTTTTTTTTTTTTTTTTTTTTTTTTTTTTTTTTTTTAAAGGAACCAAATAACAATAACACTCAATTTTTTTTCGTGGTCATTTTGATTCAATCTAATTCATTTATTTATATATATATATTTTTTTTTATTATTTAGAAAATGCCATATATGTAAATGAATATTCTTTGATGTTAAATTATCATCGTACAATTTATTACTGAATTTAAAGTTTTAATAATGCTTCAATAAATCTCAATTACTTCATTTGGTTTTCTTTTTCTTTTTTTCAAAAAAAAAATGTTTTTAAATTATTAATTTTAATTTAAACCCTAATACAAACATTCGCGCTCTTTTTTTTTTTTTTGTTATTTTCCTCTTTTTTCTTTATCTATATACATATTCTTTTTCATTTCTTTATTTTTATTGTTTGCTACTATCTTAATGTTTTAAATTCTTCATGAACAAAACTTATTCCTGGTATCATTTCTTCAAATGAAAATTAACATGAAATTTATTTACACATGATTATATTTTTTTTTTCAATTTAACTCAAAAAAAAAATCTTCTTAATCAGAATGTTTTTTTTTTGTTTTTTTTTTTTTTTTTTTTTTTTTTTCGCTTTTTTGAATAAATATAAAAATTAATTAGAAAAATCTTATTGTCTCACAAAAAAAAAGTTAGTTAATAATTACTTCCCTGATTAAATAACTACGAAAAATTATTTTAATTTCGAAATCTTTAAGTATTTATATTCTTTTTTTTTTTTTCTTTTTTTTTCCTTTTTTTTTTTTGACAATATAATGAAATATAATTTAATATATACAATATATATATATATATACAATACTAAAAGAGAAAAAAAAATGTGTACTTAACTAAGTCCTGCAACTGGTGCGCTGACCTGGCCAGGTGTAAACTGAGTCCGATGCATCCTTGCCGTTAATTGACATTCGTTGTACTCCTTTTTTTTTTTTTTTTTTTTTTTTTATTTCTATTATATATTTTCACTTTAGTGACTTATACGTAAACGTAGGCATTCAGAAATGTTTTCTTCAATTTTCTTAATTTTGACTTTATATCTTTTTTTTTTTTGTTTTTGTTTTTTTTTTTTTTTTTTTTTGTTTAAATCAATTTTTCAGAAAAAAAATTTCATATATAGTATATATTCAAATTTAATGTGAAAACAAAATAAAAAAACCAAAAAAAAAATTAATTTCATATAATATCTTTTATCTTCTTTTTTTTCAAAAATTGATCTTTATATGATTTATTTATCTATTTGTATTTTTCAAATATAATATCGTTTTTTTTTTTTTTTTTTTTTTTTTTTTTTTTTTTTTTTTTTTTTTTTTTTTTATATATATATGTATGTATTCAAAAGCACTCACTCATTGTCAGTAATTTATTAATAATTAATAATAATAATATAATTACTATATATTTATTATATATATATATAGTTTTATTTATTTAAAATGTTATTTAATCTTAACTCCTGATTTTTTTGGTGTATGTTGTTTTTTTTTTTTTTTTTTTTTTTTTTTTATTAATATTTTTTATTATAATTAAATATTACAAAAGAAAACCAAAAAAAACATTTTCATTTTTTTCTTACTATGTTTTATTCATAGTTTTCTAGTTATTCAATTTTTCACTCAATATATATATAAATTTTGTACTTTGTTAATTTAGGGTCGTAAAGCTATTTTTGTATTGTAACACGTTTAAGATAAACAATTCCAAATAATTTATTTCAAAAATTTTTTCTTTCTTTTCTTTTCCGTTCTCCTTTCTTTTCCTTTTATGATTTTAACACAGGTTTCACTTTACATGGAATTCTAAATATTTATGCAAAATGGTAGCAGCAATTATAGATTTTTTTTTTTTTTTTTTTTTTTCCTTTGTCAAATCATTTCATGTAAAAATCATTTACACTGAACATTATAAAAAAATAATATTTCCCAAAATTTAAATTTTATATGTTTTTTTTTTTTTTTTTTTTTTTTTGTCTTTTTGCAAGTTAAAATATTAATTATTCCACAAATCACAAATTAAATACTTGATTTAAAAATTATTTAAAATTTTCACTTTATACACGTGGCTTTTTATTTTTTTTTTAAATATCTTATTTAATTGGCTCCAAATATTTTTTTAGAATATAAATTTATTGCAATTATTTAAATTATATTAAAATTTTTGGTTTATATTTAAAATACACAATAAAATTCAATAAATTAATGATATGAATTTACACTTAATCGCATCGAAAAATGAAAAAAATTTGCCCATTACAAAATGATTAAATTTTTCAAAAAAAATTAAAAAAAGAAACTTTTTTTTCTCATTACGCGCTATGCAATACACAACCTGAACCAATTCGAATCAGACTCCAGAAGAAAAGGAAAGTTTAAAATTATACCTCCATTATATATACCTCATACTTAGCATATTACTCGTCTCTTAATTTCCTAAAATAAGGTAATTAAAACAACATTTAAGAGATCCATACCCGGTAATATGCATGAAGGTATATGAACATCATAGAATATTCCGGTATACTCCATATATTACTTGATGAGTAATATATAGCGAGTAGGTAATATCAGCGTAATGGGGTTCTTGACACAGTGTGTGTGTGAACTAGAAATTATTATATCATTATGCTATTTACTGAGTAAATTGGCCATAATGACGTCATGTGGGTCAAATAATATAAGGTATATGCACTAAACTTATATCGGGTAATTAATATGGGTATTAAATGATGAATACAATATGATGTATTTGCCGTCGGCAAATACCATTACATGTGTTTTAGGTTTTTAAGAGATTTTAAGAAATTGAATTTAAAAGAAAAGGTGAGTAAAAATTAAGAGAATTTTAATATGAATTAAATATATGTAATTCTCATACATTTTCTAGAAATCGCGTGATTTCTTAAATATAATAGAAAAAAAAATCACACCATCTCCAAAACAATGAAATGGATTACGAATTTTGTTGCTTGTGTGCAACGGATTTTGGTTTACAGTTCATTTCTTGGAATTTCAAGTTGCAATTCCAATGAACTTCAGACTATATTTTAAAATATGAATTGAATTATGTTTTTTTTTTAATGTACAGCCAACTGAATTTGTACAGTGGCGTACAAAAAAATAGACCCATAAAAAAATTATGTAGCTGTCGCAACACTCCATAATTTCAATTTTCACTGAAAATTTTTTTTTTCTCAAATTAACGTTTTTAGACAAGCTTCTCTTAACGGCCTACCGTATACAAACATGATGACACCATAATTTCAGTTTTTACTGAATTTTTTTTTTTTTTTTAAAGTAACGTTCTCATACAAGCTACACTTATCGGCCTACCGTATACAAACATGATGACACCATAATTTCAGTTTTTACTGAAAATTTTTTTTTTTTTTTTAAAGTAACGTTCTCATACAAGCTACTCTTATCGGCCTACCGTATACAAACCTCATGACACCATAATTTCAGTTTTTACTGAAATTTTTTTTTTTTTTTCAAAGTAACGTTCTCATACAAGCTACACTTATCGGCCTACCGTATACAAACGTGATGACACCATAATTTCAATTTTCACTGAAAATTTTTTTTTTCTCAAATTAACGTTTTTAGACAAGCTTCTCTTAACGGCCTACCGTATACAAACATGATGACACCATAATTTCAGTTTTTACTGAAAATTTTTTTTTTTTTTTAAAGTAACGTTCTCATACAAGCTACACTTATCGGCCTACCGTATACAAACATGATGACACCATAATTTCAGTTTTTACTGAAAATTTTTTTTTTTTTTTTAAAGTAACGTTCTCATACAAGCTACACTTATCGGCCTACCGTATACAAACCTCATGACACCATAATTTCAGTTTTTACTGAAATTTTTTTTTTTTTTTAAAGTAACGTTCTCATACAAGCTACTCTTATCGGCCTACCGTATACAAACATGATGACACCATAATTTCAATTTTCACTGAAAATTTTTTTTTTCTCAAATTAACGTTTTTAGACAAGCTTCTCTTAACGGCCTACCGTATACAAACATGATGACACCATAATTTCAGTTTTTACTGAAAATTTTTTTTTTTTTTTAAAAGTAACGTTATCATACAGGCTACACTTATCGGCCTACCGTATACAAACATGATGACACCATAATTTCAATTTTCACTGAAAATTTTTTTTTTCTCAAATTAACGTTTTTAGACAAGCTTCTCTTAACGGCCTACCGTATACAAACATGATGACACCATAATTTCAGTTTTTACTGAAAATTTTTTTTTTTTTTTAAAAGTAACGTTATCATACAGGCTACACTTATCGGCCTACCGTATACAAACATGATGACACCATAATTTCAATTTTCACTGAAAATTTTTTTTTTCTCAAATTAACGTTTTTAGACAAGCTTCTCTTAACGGCCTACCGTATACAAACATGATGACACCATAATTTCAGTTTTTACTGAATTTTTTTTTTTTTTTTAAAGTAACGTTCTCATAGAAGCTACACTTATCGGCCTACCGTATACAAACATGATGACACCATAATTTCAGTTTTTACTGAAAATTTTTTTTTTTTTTTTAAAGTAACGTTCTCATACAAGCTACACTTATCGGCCTACCGTATACAAACCTCATGACACCATAATTTCAGTTTTTACTGAAATTTTTTTTTTTTTTTCAAAGTAACGTTCTCATACAAGCTACACTTATCGGCCTACCGTATACAAACGTGATGACACCATAATTTCAGTTTTTACTGAAAATTTTTTTTTTTTTTTTAAAGTAACGTTCTCATACAAGCTACTCTTATCGGCCTACCGTATACAAACATGATGACACCATAATTTCAATTTTCACTGAAAATTTTTTTTTTCTCAAATTAACGTTTTTAGACAAGCTTCTCTTAACGGCCTACCGTATACAAACATGATGACACCATAATTTCAGTTTTTACTGAAAATTTTTTTTTTTTTTTAAAAGTAACGTTATCATACAGGCTACACTTATCGGCCTACCGTATACAAACATGATGACACCATAATTTCAATTTTCACTGAAAATTTTTTTTTTCTCAAATTAACGTTTTTAGACAAGCTTCTCTTAACGGCCTACCGTATACAAACATGATGACACCATAATTTCAGTTTTTACTGAAAATTTTTTTTTTTTTTTAAAAGTAACGTTATCATACAGGCTACACTTATCGGCCTACCGTATACAAACATGATGACACCATAATTTCAATTTTCACTGAAAATTTTTTTTTTTTTTTAAAGTAACGTTCTCATACAAGCTACACTTATTGGCCTACCGTATACAAACGTGATGACACCATAATTTTTGTTTTTACTGAAAATTATTTTTTCTCAAATTAACGTTCTCATACAGGCTACTCTTATCGGCCTACCGTATACAAACATGATGACACCATAATTTCAGTTTTCACTGAAAATTTTTTTTTTCTCAAATTAACGTTCTCATACAAGCTACACTTATCGGCCTACCGTATACAAACATGATGACACCATAATTTCAGTTTTTACTGAATTTTTTTTTTTTTTTAAAAGTAACGTTATCATACAGGCTACACTTATCGGCCTACCGTATACAAACATGATGACACCATAATTTCAATTTTCACTGAAAATTTTTTTTTTCTCAAATTAACGTTTTTAGACAAGCTTCTCTTAACGGCCTACCGTATACAAACATGATGACACCATAATTTCAGTTTTTACTGAATTTTTTTTTTTTTTTAAAGTAACGTTCTCATAGAAGCTACACTTATCGGCCTACCGTATACAAACATGATGACACCATAATTTCAGTTTTACTGAAAATTTTTTTTTTTTTTTAAAGTAACGTTCTCATACAAGCTACACTTATCGGCCTACCGTATACAAACCTCATGACACCATAATTTCAGTTTTTACTGAAATTTTTTTTTTTTTTTTTAAAAGTAACGTTCTCATACAAACTACACTTATCGGCCTACCGTATACAAACATGATGACACCATAATTTCAATTTTCACTGAAAATTTTTTTTTTCTCAAATTAACGTTTTTAGACAAGCTTCTCTTAACGGCCTACCGTATACAAACATGATGACACCATAATTTCAGTTTTTACTGAAATTTTTTTTTTTTTTAAAGTAACCTTCTCATACAAGCTACACTTATCGGCCTACCGTATACAAACATGGTGACACCATAATTTCAGTTTTTACTGAAATTTTTTTCTTCTCAAACTAACGTTCTCATACAGGCTACTATTATCGGCCTACCGTATACAAACATGATGGCACCATAATTTCAGTTTTTACTGAATATTTTGTTTTCTGAAATTAACGTTCTCATACAGGCTACTCTTATCGGCCTACCGTATACAAACATGATGACACCATAATTGCAGTTTTTACTGAAAATTATTTTTTCTCAAATTAACGTTCTCATACAGGCTACTCTTATCGGCCTACCGTATACAAACATGATGACACCATAATTTCAGTTTTCACTGAAAATTTTTTTTTTCTCAAATTAACGTTCTCATACAAGCTACACTTATCGGCCTACCGTATACAAACATGATGACACCATAATTTCAGTTTTTACTGAAATTTTTTTTTTTTTTTTTCAAAGTAACGTTCTCATACAAACTACACTTATCGGCCTACCGTATACAAACATGATGACACCATAATTTCAATTTTCACTGAAAATTTTTTTTTTCTCAAATTAACGTTTTTAGACAAGCTACTCTTATCGGCCTACCGTATACAAACATGATGAAACCATAATTTCAGTTTTTACTGAATTTTTTTTTTTTTTTAAAAGTAACGTTCTCATACAAGCTACACTTATTGGCCTAACGTATACAAACATGATGACACCATAATTTCAGTTTTTACTGAATTTTTTTTTTTTTTTTAAAGAAACGTTCTCATACAAGCTACTCTTATCGGCCTACCGTATACAAACATGATGACACCATAATTTCAGTTTTACTGAAATTTTTTTTTTTTTTTAAAGTAACGTTCTCATACAAGCTACACTTATCGGCCTACCGTATACAAACCTCATGACACCATAATTTCAGTTTTTACTGAAATTTTTTTTTTTTTTTTTCAAAGTAACGTTCTCATACAAACTACACTTATCGGCCTACCGTATACAAACATGATGACACCATAATTTCAATTTTCACTGAAAATTTTTTTTTTCTCAAATTAACGTTTTTAGACAAGCTTCTCTTAACGGCCTACCGTATACAAACATGATGACACCATAATTTCAGTTTTTACTGAAATTTTTTTTTTTTTTAAAGTAACCTTCTCATACAAGCTACACTTATCGGCCTACCGTATACAAACATGATGCCACCATAATTTCAGTTTTTACTGAAATTTTTTTTTTCTCAAATTAACGTTTTTAGACAAGCTTCTCTTAACGGCCTACCGTATACAAACATGATGACACCATAATTTCAGTTTTTACTGAATTTTTTTTTTTTTTAAAGTAACGTTCTCATACAAGCTACACTTATCGGCCTACCGTATACAAACATGATGACACCATAATTTCAGTTTTTACTGAATTGTTTTTTTTTTTTTAAAGTAACGTTCTCATACAAGCTACTCTTATCGGCCTACCGTATACAAACATGATGACACCATAATTTCAGTTTTTACTGAAATTTTTTTTTTTTTTTTCAAAGTAACGTTCTCATACAAGCTACACTTATCGGCCTACCGTATACAAACGTGATGACACCATAATTTCAGTTTTTACTGAAAATTTTTTTTTTTTTTTTAAAGTAACGTTCTCATACAAGCTACTCTTATCGGCCTACCGTATACAAACATGATGACACCATAATTTCAATTTTCACTGAAAATTTTTTTTTTCTCAAATTAACGTTTTTAGACAAGCTTCTCTTAACGGCCTACCGTATACAAACATGATGACACCATAATTTCAGTTTTTACTGAAAATTTTTTTTTTTTTTTAAAAGTAACGTTATCATACAGGCTACACTTATCGGCCTACCGTATACAAACATGATGACACCATAATTTCAATTTTCACTGAAAATTTTTTTTTTCTCAAATTAACGTTTTTAGACAAGCTTCTCTTAACGGCCTACCGTATACAAACATGATGACACCATAATTTCAGTTTTTACTGAAAATTTTTTTTTTTTTTTAAAAGTAACGTTATCATACAGGCTACACTTATCGGCCTACCGTATACAAACATGATGACACCATAATTTCAATTTTCACTGAAAATTTTTTTTTTCTCAAATTAACGTTTTTAGACAAGCTTCTCTTAACGGCCTACCGTATACAAACATGATGACACCATAATTTCAGTTTTTACTGAATTTTTTTTTTTTTTTTAAAGTAACGTTCTCATAGAAGCTACACTTATCGGCCTACCGTATACAAACATGATGACACCATAATTTCAGTTTTTACTGAAAATTTTTTTTTTTTTTTTAAAGTAACGTTCTCATACAAGCTACACTTATCGGCCTACCGTATACAAACCTCATGACACCATAATTTCAGTTTTTACTGAAATTTTTTTTTTTTTTTCAAAGTAACGTTCTCATACAAGCTACACTTATCGGCCTACCGTATACAAACGTGATGACACCATAATTTCAGTTTTTACTGAAAATTTTTTTTTTTTTTTTAAAGTAACGTTCTCATACAAGCTACTCTTATCGGCCTACCGTATACAAACATGATGACACCATAATTTCAATTTTCACTGAAAATTTTTTTTTTCTCAAATTAACGTTTTTAGACAAGCTTCTCTTAACGGCCTACCGTATACAAACATGATGACACCATAATTTCAGTTTTTACTGAAATTTTTTTTTTCTCAAATTAACGTTCTCATACAAGCTACTCTTATCGGCCTACCGTATACAAACATGATGACACCATAATTTCAGTTTTTACTGAATTTTTTTTTTTTTTAAAGTAACGTTCTCATACAAGCTACACTTATCGGCCTACCGTATACAAACATGATGACACCATAATTTCAGTTTTTACTGAATTGTTTTTTTTTTTTTAAAGTAACGTTCTCATACAAGCTACTCTTATCGGCCTACCGTATACAAACATGATGAAACCATAATTTCAGTTTTTACTGAAAATTTTGTTTTTTTTCAAATTAACGTTCTCATACAGTCTTTTATTATTGGCCTACCGTATACAAACATGATGACACCATAATTTCAGTTTTTACTGAAATTTTTTTTTTTTTAAAGTAAAGTTCTCATACAAACTACACTTATCGGCCTACCGTATACAAACATGATGACACCATAATTTCAGTTTTTACTGAAATTTTTTTTTTTTTTTTCAAAGTAACGTTCTCATACAAGCTACACTTATCGGCCTACCGTATACAAACATGATGACACCATAATTTCAGTTTTCACTGAAAATTTTTTTTTTCTCAAATTAACGTTTTTAGACAAGCTACTCTTATCGGCCTACCGTATACAAACATGATGAAACCATAATTTCAGTTTTTACTGAAAATTTTTTTTTCTCAAAGTAACGTTCTCATACAAGCTACACTTATCGGCCTACCGTATACAAACATGATGACACCATAATTTCAGTTTTTACTGAATTTTTTTTTTTTTTTAAAGTAACATTCTCATACAAGCTACACTTATCGGCCTACCGTATACAAACATGATGACACCATAATTTCAGTTTTTACTGAATTTTTTTTTTTTTTTTAAAGTAACGTTCTCATACAAGCTACTCTTATCGGCCTACCGTATACAAACATGATGAAACTATAATTTCAGTTTTTACTGAAAATTTTGTTTTTTTTTTCAAATTAACGTTCTCATAGAAGCTACACTTATCGGCCTACCGTATACAAACATGATGACACCATAATTTCTGTTTTTACTGAAAATTTTTTTTTTTTTTTTAAAGTAACGTTCTCATACAAGCTACACTTATCGGCCTACCGTATACAAACCTCATGACACCATAATTTCAGTTTTTACTGAAATTTTTTTTTTTTTTTTCAAAGTAACGTTCTCATACAAGCTACACTTATCGGCCTACCGTATACAAACATGATGACACCATAATTTCAGTTTTCACTGAAAATTTTTTTTTTCTCAAATTAACGTTTTTAGACAAGCTACTCTTATCGGCCTACCGTATACAAACATGATGAAACCATAATTTCAGTTTTTACTGAAATTTTTTTTTCCTAAAGTAACGTTCTCATACAAGCTACACTTATCGGCCTACCGTATACAAACATGATGACACCATAATTTCAGTTTTTACTGAAATTTTTTTTTTTTTTTTCAAAGTAACGTTCTCATACAAGCTACACTTATCGGCCTACCGTATACAAACATGATGACACCATAATTTCAGTTTTCACTGAAAATTTTTTTTTTCTCAAATTAACGTTTTTAGACAAGCTACTCTTATCGGCCTACCGTATACAAACATGATGAAACCATAATTTCAGTTTTTACTGAATTTTTTTTTTTTTTAAAAGTAACGTTCTCATACAAGCTACACTTATTGGCCTAACGTATACAAACATGATGACACCATAATTTCAGTTTTTACTGAATTTTTTTTTTTTTTTTAAAGAAACGTTCTCATACAAGCTACTCTTATCGGCCTACCGTATACAAACATGATGACACCATAATTTCAGTTTTACTGAAAATTTTTTTTTTTTTTTAAAGTAACGTTCTCATACAAGCTACACTTATCGGCCTACCGTATACAAACCTCATGACACCATAATTTCAGTTTTTACTGAAATTTTTTTTTTTTTTTTCAAAGTAACGTTCTCATACAAACTACACTTATCGGCCTACCGTATACAAACATGATGACACCATAATTTCAATTTTCACTGAAAATTTTTTTTTTCTCAAATTAACGTTTTTAGACAAGCTTCTCTTAACGGCCTACCGTATACAAACATGATGACACCATAATTTCAGTTTTTACTGAAATTTTTTTTTTTTTAAAGTAACCTTCTCATACAAGCTACACTTATCGGCCTACCGTATACAAACATGATGCCACCATAATTTCAGTTTTTACTGAAATTTTTTTTTTCTCAAATTAACGTTCTCATACAGGCTACTCTTATCGGCCTACCGTATACAAACATGATGACACCATAATTTCAGTTTTTACTGAAAATTTTTTTTTCTCAAATTAACGTTCTCATACAGGCTACTCTTATCGGCCTACCGTATACAAACATGATGACACCATAATTGCAGTTTTTACTGAAAATTTTTTTTTCTCGAATGAACGTTCTCATACAAGCTTCTCTTATCGGCCTACCGTATACAAACATGATGACACCATAACCTCAGTTTTTACTGAAAATTTTTTTTTTTCAAATTAACGTTCTTATACAAGCTACTCTTATCGGCCTACCGTAGACAAACATGGTGACACCATAATTTCTGTTTTTACTGAAAATTTATTTTTACTCAAATTAACGTTCTCATACAGGCTACTCTTATCGGCCTACCGTATACAAACATGATGACACCATAATTTCAGTTTTTACTGAAATTTTTTTTTTTTTAAAAGTAACGTTCTTATGCAAGCTACTCTTATCGGCCTACCGTATACAAACATGATGACACCATAATTTCAGTTTTCACTGAAAATTTTTTTTTTTTTTAAAAGTAACGTTCTCATACAAGCTACACTTATGGGCCTACCGTATACAAACATGATGACACCATAATTTCTGTTTTTACTGAAAATTTTTTTTTTCTCAAATTAACGTTCTTATACAAGCTACTCTTCTCGGCCTACCGTATACAAACATGGTGACACCATAATTTCAGTTTTTACTGAAATTTTTTTCTTCTCAAACTAACGTTCTCATACAGGCTACTATTATCGGCCTACCGTATACAAACATGATGGCACCATAATTTCAGTTTTTACTGAATATTTTGTTTTCTGAAATTAACGTTCTCATACAGGCTACTCTTATCGGCCTACCGTATACAAACATGATGACAGCATAATTTTTGTTTTTACTGAAAATTATTTTTTCTCAAATTAACGTTCTCATACAGGCTACTCTTATCGGCCTACCGTATACAAACATGATGAAACCATAATTTCAGTTTTTACTGAATTTTTTTTCTTCTCAAACTAACGTTCTCATACAGGCTACTCTTATCGGCCTACCGTATACAAACATGATGACACCATAATTCCAGTTTTTACTGAATTTTTTTTTTTTTTAAAAGTAACGTTCGCATACAAGCTACACTTATCGGCCTACCGTATACAAACATGATGACACCATAATTTCAGTTTTTACTGAAAATTTTTTTTTTCTCTAATTAACGTTCTTATACAAGCTACTCTTCTCGGCCTACCGTATACAAACATGGTGACACCATAATTTCAGTTTTTACTGAAATTTTTTTCTTCTCAAACTAACGTTCTCATACAGGCTACTATTATCGGCCTACCGTAAACAAACATGATGGCACCATAATTTCAGTTTTTACTGAATATTTTGTTTTCTGAAATTAACGTTCTCATACAGGCTACTCTTATCGGCCTACCGTATACAAACATGATGACAGCATAATTTTTGTTTTCACTGAAATTTTTTTTTTTCTCAAATTAACGTTCTCATACAAGCTACACTTATCGGCCTACCGTATACAAACATGATGACACCATAATTTCAGTTTTTACTGAATTTTTTTTTTTTTTTAAAAGTAACGTTATCATACAGGCTACACTTATCGGCCTACCGTATACAAACATGATGACACCATAATTTCAGTTTTTACTGAAAATTTTTTTTTTCTCAAATTAACGTTCTCATACAGGCTACTCTTATCGGCCCACCGTATACAAACATGATGACACCATAATTTCTTTTTTTACTGAAAATTTTTTTTTTCTCAAATTAACGTTCTTCTACAAGTTACACTTATCGGCCTACCGTATACAAACATGATGACACCATAATTCCAGTTTTTACTGAATTTTTTTTTTTTTTAAAAGTAACGTTCGCATACAAGCTACACTTATCGGCCTACCGTATACAAACATGACACCATAATTTCAGTTTTTACTGAAATTTTGTTTTTCTCAAATTAACGTTCTCATACAGGCTACTCTTATCGGCCTACCGTATACAAACATGATGACACCATAATTCCAGTTTTTACTGAATTTTTTTTTTTTTTAAAAGTAACGTTCGCATACAAGCTACACTTATCGGCCTACCGTATACAAACATGATGACACCATAATTTCAGTTTTTACTGAATATTTTTTTTTTCTCAAATTAACGTTTTTAGACAAGCTTCTCTTAACGGCCTACCGTATACAAACATGATGACACCATAATTTCAGTTTTTACTGAAATTTTTTTTTTTTTAAAGTAACCTTCTCATACAAGCTACACTTATCGGCCTACCGTATACAAACATGATGCCACCATAATTTCAGTTTTTACTGAAATTTTTTTTTTCTCAAATTAACGTTCTCATACAGGCTACTCTTATCGGCCTACCGTATACAAACATGATGACACCATAATTTCAGTTTTTACTGAAAATTTTTTTTTCTCAAATTAACGTTCTCATACAGGCTACTCTTATCGGCCTACCGTATACAAACATGATGACACCATAATTGCAGTTTTTACTGAAAATTTTTTTTTCTCGAATGAACGTTCTCATACAAGCTTCTCTTATCGGCCTACCGTATACAAACATGATGACACCATAACCTCAGTTTTTACTGAAAATTTTTTTTTTTCAAATTAACGTTCTTATACAAGCTACTCTTATCGGCCTACCGTAGACAAACATGGTGACACCATAATTTCTGTTTTTACTGAAAATTTATTTTTACTCAAATTAACGTTCTCATACAGGCTACTCTTATCGGCCTACCGTATACAAACATGATGACACCATAATTTCAGTTTTTACTGAAATTTTTTTTTTTTTAAAAGTAACGTTCTTATGCAAGCTACTCTTATCGGCCTACCGTATACAAACATGATGACACCATAATTTCAGTTTTCACTGAAAATTTTTTTTTTTTTTAAAAGTAACGTTCTCATACAAGCTACACTTATGGGCCTACCGTATACAAACATGATGACACCATAATTTCTGTTTTTACTGAAAATTTTTTTTTTCTCAAATTAACGTTCTTATACAAGCTACTCTTCTCGGCCTACCGTATACAAACATGGTGACACCATAATTTCAGTTTTTACTGAAATTTTTTTCTTCTCAAACTAACGTTCTCATACAGGCTACTATTATCGGCCTACCGTATACAAACATGATGGCACCATAATTTCAGTTTTTACTGAATATTTTGTTTTCTGAAATTAACGTTCTCATACAGGCTACTCTTATCGGCCTACCGTATACAAACATGATGACAGCATAATTTTTGTTTTTACTGAAAATTATTTTTTCTCAAATTAACGTTCTCATACAGGCTACTCTTATCGGCCTACCGTATACAAACATGATGAAACCATAATTTCAGTTTTTACTGAATTTTTTTTCTTCTCAAACTAACGTTCTCATACAGGCTACTCTTATCGGCCTACCGTATACAAACATGATGACACCATAATTCCAGTTTTTACTGAATTTTTTTTTTTTTTAAAAGTAACGTTCGCATACAAGCTACACTTATCGGCCTACCGTATACAAACATGATGACACCATAATTTCAGTTTTTACTGAAAATTTTTTTTTTCTCTAATTAACGTTCTTATACAAGCTACTCTTCTCGGCCTACCGTATACAAACATGGTGACACCATAATTTCAGTTTTTACTGAAATTTTTTTCTTCTCAAACTAACGTTCTCATACAGGCTACTATTATCGGCCTACCGTAAACAAACATGATGGCACCATAATTTCAGTTTTTACTGAATATTTTGTTTTCTGAAATTAACGTTCTCATACAGGCTACTCTTATCGGCCTACCGTATACAAACATGATGACAGCATAATTTTTGTTTTCACTGAAATTTTTTTTTTTCTCAAATTAACGTTCTCATACAAGCTACACTTATCGGCCTACCGTATACAAACATGATGACACCATAATTTCAGTTTTTACTGAATTTTTTTTTTTTTTTAAAAGTAACGTTATCATACAGGCTACACTTATCGGCCTACCGTATACAAACATGATGACACCATAATTTCAGTTTTTACTGAAAATTTTTTTTTTCTCAAATTAACGTTCTCATACAGGCTACTCTTATCGGCCCACCGTATACAAACATGATGACACCATAATTTCTTTTTTTACTGAAAATTTTTTTTTTCTCAAATTAACGTTCTTCTACAAGTTACACTTATCGGCCTACCGTATACAAACATGATGACACCATAATTCCAGTTTTTACTGAATTTTTTTTTTTTTTAAAAGTAACGTTCGCATACAAGCTACACTTATCGGCCTACCGTATACAAACATGACACCATAATTTCAGTTTTTACTGAAATTTTGTTTTTCTCAAATTAACGTTCTCATACAGGCTACTCTTATCGGCCTACCGTATACAAACATGATGACACCATAATTCCAGTTTTTACTGAATTTTTTTTTTTTTTAAAAGTAACGTTCGCATACAAGCTACACTTATCGGCCTACCGTATACAAACATGATGACACCATAATTTCAGTTTTTACTGAATATTTTTTTTTTCTCAAATTAACGTTCTCATACAGGCTACTCTTATCGGCCTACCGTATACAAACATGATGACACCATAATTTCAGTTTTTACTGAAAATTTATTTTTTCTCAAAGTAACGTTCTCATACAGGCTACTCTTATCGGCCCACCGTATACAAACATGATGACACCATAATTTCTGTTTTTGCTGAAAATTTTTACTTTCTCAAATATACGTTCTTATACAAGCTACTCTTATCGGCCTACCGTATACAAACATGATGACACCATAATTTCAGTTTTTACTGAAAATTAATTTTTTTTAAAAGTAACGTCATCATACAGGCTACACTTATCGGCCTACCGTATACAAACATGATGACACCATAATTTCAGTTTTTACTGAAATTTTGTTTTTCTCAAATTAACGTTCTCATACAGGCTACTCTTATCGGCCTACCGTATACAAACATGATGACACCATAATTCCAGTTTTTACTGAAAATTTTTTTTTTCTCAAATTAACGTTCTTCTACAAGTTACACTTATCGGCCTACCGTATACAAATATGATGACACCATAATTTCAGTTTTTACTGAAATTTTTTTTTTTTTTAAAAGTAACGTTCTCATACAGGCTACTCCTATCGGCCTACCGTATACAAACATGATGACACAATAATTTCTGTTTTTACTGAAAATTTTTTTTTTCTCAAATTAACGTACTTATACAGGCTACTCTTATCGGCCTACCGTATACAAACATGATGACACCATAATTTCTGTTTTTGCTGAAAATTTTTACTTTCTCAAATATACGTTCTTATACAAGCTACTCTTATCGGCCTACCGTATACAAACATGATGACACCATAATTTCAGTTTTTACTGAAAATTAATTTTTTTTAAAAGTAACGTTATCATACAGGCTACACTTATCGGCCTACCGTATACAAACATGATGACACCATAATTTCAGTTTTTACTGAAAATTTTTTTTTTCTCAAATTAACGTTCTCATACAGGCTACACTTATCGGCCTACCGTATACAAACATAATGACACCATAATTTCAGTTTTTACTGAAATTTTGTTTTTCTCAAATTAACGTTCTCATACAGGCTACTCTTATCGGCCTACCGTATACAAACATGATGACACCATAATTCCAGTTTTTACTGAATTTTTTTTTTTTTAAAAGTAACGTTCGCATACAAACTACACTTATCGGCCTACCGTATACAAACATGATGACACCATAATTTCAATTTTCACTGAAAATTTTTTTTTTCTCAAATTAACGTTTTTAGACAAGCTTCTCTTAACGGCCTACCGTATACAAACATGATGACACCATAATTTCAGTTTTTACTGAAATTTTTTTTTTTTTTAAAGTAACCTTCTCATACAAGCTACACTTATCGGCCTACCGTATACAAACATGATGCCACCATAATTTCAGTTTTTACTGAAATTTTTTTTTTCTCAAATTAACGTTCTCATACAGGCTACTCTTATCGGCCTACCGTATACAAACATGATGACACCATAATTTCAGTTTTTACTGAAAATTTTTTTTTCTCAAATTAACGTTCTCATACAGGCTACTCTTATCGGCCTACCGTATACAAACATGATGACACCATAATTGCAGTTTTTACTGAAAATTTTTTTTTCTCGAATGAACGTTCTCATACAAGCTTCTCTTATCGGCCTACCGTATACAAACATGATGACACCATAATCTCAGTTTTTACTGAAAATTTTTTTTTTTCAAATTAACGTTTTTAGACAAGCTACTCTTATCGGCCTACCGTAGACAAACATGGTGACATCATAATTTCTGTTTTTACTGAAAATTTATTTTTTCTCAAATTAACGTTCTCATACAGGCTACTCTTATCGGCCTACCGTATACAAACATGATGACACCATAATTTCAGTTTTTACTGAAATTTTTTTTTTTTTAAAAGTAACGTTCTTATGCAAGCTACTCTTATCGGCCTACCGTATACAAACATGATGACACCATAATTTCAGTTTTCACTGAAAATTTTTTTTTTTTTTTAAAGTAACGTTCTCATACAAGCTACACTTATGGGCCTACCGTATACAAACATGATGACACCATAATTTCTGTTTTTACTGAAAATTTTTTTTTTCTCAAATTAACGTTCTTATACAAGCTACTCTTCTCGGCCTACCGTATACAAACATGGTGACACCATAATTTCAGTTTTTACTGAAATTTTTTTCTTCTCAAACTAACGTTCTCATACAGGCTACTATTATCGGCCTACCGTATACAAACATGATGGCACCATAATTTCAGTTTTTACTGAATATTTTGTTTTCTGAAATTAACGTTCTCATACAGGCTACTCTTATCGGCCTACCGTATACAAACATGATGACAGCATAATTTTTGTTTTTACTGAAAATTATTTTTTCTCAAATTAACGTTCTCATACAGGCTACTCTTATCGGCCTACCGTATACAAACATGATGACACCATAATTTCAGTTTTCACTGAAAATTTTTTTTTTCTCAAATTAACGTTCTCATACAAGCTACACTTATCGGCCTACCGTATACAAACATGATGACACCATAATTTCAGTTTTTACTGAATTTTTTTTTTTTTTTAAAAGTAACGTTATCATACAGGCTACACTTATCGGCCTACCGTATACAAACATGATGACACCATAATTTCAGTTTTTACTGAAAATTTTTTTTTTCTCAAATTAACGTTCTCATACAGGCTACACTTATCGGCCTACCGTATACAAACATAATGACACCATAATTTCAGTTTTTACTGAAATTTTTTTTTTTTTAAAGTAAAGTTCTCATACAAACTACACTTATCGGCCTACCGTATACAAACATGATGACACCATAATTTCAGTTTTTACTGAAATTTTTTTTTTTTTTTTCAAAGTAACGTTCTCATACAAGCTACACTTATCGGCCTACCGTATACAAACATGATGACACCATAATTTCAGTTTTCACTGAAAATTTTTTTTTTCTCAAATTAACGTTTTTAGACAAGCTACTCTTATCGGCCTACCGTATACAAACATGATGAAACCATAATTTCAGTTTTTACTGAAAATTTTTTTTTCTCAAAGTAACGTTCTCATACAAGCTACACTTATCGGCCTACCGTATACAAACATGATGACACCATAATTTCAGTTTTTACTGAATTTTTTTTTTTTTTTAAAGTAACATTCTCATACAAGCTACACTTATCGGCCTACCGTATACAAACATGATGACACCATAATTTCAGTTTTTACTGAATTTTTTTTTTTTTTTTAAAGTAACGTTCTCATACAAGCTACTCTTATCGGCCTACCGTATACAAACATGATGAAACTATAATTTCAGTTTTTACTGAAAATTTTGTTTTTTTTTCAAATTAACGTTCTCATAGAAGCTACACTTATCGGCCTACCGTATACAAACATGATGACACCATAATTTCTGTTTTTACTGAAAATTTTTTTTTTTTTTTTAAAGTAACGTTCTCATACAAGCTACACTTATCGGCCTACCGTATACAAACCTCATGACACCATAATTTCAGTTTTTACTGAAATTTTTTTTTTTTTTTTCAAAGTAACGTTCTCATACAAGCTACACTTATCGGCCTACCGTATACAAACATGATGACACCATAATTTCAGTTTTCACTGAAAATTTTTTTTTTCTCAAATTAACGTTTTTAGACAAGCTACTCTTATCGGCCTACCGTATACAAACATGATGAAACCATAATTTCAGTTTTTACTGAAATTTTTTTTTCCTAAAGTAACGTTCTCATACAAGCTACACTTATCGGCCTACCGTATACAAACATGATGACACCATAATTTCAGTTTTTACTGAATTTTTTTTTTTTTTAAAAGTAACGTTCTCATACAAGCTACACTTATTGGCCTAACGTATACAAACATGATGACACCATAATTTCAGTTTTTACTGAATTTTTTTTTTTTTTTAAAGTAACGTTCTCATACAAGCTACACTTATTGGCCTACCGTATACAAACATGATGACACCATAATTTCAGTTTTTACTGAAAATTTTGTTTTTTTTTTCAAATTAACGTTCTCATAGAAGCTACACTTATCGGCCTACCGTATACAAACATGATGACACCATAATTTCTGTTTTTACTGAAAATTTTTTTTTTTCTCAAATTAACGTTCTCATACAAGCTACACTTATCGGCCTACCGTATACAAACATAATGACACCATAATTTCAGTTTTTACTGAAATTTTGTTTTTCTCAAATTAACGTTCTCATACAGGCTACTCTTATCGGCCTACCGTATACAAACATGATGACACCATAATTTCAGTTTTTACTGAATTTTTTTTTTTTTAAAGTAACGTTCTCATACAAGCTACTCTTATCGGCCTACCGTATACAAACATGATGAAACTATAATTTCAGTTTTTACTGAAAATTTTTTTTTTTCTCAAATTAACGTTCTCATACAAGCTACACTTATCGGCCTACCGTATACAAACCTCATGACACCATAATTTCAGTTTTTACTGAAATTTTTTTTTTTTTTTTCAAAGTAACGTTCTCATACAAGCTACACTTATCGGCCTACCGTATACAAACATGATGACACCATAATTTCAGTTTTCACTGAAAATTTTTTTTTTCTCAAATTAACGTTTTTAGACAAGCTACTCTTATCGGCCTACCGTATACAAACATGATGAAACCATAATTTCAGTTTTTACTGAAATTTTTTTTTCCTAAAGTAACGTTCTCATACAAGCTACACTTATCGGCCTACCGTATACAAACATGATGACACCATAATTTCAGTTTTTACTGAAATTTTTTTTTTTTTTTTCAAAGTAACGTTCTCATACAAGCTACACTTATCGGCCTACCGTATACAAACATGATGACACCATAATTTCAGTTTTCACTGAAAATTTTTTTTTTCTCAAATTAACGTTTTTAGACAAGCTACTCTTATCGGCCTACCGTATACAAACATGATGAAACCATAATTTCAGTTTTTACTGAATTTTTTTTTTTTTTAAAAGTAACGTTCTCATACAAGCTACACTTATTGGCCTAACGTATACAAACATGATGACACCATAATTTCAGTTTTTACTGAATTTTTTTTTTTTTTTAAAGAAACGTTCTCATACAAGCTACTCTTATCGGCCTACCGTATACAAACATGATGACACCATAATTTCAGTTTTACTGAAAATTTTTTTTTTTTTTTTAAAGTAACGTTCTCATACAAGCTACACTTATCGGCCTACCGTATACAAACCTCATGACACCATAATTTCAGTTTTTACTGAAATTTTTTTTTTTTTTTTTCAAAGTAACGTTCTCATACAAACTACACTTATCGGCCTACCGTATACAAACATGATGACACCATAATTTCAATTTTCACTGAAAATTTTTTTTTTCTCAAATTAACGTTTTTAGACAAGCTTCTCTTAACGGCCTACCGTATACAAACATGATGACACCATAATTTCAGTTTTTACTGAAATTTTTTTTTTTTTTAAAGTAACCTTCTCATACAAGCTACACTTATCGGCCTACCGTATACAAACCTCATGACACCATAATTTCAGTTTTTACTGAAATTTTTTTTTTTTTTTTTCAAAGTAACGTTCTCATACAAGCTACACTTATCGGCCTACCGTATACAAACCTCATGACACCATAATTTCAGTTTTTACTGAAATTTTTTTTTTTTTTTTTCAAAGTAACGTTCTCATACAAGCTACACTTATCGGCCTACCGTATACAAACATGATGCCACCATAATTTCAGTTTTTACTGAAATTTTTTTTTTCTCAAATTAACGTTCTCATACAGGCTACTCTTATCGGCCTACCGTATACAAACATGATGACACCATAATTTCAGTTTTTACTGAAAATTTTTTTTTCTCAAATTAACGTTCTCATACAGGCTACTCTTATCGGCCTACCGTATACAAACATGATGACACCATAATTGCAGTTTTTACTGAAACTTTTTTTCTCGAATGAACGTTCTCATACAAGCTTCTCTTATCGGCCTACCGTATACAAACATGATGACACCATAATCTCAGTTTTTACTGAAAATTTTTTTTTTTTCAAATTAACGTTCTTATACAAGCTACTCTTATCGGCCTACCGTAGACAAACATGGTGACACCATAATTTCTGTTTTTACTGAAAATTTTTTTTTTTTAAAAGTAACGTTCTTATGCAAGCTACTCTTATCGGCCTACCGTATACAAACATGATGACACCATAATTTCAGTTTTCACTGAAAATTTTTTTTTTTTTAAAAGTAACGTTCTCATACAAGCTACACTTATGGGCCTACCGTATACAAACATGATGACACCATAATTTCTGTTTTTACTGAAAATTTTTTTTTTCTCAAATTAACGTTCTCATACAGGCTACTCTTATCGGCCTACCGTATACAAACATGATGACACCATAATTTCAGTTTTCACTGAAATTTTTTTTTTTCTCAAATTAACGTTCTCATACAAGCTACACTTATCGGCCTACCGTATACAAACATGATGACACCATAATTTCAGTTTTCACTGAAATTTTTTTTTTTCTCAAATTAACGTTCTCATACAAGCTACACTTATCGGCCTACCGTATACAAACATGATGAAACCATAATTTCAGTTTTTACTGAAATTTTGTTTTTCTCAAATTAACGTTCTCATACAGGCTACTCTTATCGGCCTACCGTATACAAACATGATGACACCATAATTCCAGTTTTTACTGAATTTTTTTTTTTTTTAAAAGTAACGTTCGCATACAAGCTACACTTATCGGCCTACCGTATACAAACATGATGACACCATAATTTCAGTTTTTACTGAATATTTTTTTTTTCTCAAATTAACGTTCTCATACAGGCTACTCTTATCGGCCTACCGTATACAAACATGATGACACCATAATTTCAGTTTTTACTGAAAATTTATTTTTTCTCAAAGTAACGTTCTCATACAGGCTACTCTTATCGGCCCACCGTATACAAACATGATGACACCATAATTTCTTTTTTTACTGAAAATTTTTTTTTTCTCAAATTAACGTTCTTCTACAAGTTACACTTATCGGCCTACCGTATACAAATATGATGACACCATAATTTCAGTTTTTACTGAAATTTTTTTTTTTTTTAAAAGTAACGTTCTCATACAGGCTACTCCTATCGGCCTACCGTATACAAACATAATGACACCATAATTTCAGTTTTCACTGAAAATTTTTTTTTTCTCAAATTAACGTTTTTAGACAAGCTACTCTTATCGGCCTACCGTATACAAACATGATGAAACCATAATTTCAGTTTTTACTGAATTTTTTTTCTTCTCAAACTAACGTTCTCATACAGGCTACTATTATCGGCCTACCGTATACAAACATGATGGCACCATAATTTCAGTTTTTACTGAATATTTTGTTTTCTGAAATTAACGTTCTCATACAGGCTACTCTTATCGGCCTACCGTATACAAACATGATGACACCATAATTTCAGTTTTCACTGAAAATTTTTTTTTTCTCAAATTAACGTTTTTAGACAAGCTACTCTTATCGGCCTACCGTATACAAACATGATGACACCATAATTTCAGTTTTTACTGAAATTTTTTTTTTCTCAAATTAACGTTCTCATACAAGCTACTCTTATCGGCTTACTGTATACAAACATGATGACACCATAATTTCAGTTTTTACTGAATTTTTTTTCTTCTCAAACTAACGTTCTCATACAGGCTACTATTATCGGCCTACCGTATACAAACATGATGGCACCATAATTTCAGTTTTTACTGAATATTTTGTTTTCTCAAATTAACGTTCTCATACAGGCTACTCTTATCGGCCTACCGTATACAAACATGATAACACCATAATTTCAGTTTTCACTGAAAATTTTTTTTTTCTCAAATTAACGTTCTCATACAAGCTACACTTATCGGCCTACCGTATACAAACATGATGACACCATAATTTCAGTTTTTACTGAATTTTTTTTTTTTTTTAAAAATAACGTTATCATACAGGCTACACTTATCGGCCTACCGTATACAAACATGATGACACCATAATTTCAGTTTTTACTGAAAATTTTTTTTTCTCAAATTAACGTTCTCATACAGGCTACACTTATCGGCCTACCGTATACAAACATAATGACACCATAATTTCAGTTTTTACTGAAATTTTTTTTTTTTTAAAGTAAAGTTCTCATACAAACTACACTTATCGGCCTACCGTATACAAACATGATGACACCATAATTTCAGTTTTTACTGAAATTTTTTTTTTTTTTTTCAAAGTAACGTTCTCATACAAGCTACACTTATCGGCCTACCGTATACAAACATGATGACACCATAATTTCAGTTTTCACTGAAAATTTTTTTTTTCTCAAATTAACGTTTTTAGACAAGCTACTCTTATCGGCCTACCGTATACAAACATGATGAAACCATAATTTCAGTTTTTACTGAAATTTTTTTTTCCTAAAGTAACGTTCTCATACAAGCTACACTTATCGGCCTACCGTATACAAACATGATGACACCATAATTTCAGTTTTTACTGAATTTTTTTTTTTTTTTAAAAGTAACGTTCTCATACAAGCTACACTTATTGGCCTAACGTATACAAACATGATGACACCATAATTTCAGTTTTTACTGAATTTTTTTTTTTTTTTTAAAGTAACGTTCTCATACAAGCTACACTTATTGGCCTAACGTATACAAACATGATGACACCATAATTTCAGTTTTTACTGAAATTTTTTTTTTTTTAAAGTAACGTTCTCATAGAAGCTACACTTATCGGCCTACCGTATACAAACATGATGACACCATAATTTCTGTTTTTACTGAAAATTTTTTTTTTTTTTTTAAAGTAACGTTCTCATACAAGCTACACTTATCGGCCTACCGTATACAAACCTCATGACACCATAATTTCAGTTTTTACTGAAATTTTTTTTTTTTAAAGTAACGTTCTCATACAAGCTACTCTTATCGGCCTACCGTATACAAACGTGATGAAACCATAATTTCAGTTTTTACTGAAAATTTTTTTTTCTCAAAGTAACGTTCTCATACAAGCTACACTTATCGGCCTACCGTATACAAACATGATGACACCATAATTTCAGTTTTTACTGAATTTTTTTTTTTTTTTAAAGTAACATTCTCATACAAGCTACACTTATCGGCCTACCGTATACAAACATGATGACACCATAATTTCAGTTTTTACTGAATTTTTTTTTTTTTTTCAAATTAACGTTCTCATACAGGCTTTTATTATTGGCCTACCGTATACAAACATGATGACACCATAATTTCAGTTTTTACTGAAATTTTTTTTTTTTTAAAGTAAAGTTCTCATACAAACTACACTTATCGGCCTACCGTATACAAACATGGTGACACCATAATTTCAGTTTTTACTGAAATTTTTTTTTTTTTTTTTCAAAGTAACGTTCTCATACAAGCTACACTTATCGGCCTACCGTATACAAACATGATGACACCATAATTTCAGTTTTCACTGAAAATTTTTTTTTTCTCAAAGTAACGTTCTCATACAAGCTACACTTATCGGCCTACCGTATACAAACATGATGACACCATAATTTCAGTTTTACTGAATTTTTTTTTTTTTTTAAAGTAACATTCTCATACAAGCTACACTTATCGGCCTACCGTATACAAACATGATGACACCATAATTTCAGTTTTTACTGAATTTTTTTTTTTTTTTTAAAGTAACGTTCTCATACAAGCTACTCTTATCGGCCTACCGTATACAAACATGATGAAACTATAATTTCAGTTTTTACTGAAAATTTTGTTTTTTTTTTCAAATTAACGTTCTCATAGAAGCTACACTTATCGGCCTACCGTATACAAACATGATGACACCATAATTTCTGTTTTTACTGAAAATTTTTTTTTTTTTTTTAAAGTAACGTTCTCATACAAGCTACACTTATCGGCCTACCGTATACAAACATGATGACACCATAATTTCAGTTTTCACTGAAAATTTTTTTTTTCTCAAATTAACGTTTTTAGACAAGCTACACTTATCGGCCTACCGTATACAAACATGATGACACCATAATTTCAGTTTTTACTGAAATTTTTTTTTTTTTTTTCAAAGTAACGTTCTCATACAAGCTACACTTATCGGCCTACCGTATACAAACATGATGACACCATAATTTCAGTTTTTACTGAAATTTTTTTTTTTTTTTTCAAAGTAACGTTCTCATACAAGCTACACTTATCGGCCTACCGTATACAAACATGATGACACCATAATTTCAGTTTTCACTGAAAATTTTTTTTTTCTCAAATTAACGTTTTTAGACAAGCTACACTTATCGGCCTACCGTATACAAACATGATGACACCATAATTTCAGTTTTTACTGAATTTTTTTTTTTTTTTAAAAGTAACGTTCTCATACAAGCTACACTTATTGGCCTAACGTATACAAACATGATGACACCATAATTTCAGTTTTTACTGAATTTTTTTTTTTTTTTTAAAGAAACGTTCTCATACAAGCTACTCTTATCGGCCTACCGTATACAAACATGATGACACCATAATTTCAGTTTTACTGAAAATTTTTTTTTTTTTTTAAAGTAACGTTCTCATACAAGCTACACTTATCGGCCTACCGTATACAAACCTCATGACACCATAATTTCAGTTTTTACTGAAATTTTTTTTTTTTTTTTTCAAAGTAACGTTCTCATACAAACTACACTTATCGGCCTACCGTATACAAACATGATGACACCATAATTTCAATTTTCACTGAAAATTTTTTTTTTCTCAAATTAACGTTTTTAGACAAGCTTCTCTTAACGGCCTACCGTATACAAACATGATGACACCATAATTTCAGTTTTTACTGAATTTTTTATTTTTTTTTAAAGTAACGTTCTCATAGAAGCTACACTTATCGGCCAACCGTATACAAACATGATGACACCATAATTTCAGTTTTTACTGAAAATTTTTTTTTTTTTTTTAAAGTAACGTTCTCATACAAGCTACACTTATCGGCCTACCGTATACAAACCTCATGACACCATAATTTCAGTTTTTACTGAAATTTTTTTTTTTTTTTCAAAGTAACGTTCTCATACAAGCTACACTTATCGGCCTGCCGTATACAAACGTGATGACACCATAATTTCAGTTTTTACTGAAAATTTTTTTTTCTCAAATTAACGTTTTTAGACAAGCTACTCTTATCGGCCTACCGTATACAAACATGATGACACCATAATTTCAGTTTTTACTGAAAATTTTTTTTTTTTTTTAAAGTAACGTTCTCATACAAGCTACACTTATCGGCCTACCGTATACAAACCTCATGACACCATAATTTCAGTTCTTACTGAAATTTTTTTTTTTTTTTTCAAAGTAACGTTCTCATACAAGCTACACTTATCGGCCTACCGTATACAAACATGATGACACCATAATTTCAGTTTTCACTGAATATTTTTTTTTTCTCAAATTAACGTTTTTAGACAAGCTACTCTTATCGGCCTACCGTATACAAACATGATGACACCATAATTTCAGTTTTTACTGAAATTTTTTTTTTCTCAAATTAACGTTCTCATACAAGCTACTCTTATCGGCTTACTGTATACAAACATGATGACACCATAATTTCAGTTTTTACTGAATTTTTTTTTTTTTTAAAGTAACGTTCTCATACAAGCTACACTTATCGGCCTACCGTATACAAACATGATGACACCATAATTTCAGTTTTTACTGAATTGTTTTTTTTTTTTTAAAGTAACGTTCTCATACAAGCTACTCTTATCGGCCTACCGTATACAAACATGATGAAACCATAATTTCAGTTTTTACTGAAAATTTTGTTTTTTTTCAAATTAACGTTCTCATACAGGCTTTTATTATTGGCCTACCGTATACAAACTTGATGACACCATAATTTCAGTTTTTACTGAAATTTTTTTTTTTTTAAAGTAAAGTTCTCATACAAACTACACTTATCGGCCTACCGTATACAAACATGATGACACCATAATTTCAGTTTTTACTGAAATTTTTTTTTTTTTTTTCAAAGTAACGTTCTCATACAAGCTACACTTATCGGCCTACCGTATACAAACATGATGACACCATAATTTCAGTTTTCACTGAAAATTTTTTTTTTCTCAAATTAACGTTTTTAGACAAGCTACTCTTATCGGCCTACCGTATACAAACATGATGAAACCATAATTTCAGTTTTTACTGAAAATTTTTTTTTCTCAAAGTAACGTTCTCATACAAGCTACACTTATCGGCCTACCGTATACAAACATGATGACAGCATAATTTCTGTTTTTACTGAAAATTATTTTTTCTCAAATTAACGTTCTCATACAGGCTACTCTTATCGGCCTACCGTATACAAACATGATAACACCATAATTTCAGTTTTCACTGAAAATTTTTTTTTTCTCAAATTAACCTTCTCATACAAGCTACACTTATCGGCCTACCGTAAACAAACATGATGACACCATAATTTCAGTTTTTACTGAATATTTTGTTTTCTGAAATTAACGTTCTCATACAGGCTACTCTTATCGGCCTACCGTATACAAACATGATGACAGCATAATTTCTGTTTTTACTGAAAATTATTTTTTCTCAAATTAACGTTCTCATACAGGCTACTCTTATCGGCCTACCGTATACAAACATGATAACACCATAATTTCAGTTTTCACTGAAAATTTTTTTTTTCTCAAATTAACGTTCTCATACAAGCTACACTTATCGGCCTACCGTATACAAACATGATGACACCATAATTTCAGTTTTTACTGAATTTTTTTTTTTTTTTAAAAATAACGTTATCATACAGGCTACACTTATCGGCCTACCGTATACAAACATGATGACACCATAATTTCAGTTTTTACTGAAAATTTTTTTTTCTCAAATTAACGTTCTCATACAGGCTACACTTATCGGCCTACCGTATACAAACATAATGACACCATAATTTCAGTTTTTACTGAAATTTTTTTTTTTTTAAAGTAAAGTTCTCATACAAACTACACTTATCGGCCTACCGTATACAAACATGATGACACCATAATTTCAGTTTTTACTGAAATTTTTTTTTTTTTTTTCAAAGTAACGTTCTCATACAAGCTACACTTATCGGCCTACCGTATACAAACATGATGACACCATAATTTCAGTTTTCACTGAAAATTTTTTTTTTCTCAAATTAACGTTTTTAGACAAGCTACTCTTATCGGCCTACCGTATACAAACATGATGAAACCATAATTTCAGTTTTTACTGAAATTTTTTTTTCCTAAAGTAACGTTCTCATACAAGCTACACTTATCGGCCTACCGTATACAAACATGATGACACCATAATTTCAGTTTTTACTGAATTTTTTTTTTTTTTTAAAAGTAACGTTCTCATACAAGCTACACTTATTGGCCTAACGTATACAAACATGATGACACCATAATTTCAGTTTTTACTGAATTTTTTTTTTTTTTTTAAAGTAACGTTCTCATACAAGCTACACTTATTGGCCTAACGTATACAAACATGATGACACCATAATTTCAGTTTTTACTGAAATTTTTTTTTTTTTTAAAGTAACGTTCTCATAGAAGCTACACTTATCGGCCTACCGTATACAAACATGATGACACCATAATTTCTGTTTTTACTGAAAATTTTTTTTTTTTTTTTAAAGTAACGTTCTCATACAAGCTACACTTATCGGCCTACCGTATACAAACCTCATGACACCATAATTTCAGTTTTTACTGAAATTTTTTTTTTTTAAAGTAACGTTCTCATACAAGCTACTCTTATCGGCCTACCGTATACAAACGTGATGAAACCATAATTTCAGTTTTTACTGAAAATTTTTTTTTCTCAAAGTAACGTTCTCATACAAGCTACACTTATCGGCCTACCGTATACAAACATGATGACACCATAATTTCAGTTTTTACTGAATTTTTTTTTTTTTTTAAAGTAACATTCTCATACAAGCTACACTTATCGGCCTACCATATACAAACATGATGACACCATAATTTCAGTTTTTACTGAATTTTTTTTTTTTTTTCAAATTAACGTTCTCATACAGGCTTTTATTATTGGCCTACCGTATACAAACATGATGACACCATATTTTCAGTTTTTACTGAAATTTTTTTTTTTTTAAAGTAAAGTTCTCATACAAACTACACTTATCGGCCTACCGTATACAAACATGGTGACACCATAATTTCAGTTTTTACTGAAATTTTTTTTTTTTTTTTTCAAAGTAACGTTCTCATACAAGCTACACTTATCGGCCTACCGTATACAAACATGATGACACCATAATTTCAGTTTTCACTGAAAATTTTTTTTTTCTCAAAGTAACGTTCTCATACAAGCTACACTTATCGGCCTACCGTGTACAAACATGATGACACCATAATTTCAGTTTTTACTGAATTTTTTTTTTTTTTTAAAGTAACATTCTCATACAAGCTACACTTATCGGCCTACCGTATACAAACATGATGACACCATAATTTCAGTTTTTACTGAATTTTTTTTTTTTTTTAAAGTAACGTTCTCATACAAGCTACTCTTATCGGCCTACCGTATACAAACATGATGAAACTATAATTTCAGTTTTTACTGAAAATTTTGTTTTTTTTTTCAAATTAACGTTCTCATAGAAGCTACACTTATCGGCCTACCGTATACAAACATGATGACACCATAATTTCTGTTTTTACTGAAAATTTTTTTTTTTTTTTTAAAGTAACGTTCTCATACAAGCTACACTTATCGGCCTACCGTATACAAACCTCATGACACCATAATTTCAGTTTTTACTGAATTTTTTTTTTTTTTTAAAGTAACATTCTCATACAAGCTACACTTATCGGCCTACCGTATACAAACATGATGACACCATAATTTCAGTTTTTACTGAATTTTTTTTTTTTTTTTAAAGTAACGTTCTCATACAAGCTACTCTTATCGGCCTACCGTATACAAACATGATGAAACTATAATTTCAGTTTTTACGAAAAATCTTGTTTTTTTTTCAAATTAACGTTCTCATAGAAGCTACACTTATCGGCCTACCGTATACAAACATGATGACACCATAATTTCTGTTTTTACTGAAAATTTTTTTTTTTTTTTCAAAGTAACGTTCTCATACAAGCTACACTTATCGGCCTACCGTATACAAACCTCATGACACCATAATTTCAGTTTTTAATAAAATTTTTTTTTTTTTTTTCAAAGTAACGTTCTCATACAAGCTACACTTATCGGCCTACCGTATACAAACATGATGACACCATAATTTCAGTTTTCACTGAAAATTTTTTTTTTCTCAAATTAACGTTTTTAGACAAGCTACTCTTATCGGCCTACCGTATACAAACATGATGAAACCATAATTTCAGTTTTTACTGAAAATTTTTTTTTTTTTTTTAAAGTAACGTTCTCATACAAGCTACACTTATCGGCCTACCGTATACAAACCTCATGACACCATAATTTCAGTTTTTAATAAAAATTTTTTTTTTTTTTTTCAAAGTAACGTTCTCATACAAGCTACACTTATCGGCCTACCGTATACAAACATGATGACACCATAATTTCAGTTTTCACTGAAAATTTTTTTTTTCTCAAATTAACGTTTTTAGACAAGCTACTCTTATCGGCCTACCGTATACAAACATGATGAAACCATAATTTCAGTTTTTACTGAATTTTTTTTTTTTTTTAAAAGTAACGTTCTCATACAAGCTACACTTATTGACCTAACGTATACAAACATGATGACACCATAATTTCAGTTTTTACTGAATTTTTTTTTTTTTTTTAAAGAAACGTTCTCATACAAGCTACTCTTATCGGCCTACCGTATACAAACATGATGACACCATAATTTCAGTTTTACTGAAAATTTTGTTTTTTTTTCAAATTAACGTTCTCATAAAAGCTACACTTATCGGCCTACCGTATACAAACATGATGACACCATAATTTCTGTTTTTACTGAAAATTTTTTTTTTTTTTTTAAAGTAACGTTCTCATACAAGCTACACTTATCGGCCTACTGTATACAAACCTCATGACACCATAATTTCAGTTTTTACTGAAATTTTTTTTTTTTTTTTCAAAGTAACGTTCTCATACAAGCTACACTTATCGGCCTACCGTATACAAACATGATGACACCATAATTTCAGTTTTCACTGAAAATTTTTTTTTTCTCAAATTAACGTTTTTAGACAAGCTACTCTTATCGGCCTACCGTATACAAACATGATGAAACCATAATTTCAGTTTTTACTGAAATTTTTTTTTCCTAAAGTAACGTTCTCATACAAGCTACACTTATCGGCCTACCGTATACAAACATGATGACACCATAATTTCAGTTTTTACTGAAATTTTTTTTTTTTTTTTCAAATTAACGTTCTCATAGAAGCTATACTTATCGGCCTACCGTATACAAACATGATGACACCATAATTTCTGTTTTTACTGAAAATTTTTTTTTTTTTTTTAAAGTAACGTTCTCATACAAGCTACACTTATCGGCCTACCGTATACAAACCTCATGACACCATAATTTCAGTTTTTACTGAAATTTTTTTTTTTTTTTCAAAGTAACGTTCTCATACAAGCTACACTTATCGGCCTACCGTATACAAACATGATGACACCATAATTTCAGTTTTCACTGAAAATTTTTTTTTCTCAAATTAACGTTTTTAGACAAGCTACTCTTATCGGCCTACCGTATACAAACATGATGAAACCATAATTTCAGTTTTTACTGAAATTTTTTTTTCCTAAAGTAACGTTCTCATACAAGCTACACTTATCGGCCTACCGTATACAAACATGATGACACCATAATTTCAGTTTTTACTGAAATTTTTTTTTTTTTTTTCAAAGTAACGTTCTCATACAAGCTACACTTATCGGCCTACCGTATACAAACATGATGACACCATAATTTCAGTTTTCACTGAAAATTTTTTTTTTCTCAAATTAACGTTTTTAGACAAGCTACTCTTATCGGCCTACCGTATACAAACATGATGAAACCATAATTTCAGTTTTTACTGAATTTTTTTTTTTTTTAATAGTAACGTTCTCATACAAGCTACACTTATTGGCCTAACGTATACAAACATGATGACACCATAATTTCAGTTTTTACTGAATTTTTTTTTTTTTTTTTAAAGTAACGTTCTCATACAAGCTACTCTTATCGGCCTACCGTATACAAACATGATGAAACTATAATTTCAGTTTTTACTGAAAATTTTGTTTTTTTTTCAAATTAACGTTCTCATAGAAGCTACACTTATCGGCCTACCGTATACAAACATGATGACACCATAATTTCTGTTTTTACTGAAAATTTTTTTTTTTTTTTAAAGTAACGTTCTCATACAAGCTACACTTATCGGCCTACCGTATACAAACCTCATGACACCATAATTTCAGTTTTTACTGAAATTTTTTTTTTTTTTTTCAAAGTAACGTTCTCATACAAGCTACACTTATCGGCCTACCGTATACAAACATGATGACACCATAATTTCAGTTTTCACTGAAAATTTTTTTTTTCTCAAATTAACGTTTTTAGACAAGCTACTCTTATCGGCCTACCGTATACAAACATGATGAAACCATAATTTCAGTTTTTACTGAAATTTTTTTTTCCTAAAGTAACGTTCTCATACAAGCTACACTTATCGGCCTACCGTGTACAAACATGATGACACCATAATTTCAGTTTTTACTGAAATTTTTTTTTTTTTTTTCAAAGTAACGTTCTCATACAAGCTACACTTATCGGCCTACCGTATACAAACATGATGACACCATAATTTCAGTTTTCACTGAAAATTTTTTTTTTCTCAAATTAACGTTTTTAGACAAGCTACTCTTATCGGCCTACCGTATACAAACATGATGAAACCATAATTTCAGTTTTTACTGAATTTTTTTTTTTTTTTAAAAGTAACGTTCTCATACAAGCTACACTTATTGGCCTAACGTATACAAACATGATGACACCATAATTTCAGTTTTTACTGAATTTTTTTTTTTTTTTTAAAGAAACGTTCTCATACAAGCTACTCTTATCGGCCTACCGTATACAAACATGATGACACCATAATTTCAGTTTTACTGAAAATTTTGTTTTTTTTTCAAATTAACGTTCTCATAGAAGCTACACTTATCGGCCTACCGTATACAAACATGATGACACCATAATTTCTGTTTTTACTGAAAATTTTTTTTTTTTTTTTAAAGTAACGTTCTCATACAAGCTACACTTATCGGCCTACCGTATACAAACCTCATGACACCATAATTTCAGTTTTTACTGAAATTTTTTTTTTTTTTTTCAAAGTAACGTTCTCATACAAGCTACACTTATCGGCCTTCCGTATACAAACATGATGACACCATAATTTCAGTTTTCACTGAAAATTTTTTTTTTTTTTTTAAAGTAACGTTCTCATACAAGCTACACTTATCGGCCTACCGTATACAAACCTCATGACACCATAATTTCAGTTTTTACTTAAATTTTTTTTTTTTTTTTCAAAGTAACGTTCTCATACAAGCTACACTTATCGGCCTACCGTATACAAACATGATGACACCATAATTTCAGTTTTCACTGAAAATTTTTTTTTTCTCAAATTAACGTTTTTAGACAAGCTACTCTTATCGGCCTACCGTATACAAACATGATGAAACCATAATTTCAGTTTTTACTGAAATTTTTTTTTCCTAAAGTAACGTTCTCATACAAGCTACACTTATCGGCCTACCGTATACAAACATGATGACACCATAATTTCAGTTTTTACTGAAATTTTTTTTTTTTTTTCAAAGTAACGTTCTCATACAAGCTACACTTATCGGCCTACCGTATACAAACATGATGACACCATAATTTCAGTTTTCACTGAAAATTTTTTTTTTCTCAAATTAACGTTTTTAGACAAGCTACTCTTATCGGCCTACCGTATACAAACATGATGAAACCATAATTTCAGTTTTTACTGAAATTTTTTTTTCTAAAGTAACGTTCTCATACAAGCTACACTTATCGGCCTACCGTATACAAACATGATGACACCATAATTTCAGTTTTCACTGAAAATTTTTTTTTTCTCAAATTAACGTTTTTAGACAAGCTACTCTTATCGGCCTATCGTATACAAACATGATGAAACCATAATTTCAGTTTTTACTGAAATTTTTTTTTCCTAAAGTAACGTTCTCATACAAGCTACACTTATCGGCCTACCGTATACAAACATGATGACACCATAATTTCAGTTTTTACTGAAATTTTTTTTTTTTTTTTCGAATTAACGTTCTCATAGAAGCTATACTTATCGGCCTACCGTATACAAACATGATGACACCATAATTTCTGTTTTTACTGAAAATTTTTTTTTTTTTTTTAAAGTAACGTTCTCATACAAGCTACACTTATCGGCCTACCGTATACAAACCTCATGACACCATAATTTCAGTTTTTACTGAAATTTTTTTGTTTTTTTTCAAAGTAACGTTCTCATACAAGCTACACTTATCGGCCTACCGTATACAAACATGATGACACCATAATTTCAGTTTTCACTGAAAATTTTTTTTTTCTCAAATTAACGTTTTTAGACAAGCTACTCTTATCGGCCTACCGTATACAAACATGATGAAACCATAATTTCAGTTTTTACTGAAATTTTTTTTTCCTAAAGTAACGTTCTCATACAAGCTACACTTATCGGCCTACCGTATACAAACATGATGACACCATAATTTCAGTTTTTACTGAAATTTTTTTTTTTTTTTTCAAAGTAACGTTCTCATACAAGCTACACTTATCGGCCTACCGTATACAAACAAGATGACACCATAATTTCAGTTTTCACTGAAAATTTTTTTTTTCTCAAATTAACGTTTTTAGACAAGCTACTCTTATCGGCCTACCGTATACAAACATGATGAAACCATAATTTCAGTTTTTACTGAATTTTTTTTTTTTTTAATAGTAACGTTCTCATACAAGCTACACTTATTGGCCTAACGTATACAAACATGATGACACCATAATTTCAGTTTTTACTGAATTTTTTTTTTTTTTTTTAAAGTAACGTTCTCATACAAGCTACTCTTATCGGCCTACCGTATACAAACATGATGAAACTATAATTTCAGTTTTTACTGAAAATTTTGTTTTTTTTTCAAATTAACGTTCTCATAGAAGCTACACTTATCGGCCTACCGTATACAAACATGATGACACCATAATTTCTGTTTTTACTGAAAATTTTTTTTTTTTTTTTTAAAGTAACGTTCTCATACAAGCTACACTTATCGGCCTACCGTATACAAACCTCATGACACCATAATTTCAGTTTTTACTGAAATTTTTTTTTTTTTTTTCAAAGTAACGTTCTCATACAAGCTACACTTATCGGCCTACCGTATACAAACATGATGACACCATAATTTCAGTTTTCACTGAAAATTTTTTTTTTCTCAAATTAACGTTTTTAGACAAGCTACTCTTATCGGCCTACCGTATACAAACATGATGAAACCATAATTTCAGTTTTTACTGAAATTTTTTTTTCCTAAAGTAACGTTCTCATACAAGCTACACTTATCGGCCTACCGTATACAAACATGATGACACCATAATTTCAGTTTTTACTGAAATTTTTTTTTTTTTTTTCAAAGTAACGTTCTCATACAAGCTACACTTATCGGCCTACCGTATACAAACATGATGACACCATAATTTCAGTTTTCACTGAAAATTTTTTTTTTCTCAAATTAACGTTTTTAGACAAGCTACTCTTATCGGCCTACCGTATACAAACATGATGACACCATAATTTCAGTTTTCACTGAAAATTTTTTTTTTCTCAAATTAACGTTTTTAGACAAGCTACTCTTATCGGCCTACCGTATACAAACATGATGAAACCATAATTTCAGTTTTTACTGAAATTTTTTTTTCCTAAAGTAACGTTCTCATACAAGCTACACTTATCGGCCTACCGTATACAAACATGATGACACCATAATTTCAGTTTTTACTGAATTTTTTTTTTTTTTTTAAAGTAACGTTCTCATACAAGCTACACTTATTGGCCTAACGTATACAAACATGATGACACCATAATTTCAGTTTTTACTGAATTTTTTTTTTTTTTTTTAAAGTAACGTTCTCATACAAGCTACACTTATCGGCCTACCGTATACAAACCTCATGACACCATAATTTCAGTTTTTACTTAAATTTTTTTTTTTTTTTTCAAAGTAACGTTCTCATACAAGCTACACTTATCGGCCTACCGTATACAAACATGATGACACCATAATTTCAGTTTTCACTGAAAATTTTTTTTTTCTCAAATTAACGTTTTTAGACAAGCTACTCTTATCGGCCTACCGTATACAAACATGATGAAACCATAATTTCAGTTTTTACTGAAATTTTTTTTTCCTAAAGTAACGTTCTCATACAAGCTACACTTATCGGCCTACCGTATACAAACATGATGACACCATAATTTCAGTTTTTACTGAAATTTTTTTTTTTTTTTCAAAGTAACGTTCTCATACAAGCTACACTTATCGGCCTACCGTATACAAACATGATGACACCATAATTTCAGTTTTCACTGAAAATTTTTTTTTTCTCAAATTAACGTTTTTAGACAAGCTACTCTTATCGGCCTACCGTATACAAACATGATGAAACCATAATTTCAGTTTTTACTGAATTTTTTTTTTTTTTTTAAAAGTAACGTTCTCATACAAGCTACACTTATTGGCCTAACGTATACAAACATGATGACACCATAATTTCAGTTTTTACTGAATTCTTTTTTTTTTCTTAAAGTAACGTTCTCATACAAGCTACTCTTATCGGCCTACCGTATACAAACATGATGAAACTATAATTTCAGTTTTTACTGAAAATTTTGTTTTTTTTTCAAATTAACGTTCTCATAGAAGCTACACTTATCGGCCTACCGTATACAAACATGATGACACCATAATTTCTGTTTTTACTGAAAATTTTTTTTTTTTTTTTAAAGTAACGTTTTTAGACAAGCTACTCTTATCGGCCTACCGTATACAAACATGATGAAACCATAATTTCAGTTTTTACTGAAATTTTTTTTTCTAAAGTAACGTTCTCATACAAGCTACACTTATCGGCCTACCGTATACAAACATGATGACACCATAATTTCAGTTTTTACTGAATTTTTTTTTTTTTTTTAAAGTAACGTTCTCATACAAGCTACACTTATTGGCCTAACGTATACAAACATGATGACACCATAATTTCAGTTTTTACTGAATTTTTTTTTTTTTTTTAAAGTAACGTTCTCATACAAGCTACACTTATTGGCCTAACGTATACAAACATGATGACACCATAATTTCTGTTTTTACTGAAAATTTTTTTTTTTTTTTTAAAGTAACGTTCTCATACAAGCTACACTTATCGGCCTACCGTATACAAACCTCATGACACCATAATTTCAGTTTTTACTGAAAATTTTTTTTTTTTTTTTAAAGTAACGTTATCATACAAGCTACACTTATCGGCCTACCGTATACAAACCTCATGACACCATAATTTCAGTTTTTACTGAAATTTTTTTTTTTTAAAGTAACGTTCTCATACAAGCTACTCTTATCGGCCTACCGTATACAAACGTGATGAAACCATAATATCAGTTTTCACTGAAAATTTTTTTATCCTCAAATTAACGTTCTAATACAACCTACTCTTATCGGCCTACCGTATACAAACATGATGACACCATAATTTCAGTTTTAACTGAAAAATTTTTTTTCTCAAATGAACGTTTTCATACAGGCTACTCTTATCGGCCTACCGTATACAAACATGATGACACCATAATTTCTGTTTTTACTGAAATTTTTTTTTTTTTTTTAAAGTAACGTTCTCATACAAGCTACACTTATCGGCCTACCGTATACAAACCTCATGACACTATAATTTCAGTTTTTACTGAAAATTTTTTTTTTCTCAAATTAACGTTCTCATACAAGCTACTCTTATTGGCCTACCGTATACAAACATGATGACACCATAATTTCAGCTTTTACTGAAATTTTTTTTTTTTTTAAAGTAACGTTCTCATACAAGCTACACTTATCGGCCTACCGTATACAAACATGATGACACCATAATTTCAGTTTTTACTGAAAATTTATTTTTTCTCAAATTAACGTTCTCATACAGGCTACTCTTATCGGCCTACCGAATACAAACATGATGAAACCATAATTTCAGTTTTTACTGAATTTTTTTTTTTTTTTAAAAGTAACGTTCTCATACAAGCTACACTTATTGGCCTAACGTATACAAACATGATGACACCATAATTTCAGTTTTTACTGAATTTTTTTTTTTTTTTTAAAGTAACGTTCTCATACAAGCTACTCTTATCGGCCTACCGTATACAAACATGATGAAACTATAATTTCAGTTTTTACTGAAAATTTTGTTTTTTTTTCAAATTAACGTTCTCATAGAAGCTACACTTATCGGCCTACCGTATACAAACATGATGACACCATAATTTCTGTTTTTACTGAAAATTTTTTTTTTTTTTTTAAAGTAACGTTTTTAGACAAGCTACTCTTATCGGCCTACCGTATACAAACATGATGAAACCATAATTTCAGTTTTTACTGAAATTTTTTTTTCTAAAGTAACGTTCTCATACAAGCTACACTTATCGGCCTACCGTATACAAACATGATGACACCATAATTTCAGTTTTTACTGAATTTTTTTTTTTTTTTAAAAGTAACGTTCTCATACAAGCTACACTTATTGGCCTAACGTATACAAACATGATGACACCATAATTTCAGTTTTTACTGAATTTTTTTTTTTTTTTTAAAGTAACGTTCTCATACAAGCTACACTTATTGGCCTAACGTATACAAACATGATGACACCATAATTTCAGTTTTTACTGAAATTTTTTACTTTCTCAAATATACGTTCTTATACAAGCTACTCTTATCGGCCTACCGTATACAAACATGATGACACCATAATTTCAGTTTTTACTGAAAATTAATTTTTTTTAAAAGTAACGTTATCATACAGGCTACACTTATCGGCCTACCGTATACAAACATGATGACAACATAATTTCTGTTTTTACTGAATTTTTTTTTTTTTTTAAAGTAACATTCTCATACAAGCTACACTTATCGGCCTACCGTATACAAACATGATGACACCATAATTTCAGTTTTTACTGAATTTTTTTTTTTTTTTTAAAGTAACGTTCTCATACAAGCTACTCTTATCGGCCTACCGTATACAAACATGATGAAACTATAATTTCAGTTTTTACTGAAAATTTTGTTTTTTTTTTCAAATTAACGTTCTCATAGAAGCTACACTTATCGGCCTACCGTTTACAAACATGATGACACCATAATTTCTGTTTTTACTGAAAATTTTTTTTTTTTTTTTAAAGTAACGTTCTCATACAAGCTACACTTATCGGCCTACCGTATACAAACCTCATGACACCATAATTTCAGTTTTTACTGAAATTTTTTTTTTTTTTTTCAAAGTAACGTTCTCATACAAGCTACACTTATCGGCCTACCGTATACAAACATGATGACACCATAATTTCAGTTTTTACTAAAATTTTTTTTTTTTTTTTCAAAGTAACGTTCTCATACAAGCTACACTTATCGGCCTACCGTATACAAACCTCATGACACCATAATTTCAGTTTTTACTGAAATTTTTTTTTTTTTTTCAAAGTAACGTTCTCATACAAGCTACACTTATCGGCCTGCCGTATACAAACGTGATGACACCATAATTTCAATTTTCACTGAAAATTTTTTTTTTCTCAAATTAACGTTTTTAGACAAGCTTCTCTTAACGGCCTACCGTATACAAACATGATGACACCATAATTTCAGTTTTTACTGAATTTTTTTTTTTTTTTTAAAGTAACGTTCTCATAGAAGCTACACTTATCGGCCTACCGTATACAAACATGATGACACCATAATTTCAGTTTTTACTGAAAATTTTTTTTTTTTTTTTAAAGTAACGTTCTCATACAAGCTACACTTATCGGCCTACCGTATACAAACATGATGCCACCATAATTTCAGTTTTTACTGAAATTTTTTTTTTCTCAAATTAACGTTCTCATACAGGCTACTCTTATCGGCCTACCGTATACAAACATGATGACACCATAATTTCAGTTTTTACTGAAAATTTTTTTTTCTCAAATTAACGTTCTCATACAGGCTACTCTTATCGGCCTACCGTATACAAACATGATGACACCATAATTGCAGTTTTTACTGAAAATTTTTTTTTCTCGAATGAACGTTCTCATACAAGCTTCTCTTATCGGCCTACCGTATACAAACATGATGACACCATACTCTCAGTTTTTACTGAAAATTTTTTTTTTTTCAAATTAACGTTCTTATACAAGCTACTCTTATCGGCCTACCGTAGACAAACATGGTGACACCATAATTTCTGTTTTTACTGAAAATTTATTTTTTCTCAAATTAACGTTCTCATACAGGCTACTCTTATCGGCCTACCGTATACAAACATGATGACACCATAATTTCAGTTTTTACTGAAATTTTTTTTTTTTTAAAAGTAACGTTCTTATGCAAGCTACTCTTATCGGCCTACCGTATACAAACATGATGACACCATAATTTCAGTTTTCACTGAAAATTTTTTTTTTTTTTAAAAGTAACGTTCTCATACAAGCTACACTTATGGGCCTACCGTATACAAACATGATGACACCATAATTTCTGTTTTTACTGAAAATTTTTTTTTTCTCAAATTAACGTTCTTATACAGGCTACTCTTCTCGGCCTACCGTATACAAACATGGTGACACCATAATTTCAGTTTTTACTGAAATTTTTTTCTTCTCAAACTAACGTTCTCATACAGGCTACTATTATCGGCCTACCGTATACAAACATGATGGCACCATAATTTCAGTTTTTACTGAATATTTTGTTTTCTCAAATTAACGTTCTCATACAGGCTACTCTTATCGGCCTACCGTATACAAACATGATGACAGCATAATTTCTGTTTTTACTGAAAATTATTTTTTCTCAAATTAACGTTCTCATACAGGCTACTCTTATCGGCCTACCGTATACAAACATGATAACACCATAATTTCAGTTTTCACTGAAAATTTTTTTTTTCTCAAATTAACGTTCTCATACAAGCTACACTTATCGGCCTACCGTATACAAACCTCATGACACCATAATTTCAGTTTTTACTTAAATTTTTTTTTTTTTTTTCAAAGTAACGTTATCATACAGGCTACACTTATCGGCCTACCGTATACAAACATGATGACACCATAATTTCAGTTTTTACTGAAAATTTTTTTTTTTTTTCAAATTAACGTTCTCATACAGGCTTTTATTATTGGCCTACCGTATACAAACATGATGACACCATAATTTCAGTTTTCACTGAAAATTTTTTTTTTTTTCAAATTAACGTTCTTATACAAGCTACTCTTATCGGCCTACCGTAGACAAACATGGTGACACCATAATTTCTGTTTTTACTGAAAATTTATTTTTTCTCAAATTAACGTTCTCATACAGGCTACTCTTATCGGCCTACCGTATACAAACATGATGACACCATAATTTCAGTTTTTACTGAAATTTTTTTTTTTTTAAAAGTAACGTTCTTATGCAAGCTACTCTTATCGGCCTACCGTATACAAACATGATGACACCATAATTTCAGTTTTCACTGAAAATTTTTTTTTTTTCAAAAGTAACGTTCTCATACAAGCTACACTTATGGGCCTACCGTATACAAACATGATGACACCATAATTTCTGTTTTTACTGAAAATTTTTTTTTTCTCAAATTAACGTTCTTATACAAGCTACTCTTCTCGGCCTACCGTATACAAACATGGTGACACCATAATTTCAGTTTTTACTGAAATTTTTTTCTTCTCAAACTAACGTTCTCATACAGGCTACTATTATCGGCCTACCGTATACAAACATGATGGCACCATAATTTCAGTTTTTACTGAATATTTTGTTTTCTGAAATTAACGTTCTCATACAGGGTACTCTTATCGGCCTACCGTATACAAACATGATGACAGCATAATTTCTGTTTTTACTGAAAATTATTTTTTCTCAAATTAACGTTCTCATACAGGCTACTCTTATCGGCCTACCGTATACAAACATGATAACACCATAATTTCAGTTTTCACTGAAAATTTTTTTTTTCTCAAATTAACGTTCTCATACAAGCTACACTTATCGGCCTACCGTATACAAACATGATGACACCATAATTTCAGTTTTTACTGAATTTTTTTTTTTTTTTAAAAATAACGTTATCATACAGGCTACACTTATCGGCCTACCGTATACAAACATGATGACACCATAATTTCAGTTTTTACTGAAAATTTTTTTTTCTCAAATTAACGTTCTCATACAGGCTACACTTATCGGCCTACCGTATACAAACATAATGACACCATAATTTCAGTTTTTACTGAAATTTTTTTTTTTTTAAAGTAAAGTTCTCATACAAACTACACTTATCGGCCTACCGTATACAAACATGATGACACCATAATTTCAGTTTTTACTGAAATTTTTTTTTTTTTTTTTCAAAGTAACGTTCTCATACAAGCTACACTTATCGGCCTACCGTATACAAACATGATGACACCATAATTTCAGTTTTCACTGAAAATTTTTTTTTTCTCAAATTAACGTTTTTAGACAAGCTACACTTATCGGCCTACCGTATACAAACATGATGACACCATAATTTCAGTTTTCACTGAAAATTTTTTTTTTTTTTTTAAAGTAACGTTCTCATACAAGCTACACTTATCGGCCTACCGTATACAAACATGATGACACCATAATTTCAGTTTTTACTGAATTTTTTTTTTTTTTTAAAAGTAACGTTCTCATACAAGCTACACTTATTGGCCTAACGTATACAAACATGATGACACCATAATTTCAGTTTTTACTGAATTTTTTTTTTTTTTTTAAAGTAACGTTCTCATACAAGCTACACTTATTGGCCTAACGTATACAAACATGATGACACCATAATTTCAGTTTTTACTGAAATTTTTTTTTTTTTTAAAGTAACGTTCTCATAGAAGCTACACTTATCGGCCTACCGTATACAAACATGATGACACCATAATTTCTGTTTTTACTGAAAATTTTTTTTTTTTTTTTAAAGTAACGTTCTCATACAAGCTACACTTATCGGCCTACCGTATACAAACCTCATGACACCATAATTTCAGTTTTTACTGAAATTTTTTTTTTTTAAAGTAACGTTCTCATACAAGCTACTCTTATCGGCCTACCGTATACAAACGTGATGAAACCATAATTTCAGTTTTTACTGAAAATTTTTTTTTCTCAAAGTAACGTTCTCATACAAGCTACACTTATCGGCCTACCGTATACAAACATGATGACACCATAATTTCAGTTTTTACTGAATTTTTTTTTTTTTTTAAAGTAACATTCTCATACAAGCTACACTTATCGGCCTACCGTATACAAACATGATGACACCATAATTTCAGTTTTTACTGAATTTTTTTTTTTTTTTCAAATTAACGTTCTCATACAGGCTTTTATTATTGGCCTACCGTATACAAACATGATGACACCATAATTTCAGTTTTTACTGAAATTTTTTTTTTTTTAAAGTAAAGTTCTCATACAAACTACACTTATCGGCCTACCGTATACAAACATGGTGACACCATAATTTCAGTTTTTACTGAAATTTTTTTTTTTTTTTTCAAAGTAACGTTCTCATACAAGCTACACTTATCGGCCTACCGTATACAAACATGATGACACCATAATTTCAGTTTTCACTGAAAATTTTTTTTTTTCTCAAAGTAACGTTCTCATACAAGCTACACTTATCGGCCTACCGTATACAAACATGATGACACCATAATTTCAGTTTTTACTGAATTTTTTTTTTTTTTTTAAAGTAACATTCTCATACAAGCTACACTTATCGGCCTACCGTATACAAACATGATGACACCATAATTTCAGTTTTTAATGAATTTTTTTTTTTTTTTAAAGTAACGTTCTCATACAAGCTACTCTTATCGGCCTACCGTATACAAACATGATGAAACTATAATTTCAGTTTTTACTGAAAATTTTGTTTTTTTTTTCAAATTAACGTTCTCATAGAAGCTACACTTATCGGCCTACCGTATACAAACATGATGACACCATAATTTCTGTTTTTACTGAAAATTTTTTTTTTTTTTTTAAAGTAACGTTCTCATACAAGCTACACTTATCGGCCTACCGTATACAAACCTCATGACACCATAATTTCAGTTTTTACTGAAATTTTTTTTTTTTTTTCAAAGTAACGTTCTCATACAAGCTACACTTATCGGCCTACCGTATACAAACATGATGACACCATAATTTCAGTTTTTACTGAAATTTTTTTTTTTTTTTTCAAAGTAACGTTCTCATACAAGCTACACTTATCGGCCTACCGTATACAAACATGATGACACCATAATTTCAGTTTTCACTGAAAATTTTTTTTTTCTCAAATTAACGTTTTTAGACAAGCTACTCTTATCGGCCTACCGTATACAAACATGATGAAACCATAATTTCAGTTTTTACTGAAATTTTTTTTTCCTAAAGTAACGTTCTCATACAAGCTACACTTATCGGCCTACCGTATACAAACATGATGACACCATAATTTCAGTTTTTACTGAATTTTTTTTTTTTTTTAAAAGTAACGTTCTCATACAAGCTACACTTATTGGCCTAACGTATACAAACATGATGACACCATAATTTCAGTTTTTACTGAATTTTTTTTTTTTTTTTAAAGAAACGTTCTCATACAAGCTACTCTTATCGGCCTACCGTATACAAACATGATGACACCATAATTTCAGTTTTACTGAAAATTTTTTTTTTTTTTCAAAGTAACGTTCTCATACAAACTACACTTATCGGCCTACCGTATACAAACATGATGACACCATAATTTCAATTTTCACTGAAAATTTTTTTTTTCTCAAATTAACGTTTTTAGACAAGCTTCTCTTAACGGCCTACCGTATACAAACATGATGACACCATAATTTCAGTTTTTACTGAATTTTTTTTTTTTTTTTAAAGTAACGTTCTCATAGAAGCTACACTTATCGGCCTACCGTATACAAACATGATGACACCATAATTTCAGTTTTTACTGAAATTTTTTTTTTTTTTTTTAAAGTAACGTTCTCATACAAGCTACACTTATCGGCCTACCGTATACAAACCTCATGACACCATAATTTCAGTTTTTACTGAAATTTTTTTTTTTTTTTCAAAGTAACGTTCTCATACAAGCTACACTTATCGGCCTGCCGTATACAAACGTGATGACACCATAATTTCAGTTTTTACTGAAAATTTTTTTTTCTCAAATTAACGTTTTTAGACAAGCTACTCTTATCGGCCTACCGTATACAAACATGATGACACCATAATTTCAGTTTTTACTGAAAATTTTTTTTTTTTTTTTAAAGTAACGTTCTCATACAAGCTACACTTATCGGCCTACCGTATACAAACCTCATGACACCATAATTTCAGTTCTTACTGAAATTTTTTTTTTTTTTTTCAAAGTAACGTTCTCATACAAGCTACACTTATCGGCCTACCGTATACAAACATGATGACACCATAATTTCAGTTTTCACTGAAAATTTTTTTTTTCTCAAATTAACGTTTTTAGACAAGCTACTCTTATCGGCCTACCGTATACAAACATGATGACACCATAATTTCAGTTTTTACTGAAATTTTTTTTTTCTCAAATTAACGTTCTCATACAAGCTACTCTTATCGGCTTACTGTATACAAACATGATGACACCATAATTTCAGTTTTTACTGAATTTTTTTTTTTTTTAAAGTAACGTTCTCATACAAGCTACACTTATCGGCCTACCGTATACAAACATGATGACACCATAATTTCAGTTTTTACTGAATTGTTTTTTTTTTTTTAAAGTAACGTTCTCATACAAGCTACTCTTATCGGCCTACCGTATACAAACATGATGAAACCATAATTTCAGTTTTTACTGAAAATTTTGTTTTTTTTCAAATTAACGTTCTCATACAGGCTTTTATTATTGGCCTACCGTATACAAACTTGATGACACCATAATTTCAGTTTTTACTGAAATTTTTTTTTTTTTAAAGTAAAGTTCTCATACAAACTACACTTATCGGCCTACCGTATACAAACATGGTGACACCATAATTTCAGTTTTTACTGAAATTTTTTTTTTTTTTTTCAAAGTAACGTTCTCATACAAGCTACACTTATCGGCCTACCGTATACAAACATGATGACACCATAATTTCAGTTTTCACTGAAAATTTTTTTTTTCTTAAAGAAACGTTCTCATACAAGCTACACTTATCGGCCTACCGTATACAAACATGATGACACCATAATTTCAGTTTTTACTGAATTTTTTTTTTTTTTTAAAGTAACATTCTCATACAAGCTACACTTATCGGCCTACCGTATACAAACATGATGACACCATAATTTCAGTTTTTACTGAATTTTTTTTTTTTTTTTAAAGTAACGTTCTCATACAAGCTACTCTTATCGGCCTACCGTATACAAACATGATGAAACTATAATTTCAGTTTTTACTGAAAATTTTGTTTTTTTTTTCAAATTAACGTTCTCATAGAAGCTACACTTATCGGCCTACCGTATACAAACATGATGACACCATAATTTCTGTTTTTACTGAAAATTTTTTTTTTTTTTTTAAAGTAACGTTCTCATACAAGCTACACTTATCGGCCTACCGTATACAAACCTCATGACACCATAATTTCAGTTTTTACTGAAATTTTTTTTTTTTTTTCAAAGTAACGTTCTCATACAAGCTACACTTATCGGCCTACCGTATACAAACATGATGACACCATAATTTCAGTTTTTACTAAAATTTTTTTTTTTTTTTTCAAAGTAACGTTCTCATACAAGCTACACTTATCGGCCTACCGTATACAAACCTCATGACACCATAATTTCAGTTTTTACTGAAATTTTTTTTTTTTTTTCAAAGTAACGTTCTCATACAAGCTACACTTATCGGCCTGCCGTATACAAACGTGATGACACCATAATTTCAATTTTCACTGAAAATTTTTTTTTTCTCAAATTAACGTTTTTAGACAAGCTTCTCTTAACGGCCTACCGTATACAAACATGATGACACCATAATTTCAGTTTTTACTGAATTTTTTTTTTTTTTTTAAAGTAACGTTCTCATAGAAGCTACACTTATCGGCCTACCGTATACAAACATGATGACACCATAATTTCAGTTTTTACTGAAAATTTTTTTTTTTTTTTTAAAGTAACGTTCTCATACAAGCTACACTTATCGGCCTACCGTATACAAACCTCATGACACCATAATTTCAGTTTTTACTGAAATTTTTTTTTTTTTTTCAAAGTAACGTTCTCATACAAGCTACACTTATCGGCCTGCCGTATACAAACGTGATGACACCATAATTTCAGTTTTTACTGAAAATTTTTTTTTCTCAAATTAACGTTTTTAGACAAGCTACTCTTATCGGCCTACCGTATACAAACATGATGACACCATAATTTCAGTTTTTACTGAAAATTTTTTTTTTTTTTTTAAAGTAACGTTCTCATACAAGCTACACTTATCGGCCTACCGTATACAAACCTTATGACACCATAATTTCAGTTCTTACTGAAATTTTTTTTTTTTTTTTCAAAGTAACGTTCTCATACAAGCTACACTTATCGGCCTACCGTATACAAACATGATGACACCATAATTTCAGTTTTCACTGAAAATTTTTTTTTTCTCAAATTAACGTTTTTAGACAAGCTACTCTTATCGGCCTACCGTATACAAACATGATGACACCATAATTTCAGTTTTTACTGAAATTTTTTTTTTCTCAAATTAACGTTCTCATACAAGCTACTCTTATCGGCTTACTGTATACAAACATGATGACACCATAATTTCAGTTTTTACTGAATTTTTTTTTTTTTTAAAGTAACGTTCTCATACAAGCTACACTTATCGGCCTACCGTATACAAACATGATGACACCATAATTTCAGTTTTTACTGAATTGTTTTTTTTTTTTTAAAGTAACGTTCTCATACAAGCTACTCTTATCGGCCTACCGTATACAAACATGATGAAACCATAATTTCAGTTTTTACTGAAAATTTTGTTTTTTTTCAAATTAACGTTCTCATACAGGCTTTTATTATTGGCCTACCGTATACAAACTTGATGACACCATAATTTCAGTTTTTACTGAAATTTTTTTTTTTTTAAAGTAAAGTTCTCATACAAACTACACTTATCGGCCTACCGTATACAAACATGGTGACACCATAATTTCAGTTTTTACTGAAATTTTTTTTTTTTTTTTCAAAGTAACGTTCTCATACAAGCTACACTTATCGGCCTACCGTATACAAACATGATGACACCATAATTTCAGTTTTTACTGAATTTTTTTTTTTTCTCAAAGAAACGTTCTCATACAAGCTACACTTATCGGCCTACCGTATACAAACATGATGACACCATAATTTCAGTTTTTACTGAATTTTTTTTTTTTTTTAAAGTAACATTCTCATACAAGCTACACTTATCGGCCTACCGTATACAAACATGATGACACCATAATTTCAGTTTTTACTGAATTTTTTTTTTTTTTTTAAAGTAACGTTCTCATACAAGCTACTCTTATCGGCCTACCGTATACAAACATGATGAAACTATAATTTCAGTTTTTACTGAAAATTTTGTTTTTTTTTTCAAATTAACGTTCTCATAGAAGCTACACTTATCGGCCTACCGTATACAAACATGATGACACCATAATTTCTGTTTTTACTGAAAATTTTTTTTTTTTTTTTAAAGTAACGTTCTCATACAAGCTACACTTATCGGCCTACCGTATACAAACCTCATGACACCATAATTTCAGTTTTTACTGAAATTTTTTTTTTTTTTTTCAAAGTAACGTTCTCATACAAGCTACACTTATCGGCCTACCGTATACAAACATGATGACACCATAATTTCAGTTTTTACTAAAATTTTTTTTTTTTTTTTTCAAAGTAACGTTCTCATACAAGCTACACTTATCGGCCTACCGTATACAAACATGATGACACCATAATTTCAGTTTTCACTGAAAATTTTTTTTTTCTCAAATTAACGTTTTTAGACAAGCTACTCTTATCGGCCTACCGTATACAAACATGATGAAACCATAATTTCAGTTTTTACTAAAGGTTTTTTTTTTTTTTTTTAAAGTAACGTTCTCATACAAGCTACACTTATCGGCCTACCGTATACAAACATGATGACACCATAATTTCAGTTTTTACTGAATTTTTTTTTTTTTTTAAAAGTAACGTTCTCATACAAGCTACACTTATTGGCCTAACGTATACAAACATGATGACACCATAATTTCAGTTTTTACTGAATTTTTTTTTTTTTTTTAAAGAAACGTTCTCATACAAGCTACTCTTATCGGCCTACCGTATACAAACATGATGACACCATAATTTCAGTTTTACTGAAAATTTTTTTTTTTTTTTAAAGTAACGTTCTCATACAAGCTACACTTATCGGCCTACCGTATACAAACCTCATGACACCATAATTTCAGTTTTTACTGAAATTTTTTTTTTTTTTTTTCAAAGTAACGTTCTCATACAAACTACACTTATCGGCCTACCGTATACAAACATGATGACACCATAATTTCAATTTTCACTGAAAATTTTTTTTTTCTCAAATTAACGTTTTTAGACAAGCTTCTCTTAACGGCCTACCGTATACAAACATGATGACACCATAATTTCAGTTTTTACTGAATTTTTTTTTTTTTTTTAAAGTAACGTTCTCATAGAAGCTACACTTATAGGCCTACCGTATACAAACATGATGACACCATAATTTCAGTTTTTACTGAAAATTTTTTTTTTTTTTTTAAAGTAACGTTCTCATACAAGCTACACTTATCGGCCTACCGTATACAAACCTCATGACACCATAATTTCAGTTTTTACTGAAATTTTTTTTTTTTTTTCAAAGTAACGTTCTCATACAAGCTACACTTATCGGCCTGCCGTATACAAACGTGATGACACCATAATTTCAGTTTTTACTGAAAATTTTTTTTTCTCAAATTAACGTTTTTAGACAAGCTACTCTTATCGGCCTACCGTATACAAACATGATGACACCATAATTTCAGTTCTTACTGAAATTTTTTTTTTTTTTCAAAGTAACGTTCTCATACAAGCTACACTTATCGGCCTACCGTATACAAACATGATGACACCATAATTTCAGTTTTCACTGAAAATTTTTTTTTTCTCAAATTAACGTTTTTAGACAAGCTACTCTTATCGGCCTACCGTATACAAACATGATGACACCATAATTTCAGTTTTTACTGAAATTTTTCTTTTCTCAAATTAACGTTCTCATACAAGCTACTCTTATCGGCTTACTGTATACAAACATGATGACACCATAATTTCAGTTTTTACTGAATTTTTTTTTTTTTTAAAGTAACGTTCTCATACAAGCTACACTTATCGGCCTACCGTATACAAACATGATGACACCATAATTTCAGTTTTTACTGAATTGTTTTTTTTTTTTTAAAGTAACGTTCTCATACAAGCTACTCTTATCGGCCTACCGTATACAAACATGATGAAACCATAATTTCAGTTTTTACTGAAAATTTTGTTTTTTTTTAAATTAACGTTCTCATACAGGCTTTTATTATTGGCCTACCGTATACAAACTTGATGACACCATAATTTCAGTTTTTACTGAAATTTTTTTTTTTTTAAAGTAAAGTTCTCATACAAACTACACTTATCGGCCTACCGTATACAAACATGATGACACCATAATTTCAGTTTTTACTGAAATTTTTTTTTTTTTTTTCAAAGTAACGTTCTCATACAAGCTACACTTATCGGCCTACCGTATACAAACATGATGACACCATAATTTCAGTTTTCACTGAAAATTTTTTTTTTCTCAAATTAACGTTTTTAGACAAGCTACTCTTATCGGCCTACCGTATACAAACATGATGAAACCATAATTTCAGTTTTTACTGAAAATTTTTTTTTCTCAAAGTAACGTTCTCATACAAGCTACACTTATCGGCCTACCGTATACAAACATGATGACACCATAATTTCAGTTTTTACTGAATTTTTTTTTTTTTTTTAAAGTAACATTCTCATACAAGCTACACTTATCGGCCTACCGTATACAAACATGATGACACCATAATTTCAGTTTTTACTGAATTTTTTTTTTTTTTTTAAAGTAACGTTCTCATACAAGCTACTCTTATCGGCCTACCGTATACAAACATGATGAAACTATAATTTCAGTTTTTACTGAAAATCTTGTTTTTTTTTCAAATTAACGTTCTCATAGAAGCTACACTTATCGGCCTACCGTATACAAACATGATGACACCATAATTTCTGTTTTTACTGAAAATTTTTTTTTTTTTTTTAAAGTAACGTTCTCATACAAGCTACACTTATCGGCCTACCGTATACAAACCTCATGACACCATAATTTCAGTTTTTAATAAAATTTTTTTTTTTTTTTTTCAAAGTAACGTTCTCATACAAGCTACACTTATCGGCCTACCGTATACAAACATGATGACACCATAATTTCAGTTTTCACTGAAAATTTTTTTTTTCTCAAATTAACGTTTTTAGACAAGCTACTCTTATCGGCCTACCGTATACAAACATGATGAAACCATAATTTCAGTTTTTACTGAAATTTTTTTTTCCTAAAGTAACGTTCTCATACAAGCTACACTTATCGGCCTACCGTATACAAACATGATGACACCATAATTTCAGTTTTTACTGAAATTTTTTTTTTTTTTTCAAAGTAACGTTCTCATACAAGCTACACTTATCGGCCTACCGTATACAAACATGATGACACCATAATTTCAGTTTTCACTGAAAATTTTTTTTTTCTCAAATTAACGTTTTTAGACAAGCTACTCTTATCGGCCTACCGTATACAAACATGATGAAACCATAATTTCAGTTTTTACTGAATTTTTTTTTTTTTTTAAAAGTAACGTTCTCATACAAGCTACACTTATTGGCCTAACGTATACAAACATGATGACACCATAATTTCAGTTTTTACTGAATTTTTTTTTTTTTTTTAAAGAAACGTTCTCATACAAGCTACTCTTATCGGCCTACCGTATACAAACATGATGACACCATAATTTCAGTTTTACTGAAAATTTTGTTTTTTTTTCAAATTAACGTTCTCATAAAAGCTACACTTATCGGCCTACCGTATACAAACATGATGACACCATAATTTCTGTTTTTACTGAAAATTTTTTTTTTTTTTTTAAAGTAACGTTCTCATACAAGCTACACTTATCGGCCTACCGTATACAATCCTCATGACACCATAATTTCAGTTTTTACTGAAATTTTTTTTTTTTTTTTTCAAAGTAACGTTCTCATACAAGCTACACTTATCGGCCAACCGTATACAAACATGATGACACCATAATTTCAGTTTTCACTGAAAATTTTTTTTTTCTCAAATTAACGTTTTTAGACAAGCTACTCTTATCGGCCTACCGTATACAAACATGATGAAACCATAATTTCAGTTTTCACTGAAATTTTTTTTTCCTAAAGTAACGTTCTCATACAAGCTACACTTATCGGCCTACCGTATACAAACATGATGACACCATAATTTCAGTTTTTACTGAAATTTTTTTTTTTTTTTTCAAATTAACGTTCTCATAGAAGCTATACTTATCGGCCTACCGTATACAAACATGATGACACCATAATTTCTGTTTTTACTGAAAATTTTTTTTTTTTTTTAAAGTAACGTTCTCATACAAGCTACACTTATCGGCCTACCGTATACAAACCTCATGACACCATAATTTCAGTTTTTACTGAAATTTTTTTTTTTTTTTCAAAGTAACGTTCTCATACAAGCTACACTTATCGGCCTACCGTATACAAACATGATGACACCATAATTTCAGTTTTCACTGAAAATTTTTTTTTCTCAAATTAACGTTTTTAGACAAGCTACTCTTATCGGCCTACCGTATACAAACATGATGAAACCATAATTTCAGTTTTTACTGAAATTTTTTTTTCCTAAAGTAACGTTCTCATACAAGCTACACTTATCGGCCTACCGTATACAAACATGATGACACCATAATTTCAGTTTTTACTGAAATTTTTTTTTTTTTTTTCAAAGTAACGTTCTCATACAAGCTACACTTATCGGCCTACCGTATACAAACATGATGACACCATAATTTCAGTTTTCACTGAAAATTTTTTTTTTCTCAAATTAACGTTTTTAGACAAGCTACTCTTATCGGCCTACCGTATACAAACATGATGAAACCATAATTTCAGTTTTTACTGAATTTTTTTTTTTTTTAATAGTAACGTTCTCATACAAGCTACACTTATTGGCCTAACGTATACAAACATGATGACACCATAATTTCAGTTTTTACTGAATTTTTTTTTTTTTTTTTAAAGTAACGTTCTCATACAAGCTACTCTTATCGGCCTACCGTATACAAACATGATGAAACTATAATTTCAGTTTTTACTGAAAATTTTGTTTTTTTTTCAAATTAACGTTCTCATAGAAGCTACACTTATCGGCCTACCGTATACAAACATGATGACACCATAATTTCAGTTTTTACTGAAATTTTTTTTTTTTTTTTCAAAGTAACGTTCTCATACAAGCTACACTTATCGGCCTACCGTATACAAACATGATGACACCATAATTTCAGTTTTCACTGAAAATTTTTTTTTTCTCAAATTAACGTTTTTAGACAAGCTACTCTTATCGGCCTACCGTATACAAACATGATGAAACCATAATTTCAGTTTTTACTGAAATTTTTTTTTCCTAAAGTAACGTTCTCATACAAGCTACACTTATCGGCCTACCGTATACAAACATGATGACACCATAATTTCAGTTTTTACTGAAATTTTTTTTTTTTTTTTCAAAGTAACGTTCTCATACAAGCTACACTTATCGGCCTACCGTATACAAACATGATGACACCATAATTTCAGTTTTCACTGAAAATTTTTTTTTTCTCAAATTAACGTTTTTAGACAAGCTACTCTTATCGGCCTACCGTATACAAACATGATGAAACCATAATTTCAGTTTTTATTGAATTTTTTTTTTTTTTTAAAAGTAACGTTCTCATACAAGCTACACTTATTGGCCTAACGTATTCAAACATGATGACACCATAATTTCAGTTTTTACTGAATTTTTTTTTTTTTTTTAAAGAAACGTTCTCATACAAGCTACTCTTATCGGCCTACCGTATACAAACATGATGACACCATAATTTCAGTTTTACTGAAAATTTTGTTTTTTTTTCAAATTAACGTTCTCATAGAAGCTACACTTATCGGCCTACCGTATACAAACATGATGACACCATAATTTCTGTTTTTACTGAAAATTTTTTTTTTTTTTTTAAAGTAACGTTCTCATACAAGCTACACTTATCGGCCTACCGTATACAAACCTCATGACACCATAATTTCAGTTTTTACTGAAATTTTTTTTTTTTTTTTCAAAGTAACGTTCTCATACAAGCTACACTTATCGGCCTACCGTATACAAACATGATGACACCATAATTTCAGTTTTCACTGAAAATTTTTTTTTTCTCAAATTAACGTTTTTAGACAAGCTACTCTTATCGGCCTACCGTATACAAACATGATGAAACCATAATTTCAGTTTTTACTGAAATTTTTTTTTCCTAAAGTAACGTTCTCATACAAGCTACACTTATCGGCCTACCGTATACAAACGTGATGACACTATAATTTCAGTTTTTACTGAAATTTTTTTTTTTTTTTTCAAATTAACGTTCTCATAGAAGCTACACTTATCGGCCTACCGTATACAAACATGATGACACCATAATTTCTGTTTTTACTGAAAAATTTTTTTTTTTTTTTAAAGTAACGTTCTCATACAAGCTACACTTATCGGCCTACCGTATACAAACCTCATGACACCATAATTTCAGTTTTTACTTAAATTTTTTTTTTTTTTTTCAAAGTAACGTTCTCATACAAGCTACACTTATCGGCCTACCGTATACAAACATGATGACACCATAATTTCAGTTTTCACTGAAAATTTTTTTTTTCTCAAATTAACGTTTTTAGACAAGCTACTCTTATCGGCCTACCGTATACAAACATGATGAAACCATAATTTCAGTTTTTACTGAAATTTTTTTTTCCTAAAGTAACGTTCTCATACAAGCTACACTTATCGGCCTACCGTATACAAACATGATGACACCATAATTTCAGTTTTTACTGAAATTTTTTTTTTTTTTTCAAAGTAACGTTCTCATACAAGCTACACTTATCGGCCTACCGTATACAAACATGATGACACCATAATTTCAGTTTTCACTGAAAATTTTTTTTTTCTCAAATTAACGTTTTTAGACAAGCTACTCTTATCGGCCTACCGTATACAAACATGATGAAACCATAATTTCAGTTTTTACTGAAATTTTTTTTTTTTAAAGTAACGTTCTCATACAAGCTACTCTTATCGGCCTACCGTATACAAACGTGATGAAACCATAATTTCAGTTTTCACTGAAAATTTTTTTATCCTCAAATTAACGTTCTAATACAACCTACTCTTATCGGCCTACCGTATACAAACATGATGACACCATAATTTCAGTTTTAACTGAAAAATTTTTTTTCTCAAATGAACGTTTTCATACAGGCTACTCTTATCGGCCTACCGTATACAAACATGATGACACCATAATTTCTGTTTTTACTGAAATTTTTTTTTTTTTTTAAAGTAACGTTCTCATACAAGCTACACTTATCGGCCTACCGTATACAAACCTCATGACACTATAATTTCAGTTTTTACTGAAAATTTTTTTTTTCTCAAATTAACGTTCTCATACAAGCTACTCTTATTGGCCTACCGTATACAAACATGATGACACCATAATTTCAGCTTTTACTGAAATTTTTTTTTTTTTTAAAGTAACGTTCTCATACAAGCTACACTTATCGGCCTACCGTATACAAACATGATGACACCATAATTTCAGTTTTTACTGAAAATTTATTTTTTCTCAAATTAACGTTCTCATACAGGCTACTCTTATCGGCCTACCGTATACAAACATGATGACACCATAATTTCTGTTTTTACTGAAAATTTTTTTTTTTTTTTTAAAGTAACGTTCTCATACAAGCTACACTTATTGGCCTAACGTATACAAACATGATGACACCATAATTTCAGTTTTTACTGAATTTTTTTTTTTTTTTTAAAGTAACGTTCTCATACAAGCTACTCTTATCGGCCTACCGTATACAAACATGATGAAACTATAATTTCAGTTTTTACTGAAAATTTTGTTTTTTTTTCAAATTAACGTTCTCATAGAAGCTACACTTATCGGCCTACCGTATACAAACATGATGACACCATAATTTCTGTTTTTACTGAAAATTTTTTTTTTTTTTTAAAGTAACGTTTTTAGACAAGCTACTCTTATCGGCCTACCGTATACAAACATGATGAAACCATAATTTCAGTTTTTACTGAAATTTTTTTTTCTAAAGTAACGTTCTCATACAAGCTACACTTATCGGCCTACCGTATACAAACATGATGACACCATAATTTCAGTTTTTACTGAATTTTTTTTTTTTTTTAAAAGTAACGTTCTCATACAAGCTACACTTATTGGCCTAACGTATACAAACATGATGACACCATAATTTCAGTTTTTACTGAATTTTTTTTTTTTTTTTAAAGTAACGTTCTCATACAAGCTACACTTATTGGCCTAACGTATACAAACATGATGACACCATAATTTCAGTTTTTACTGAAATTTTTTTTTTTTTTAAAGTAACGTTCTCATAGAAGCTACACTTATCGGCCTACCGTATACAAACATGATGACACCATAATTTCTGTTTTTACTGAAAATTTTTTTTTTTTTTTTAAAGTAACGTTCTCATACAAGCTACACTTATCGGCCTACCGTATACAAACCTCATGACACCATAATTTCAGTTTTTACTGAAAATTTTTTTTTCTCAAATTAACGTTCTCATACAGGCTACTCTTATCGGCCTACCTTATACAAACATGATGGCACCATAATTTCAGTTTTTACTGAAATTTTTTTTTCCTAAAGTAACGTTCTCATACAAGCTACACTTATCGGCCTACCGTATACAAACATGATGACACCATAATTTCAGTTTTTACTGAAATTTATTTTTTTTATAAGTAACGTTCTAATACAAGCTACACTTATCGGCCTACCGTATACAAACATGATGCACCATAATTTCAGTTTTTACTGAAAATTTTTTTTTCTCAAATTAACGTTCTCATACAGCCTACTCTTATCGGCCTACCTTATACAAACATGATGGCACCATAATTTCAGTTTTTACTGAAATTTTTTTTTCTCAAATTAACGTTCTCATACAAGCTACTCTTATCGGCCTACCATATACGAACATGATGACACCATAATTGCAGTTTTTACTGAAAATTTTTTTTTTCTCAAATGAACGTTCTCATACAGGCTACTTTTATCGGCCTACCGTATACAAACATGATGACACTATAATTTCAGTTTTTACTGAAAATTTTTTTTTTCTCAAATTAACATTCTTATACAAGCTACTCTTATCGGCATACCGTAGACAAACATGGTGACACCATAATTTCCGTTTTTACTGAAATTTTTTTTTTTTTTTAAAGTAACGTTCTCATACAAGCTACACTTATCGGCCTACCGTATACAAACCTCATGACACTATAATTTCAGTTTTTACTGAAAATTTTTTTTTTCTCAAATTAACGTTCTCATACAAGCTACTCTTATTGGCCTACCGTATACAAACATGGTGACACCATAATTTCAGTTTTCACTGAAAATTTTTTTTTTTTCTCAAATTAACGCTCTTATACAAGCTACTCTTATCGGCATACCGTAGACAAACATGGTGACACCATAATTTCCGTTTTTACTGAAAATTTTTTTTTTTTTTAAAGTAACGTTCTCATACAAGCTACACTTATCGGCCTACCGTATACAAACCTCATGACACTATAATTTCAGTTTTTACTGAAAATTTTTTTTTTCTCAATTTAACGTTCTCATACAAGCTACTCTTATTGGCCTACCGTATACAAACATGATGACACCATAATTTCAGCTTTTACTGAAATTTTTTTTTTTTTTAAAGTAACGTTCTCATACAAGCTACACTTATCGGCCTACCGTATACAAACATGATGACACCATAATTTCAGTTTTTACTGAAAATTTATTTTTTCTCAAATTAACGTTCTCATACAGGCTACTCTTATCGGCCTACCGTATACAAACATGTGACACCATAATTTCTGTTTTTACTGAAAATTTTGTTTTTTTTTTTCTTCAAATTAACGTTCTCATACAGGCTTTTATTATTGGCCTACCGTATAGAAACATGATGACACCATAATTTCAGTTTTTACTGAAATTTATTTTTTTTATAAGTAACGTTCTAATACAAGCTACACTTATCGGCCTACCGTATACAAACATGATGACACCATAATTTCAGTTTTTACTGAAAATTTTTTTTTCTCAAATTAACGTTCTCATACAGGCTACTCTTATCGGCCTACCTTATACAAACATGATGGCACCATAATTTCAGTTTTTACTGAAATTTTTTTTTCTCAAATTAACGTTCTCATACAAGCTACTCTTATCGGCCTACCATATACGAACATGATGAAACCATAATTGCAGTTTTTACTGAAAATTTTTTTTTTCTCAAATGAACGTTCTCATACAGGCTACTTTTATCGGCCTACCGTATACAAACATGATGACACTATAATTTCAGTTTTTACTGAAAATTTTTTTTTTCTCAAATTAACGTTCTTATACAAGCTACTCTTATCGGCATACCGTAGACAAACATGGTGACACCATAATTTCTGTTTTTACTGAAAATTTTGTTTTTTTTCAAATTAACGATCTCATACAGGCTTTTATTATTGGCCTACCGTATACAAACATGATGACACCATAATTTCTGTTTTTACTGAAAATTTTTTTTTTCTCAAATTAACGTTCTTATACAGGCTACTCTTATCGGCCTACCGTATACAAACATGGTGACACCATAATTTCAGTTTTCACTGAAAATTTTTTTTTTTTCTCAAATTAACGCTCTTATACAGGCTACTCTTATCGGCCTACCGTATACAAACATGATGACACCATAATTTCAGTTTTCACTGAAACTTTTTTTTTTTTTTAAAAGTAGCGTAATCATACAGGCTACACTTATCGGCCTACCGTATACAATCATGATGACACCATATTTTAGTTTTTACTGAAAATTTTTTTTTTCTCAAATTAACGTTCTCATACAAGCTACTCTTATCGGCCTACCGTATACAAACATGATGACACCATAATTTCAGTTTTTACTGAAATTTTTTTTTTTTTAAAGTAACGTTCTCATACAAGCTACACTTATCGGCCTACCGTATACAAACATGATGACACCATAATTTCAGTTTTTACTGAAAATTTTTTTTTCTCAAATTAACGTTCTCATACAAGCTACTCTTATCGGTCTACCGTATACAAACATGATGAAACCAAAATTTCTGTTTTTACTGAAAATTTTGTTTTTTCTCAAATTAACGTTCTCATACAGGCTTTTATTATCGGCCTACCGTATACAAACATGATGACACCATAATTTCAGTTTTTACTGAAATTTTTTTTTTATTTTCTCAAATTAACGTTCTCATACAGGCTACTCTTATCGGCCTACCGTATACAAACATGATGACACCATAATTTCAGTTTTTACTGAATATTTTTTTTTCTCAAATTAACGTTCTCATACAGGCTACTCTTATAGGCCTACCGTATACAAACATGATGACACCATAATTTCTGTTTTTACTGAAAATTATTTTTTCTCAAATTAACGTTCTCATACAGGCTACTCTTATCGGCCTACCGTATACAAACATGATGACACCATATTTTCAGTTTTTACTGAAACTTTTTTTTTTTTTAAAAGTAACGTTCTCATACAAGCTACACTTATCGGCCTACCGTATACAAACCTCATGACACCATAATTTCAGTTTTTACTGAATTGTTTTTTTTTTTTTTAAAGTAACGTTCTCATACAAGCTACTCTTATCGGCCTACCGTATACAAACATGATGAAACCATAATTTCAGTTTTTACTGAAAATTTTTTTTTTCTCAAATTAACGTTCTTATACAAGCTACTCTTATCGGCCTACCGTATACAAACATGGTGACACCATAATTTCTGTTTTTACTGAAAATTTTTTTTTCTCAAATTAACGTTCTCATACAGGCTACTCTTATCGGCCTACCGTATACAAACATGATGACACCATAATTTCAGTTTTCACTGAAAATTTTTTTTTTCTCAAATTAACGTTCTTATACAAGCTGCTCTTATCGGCCTACCGTATACAAACATGATGACACCATAATTTCAGTTTTTACTGAATTTTTTTTTTTTTTTAAAGTAACGTTCTCATACAAGCTACTCTTATCGGCCTACCGTATACAAACATGATGAAACCATAATTTCAGTTTTTACTGAAAATTTTGTTTTTTTTCAAATTAACGTTCTCAAACAGGCTTTTATTATTGGCCTAACGTATACAAACATGATGACACCATAATTTCAGTTTTTACTGAAATTTTTTTTTTTTTTAAAGTAACGTTCTCATAGAAGCTACACTTATCGGCCTACCGTATACAAACATGATGACACCATAATTTCAGTTTTTACTGAAAATTTTTTTTTTTTTTTTAAAGTAACGTTCTCATACAAGCTACAATTATCGGCCTAACGTATACAAACCTCATGACACCATAATTTCTGTTTTTACTGAAAATTTTGTTTTTTTTTCAAATGAACGTTCTCATACAGGTTTTTTAATTGGCCTACCGTATACAAACATGATGACACCATAATTTCAGTTTTTACTGAAATTTTTTTTTTCTCAAATTAACGTTCTTATACAAGCTACTCTTGTCGGCCTACCGTATACAAACATGATGACACCATAACTTCTGTTTTTACTGAAATTTTGTTTTTTCTCAAATTAACGTTCTTATACAAGCTACACTTATCGGCCTACCGTATACAAACATGATGACACCATAATTTCAGTTTTTACTGAAATTTTTTTTTTTTTTAAAGTAACGTTCTCATAGAAGCTACACTTATCGGCCTACCGTATACAAACATGATGACACCATAATTTCAGTTTTTACTGAAAATTTTTTTTTTTTTTTTAAAGTAACGTTCTCATACAAGCTACAATTATCGGCCTAACGTATACAAACCTCATGACACCATAATTTCAGTTTTTACTGAAATTTTTTTTTTTTAAAGTAACGTTCTCATACAAGCTACTCTTATCGGCCTACCGTATACAAACGTGATGAAACCATAATTTCAGTTTTTACTGAAAATTTTGTTTTTTTTCAAATTAACGTTCTTATACAAGCTACTCTTATCAGCCTACCGTAGACAAACATGGTGACACCATAACTTCTGTTTTTACTGAAAATTTATTTTTTCTCAAATTAACGTTCTCATACAGGCTACTCTTATCGGCCTACCGTATACAAACATGATGACACCATAATTTCAGTTTTTACTGAAAATTTTTTTTTTCTCAAATTAACGTTCTTATACAAGCTACTCTTATCAGCCTACCGTAGACAAACATGGTGAAACCATAACTTTTGTTTTTACTGAAAATTTTTTGTTTCTCAAATTAACGTTCTTATACAAGCTCCTCTTATCGGCCTACCGTATACAAACATGATGACACCATAATTTCAGTTTTTACTGAAATTTATTTTTTTTTTTAAAGTAACGTTCTCATACAAGCTACACTTATCGGCCTACCGTATACAAACCTCATGACACTATAATTTCAGTTTTTACTGAAACTTTTTTTTTCTCAAATTAACGTTCTCATACAAGCTACTCTTATTGGCCTACCGTATACAAACATGATGACACCATAATTTCAGTTTTTACTGAAATTTTTTTTTTTTTTAAAGTAACGTTCTCATACAAGCTACACTTATCGGCCTACCGTATACAAACATGATGACACCATAATTTCAGTTTTTACTGAAAATTTTTTTTTTCTCAAATTAACGTTCTCATACAGGCTACTCTTATCGGCCTACCGTATACAAACATGATGACACCATAATTTCTGTTTTTACTGAAAATTTTGTTTTTTTTTTTTCAAATTAACGTTCTCATACAGGCTTTTATTATTGGCCTACCGTATACAAACATGATGACACCATAATTTCAGTTTTTACTGAAATTTATTTTTTTTCATAAGTAACGTTATCATACAGGCTACACTTATCGGCCTACCGTATACAAACATGATAACACCATAATTTCAGTTTTTACTGAAAATTTTTTTTTCTCAAATTAACGTTCTCATACAGGCTACTCTTATCGGCCTACCGTATACAAACATGATGGCACCATAATTTCAGTTTTTACTGAAATTTTTTTTTCTCAAATTAACGTTCTCATACAAGCTACTCTTATCGGCCTACCATATACGAACATGATGACACCATAATTGCAGTTTTTACTGAAAATTTTTTTTTTCTCAAATGAACGTTCTCATACAGGCTACTCTTATCGGCCTACCGTATACAAACATGATGACACTATAATTTCAGTTTTTACTGAAAATTTTTTTTTTCTCAAATTAACGTTCTTATACAAGCTACTCTTATCGGCATACCGTAGACAAACATGGTGACACCATAATTTCCGTTTTTACTGAAAATTTTGTTTTTTTTCAAATTAACGATCTCATACAGGCTTTTATTATTGGCCTACCGTATACAAACATGATGACACCATAATTTCTGTTTTTACTGAAATTTTTTTTTTTCTCAAATTAACGTTCTTATACAAGCTACTCTTACCGGCCTACCGTATACAAACATGGTGACACCATAATTTCTGTTTTTACTGAAAATTTTTTTTTCTCAAATTAACGTTCCCATACAGGCTACTCTTATCGGCCTACCGTATACAAACATGATGACACCATAATTTCAGTTTTCACTGAAAAATTTTTTTTTTTTTTAAAAGTAACGTAATCATACAGGCTACAATTATCGGCCTACCGTATACAAACATGATGACACCATAGTTTAGTTTTTACTGAAAATTTTTTTTTTCTCAAATTAACGTTCTCATACAAGCTACTCTTATCGGTCTACCGTATACAAACATGATGACACCATAATTTCAGAATTTACTGAAATTTTTTTTTTTTTTAAAGTAACGTTCTCATACAAGCTACACTTATCGGCCTACCGTATACAAACATGATGACACCATAATTTCAGTTTTTACTGAAATTTTTTTTTTCTCAAATTAACGTTCTCATACAAGCTACTCTTATCGGCCTACCGTAAACAAACATGATGACACCATAATTTCTGTTTTTACTGAAAATTTTGTTTTTTCTCAAATTAACGTTCTCATACAGGCTTTTCTTATCGGCCTACCGTATACAAACATGATGACACCATAATTTCAGTTTTTACTGAAATTTTTTTTTTATTTTCTCAAATTAACGTTCTCATACAGGCTACTCTTATCAGCCTACCGTATACAAACATGATGGCACCATAATTTCAGTTTTTACTGAAATTTTTTTTTCTCAAATTAACGTTCTCATACAAGCTACTCTTATCGGCCTACCATATACGAACATGATGACACCATAATTGCAGTTTTTACTGAAAATTTTTTTTTTCTCAAATGAACGTTCTCATACAGGCTACTCTTATCGGCCTACCGTATACAAACATGATGACACTATAATTTCAGTTTTTACTGAAATTTTTTTTTTCTCAAATTAACGTTCTCATACAGGCTACTCTTATCGGCCTACCGTATACACACATGATGACACCATAATTTCAGTTTTTACTGAATATTTTTTTTTCCTCAAATTAACGTTCTCATACAGGCTACACTTATCGGCCTACCGTATACAAACATGATGACACTATAATTTCAGTTTTTACTGAAAATTTTTTTTTTCTCAAATTAACGTTCTTATACAAGCTACTCTTATCGGCATACCGTAGACAAACATGGTGACACCATAATTTCCGTTTTTACTGAAAATTTTTTTTTCTCAAATTAACGTTCTCATACAGGCTACTCTTATCGGCCTACCGTATACAAACATGATGACACCATAATATCTGTTTTTACTGAAAATTATTTTTTCTCAAATTAACGTTCTCATACAGGCTACTCTTATCGGCCTACCGTATACAAACATGATGAAACCATATTTTCAGTTTTTACTGAAACTTTTTTTTTTATTAAAAGTAACGTTCTCATACAGGCTACTCTTATCGGCCTACCGTATACAAACATGATGACACTATAATTTCAGTTTTTACTGAAATTTTTTTTTTCTCAAATTAACGTTCTCATACAGGCTACTCTTATCGGCCTACCGTATACACACATGATGACACCATAATTTCAGTTTTTACTGAATATTTTTTTTTCCTCAAATTAACGTTCTCATACAGGCTACACTTATCGGCCTACCGTATACAAACATGATGACACTATAATTTCAGTTTTTACTGAAAATTTTTTTTTTCTCAAATTAACGTTCTTATACAAGCTACTCTTATCGGCATACCGTAGACAAACATGGTGACACCATAATTTCCGTTTTTACTGAAAATTTTTTTTTCTCAAATTAACGTTCTCATACAGGCTACTCTTATCGGCCTACCGTATACAAACATGATGACACCATAATTTCTGTTTTTACTGAAAATTATTTTTTCTCAAATTAACGTTCTCATACAAGCTACACTTATCGGCCTACCGTATACAAACATGATGACACCATAATTTCAGTTTTTACTGAAATTTTTTTTTTTTTTAAAGTAACGTTCTCATACAGGCTACTCTTATCGGCCTACCGTATACACACATGATGACACCATAATTTCAGTTTTTACTGAATATTTTTTTTTTCTCAAATTAACGTTCTCATACAGGCTACACTTATCGGCCTACCGTATACAAACATGATGACACTATAATTTCAGTTTTTACTGAAAATTTTTTTTTTCTCAAATTAACGTTCTTATACAAGCTACTCTTATCGGCATACCGTAGACAAACATGGTGACACCATAATTTCCGTTTTTACTGAAAATTTTTTTTTCTCAAATTAACGTTCTCATACAGGCTACTCTTATCGGCCTACCGTATACAAACATGATGACACCATAATTTCTGTTTTTACTGAAAATTATTTTTTCTCAAATTAACGTTCTCATACAGGTTACTCTTATCGGCCTACCGTATACAAACATGATGAAACCATATTTTCAGTTTTTACTGAAACTTTTTTTTTTTTTAAAAGTAACGTTCTCATACAAGCTACACTTATCGGCCTACCGTATACAAACATGATGACACCATAATTTCAGTTTTTACTGAAATTTTTTTTTTCTCAAATTAACGTTCTCATACAAGCTACTCTTATCGGCCTACCGTATACAAACATGATGACACCATAATTTCTGTTTTTACTGAAAATTTTGTTTTTTCTCAAATTAACGTTCTCATACAGGCTTTTCTTATCGGCCTACCGTATACAAACATGATGACACCATAATTTCAGTTTTTACTGAAATTTTTTTTTTATTTTCTCAAATTAACGTTCTCATACAGGCTACTCTTATCGGCCTACCGTATACAAACATGATGACACCATAATTTCAGTTTTTACTGAATATTTTTTTTTTTTTTTAAAGTAACGTTCTCATACAGGCTACTCTTATCGGCCTACCGTATACACACATGATGACACCATAATTTCTGTTTTTACTGAAAATTATTTTTTCTCAAATTAACGTTCTCATACAGGCTACTCTTATCGGCCTACCGTATACAATCATGATGAAACCATATTTTCAGTTTTTACTGAAATTTTTTTTTTTTTAAAAGTAACGTTCTCATACAAGCTACACTTATCGGCCTACTGTATACAAACATGATGACACCATAATTTCAGTTTTTACTGAAAATTTTTTTTTTCTCAAAATAACGTTCTCATACAAGCTACTCTTATCGGCTTACCGTATACAAACATGATGACAACATAATTTCAGTTTTTACTGAATTTTTTTTTTTTTTCTAAAGTAACGTTCTCATACAAGCTACACTTATCGGCCTACCGTATACAAACATGATAACACCATAATTTCAGTTTTTACTGAATTGTTTTTTTTTTTTTAAAGTAACGTTCTCATACAAGCTACTCTTATCGGCCTACCGTATACAAACATGATGAAACCATAATTTCAGTTTTTACTAAAAATTTTGTTTTTTTTCAAATTAACGTTCTCATACAGGCTACTCTTATAGGCCTACCGTATACAAACATGATGACACCATAATTTCTGTTTTTACTGAAAATTTTTTTTTTCTCAAATTAACGTTCTTATACAAGCTACTCTTATCGGCCTACCGTATACAAACATGGTGACACCATAATTTCTGTTTTTACTGAAAATTTTTTTTTCTCAAATTAACGTTCTCATACAGGCTACTCTTATCGGCCTACCGTATACAAACATGATGACACCTTAATTTCAGTTTTCACTGAAAATTTTTTTTTTCTCAAATTAACGTTCTTATACAAGCTGCTCTTATCGGCCTACCGTATACAAACATGATGAAACCATAATTTCAGTTTTTACTGAATTTTTTTTTTTTTTTTTAAAAGTAACGTTATCATACAGGCTACACTTATCGGCCTACCGTATACAAACATGATGACACCATATTTTAGTTTTTACTGAAAATTTTTTTTTTCTCAAATTAACGTTCTCATACAAGCTACTCTTATCGGCCTACCGTATACAAACATGATGACACCATAATTTCAGTTTTCACTGAAAATTTTTTTTTTCTCAAATTAACGTTCTTATACAAGCTGCTCTTATCGGCCTACCGTATACAAACATGATGAAACCATAATTTCAGTTTTTACTGAATTTTTTTTTTCTCAAATTAACGTTCTAATACAAGCTACACTTATCGGCCTACCGTATACAAACATGATGACACCATAATTTCAGTTATTACTGAAAATTTTTTTTTCTCAAATTAACGTTCTCATACAAGCTACTCTTATCGGCCTACCGTATACAAACATGATGACACCATAATTTCTGTTTTTACTGACTTTTTTTTTTTTTTAAAGTAACGTTCTCATACAAGCTACACTTATCGGCCTACCGTATACAAACATGATGACACCATAATTTCAGTTTTTACTGAATTGTTTTTTTTTTTTTAAAGTAACGTTCTCATACAAGCTACTCTTATCGGCCTACCGTATACAAACATGATGAAACCATAATTTCAGTTTTTACTGAAAATTTTGTTTCTTTTCAAATTAACGTTCTCATACAGGCTTTTATTATTGGCCTACCGTATACAAACATGATGACACCATAATTTCAGTTTTTACTGAAATTTTTTTTTTTTTTAAAGTAACGTTCTCATACAAACTACTCTTATCGGCCTACCGTATACAAACATGGTGACACCATAATTTCTGTTTTTACTGAAAATTTTTTTTTCTCAAATTAACGTTCTCATACAGGCTACTCTTATCGGCCTACCGTATACAAACATGATGACACCATAATTTCAGTTTTCACTGAAAATTTTTTTTTTCTCAAATTAACGTTCTTATACAAGCTGCTCTTATCGGCCTACCGTATACAAACATGATGAAACCATAATTTCAGTTTTTACTGAATTTTTTTTTTTTTTTTTAAAAGTAACGTTATCATACAGGCTACACTTATCGGCCTACCGTATACAAACATGATGACACCATATTTTAGTTTTTACTGAAAATTTTTTTTTTCTCAAATTAACGTTCTCATACAAGCTACTCTTATCGGCCTACCGTATACAAACATGATGACACCATAATTTCAGTTTTCACTGAAAATTTTTTTTTTCTCAAATTAACGTTCTTATACAAGCTGCTCTTATCGGCCTACCGTATACAAACATGATGAAACCATAATTTCAGTTTTTACTGAATTTTTTTTTTTTTTTCAAAGTAACGTTCTCATACAAGCTACACTTATCGGCCTACCGTATACAAACATGATGACACCATAATTTCAGTTTTTACTGAAATTTTTTTTTTCTCAAATTAACGTTCTAATACAAGCTACACTTATCGGCCTACCGTATACAAACATGATGACACCATAATTTCAGTTATTACTGAAAAATTTTTTTTCTCAAATTAACGTTCTCATACAAGCTACTCTTATCGGCCTACCGTATACAAACATGATGACACCATAATTTCTGTTTTTACTGAAAATTTTGTTTTTTCTCAAATTAACGTTCTCATATAGGCTTTTCTTATCGGCCTACCGTATACAAACATGATCACACCATAATTTCAGTTTTTACTGAAATTTTTTTTCTATTTTCTCAAATTAACGTTCTCATACAGGCTACTCTTATCGGCCTACCGTATACAAACATGATGACACCATAATTTCAGTTTTTACTGAATATTTTTTTTTCTCAAAATAACGTTCTCATACAGGCTACTCTTATCGGCCTACCGTATACAAACATGATGACACCATAATTTCTGTTTTTACTGAAAATTATTTTTTCTCAAATTAACGTTCTCATACAGGCTACTCTTATCGGCCTACCGTATACAAACATGATGAAACCATATTTTCAGTTTTTACTGAAATTTTTTTTTTTTTTAAAAGTAACGTTCTCATACAAGCTACACTTATCGGCCTACCGTATACAAACATGATGACACCATAATTTCAGTTTTTACTGAAAATTTTTTTTTTCTCAAATTAACGTTCTCATACAAGCTACTCTTATCGGCTTACCGTATACAAACATGATGACACCATAATTTCAGTTTTTACTGACTTTTTTTTTTTTTTTTAAAGTAACGTTCTCATACAAGCTACACTTATCGGCCTACCGTATACAAACATGATGACACCATAATTTCAGTTTTTACTGAATTGTTTTTTTTTTTTTAAAGTAACGTTCTCATACAAGCTACTCTTATCGGCCTACCGTATACAAACATGATGAAACCATAATTTCAGTTTTTACTGAAAATTTTGTTTCTTTTCAAATTAACGTTCTCATACAGGCTTTTATTATTGGCCTACCGTATACAAACATGATGACACCATAATTTCAGTTTTTACTGAAATTTTTTTTTTTTTTAAAGTAACGTTCTCATACAAACTACACTTATCGGCCTACCGTATACAAACATGATGACACCATAATTTCTGTTTTCACTGAAAATTTTTTTTTTCTCAAATTAACGTTTTTAGACAAGCTACTCTTATCGGCCTACCGTATACAAACATGATGAAACCATAATTTCAGTTTTTACTGAAAATTTTATTTTCTCAAAGTAACGTTCTCATACAAGCTACACTTATCGGCCTACCGTATACAAACATGATGACACCATAATTTCAGTTTTTACTGAATTTTTTTTTTTTTCAAAGTAACGTTCTCATACAAGCTACACTTATCAGCCTACCGTATACAAACATGATGACACCATAATTTCAGTTTTTACTGAATTTTTTTTTTTTTTTTAAAGTAACGTTCTCATACAAGCTACTCTTATCGGCCTACCGTATACAAACATGATGAAACCATAATTTCAGTTTTTACTGAAAATTTTGTTTTTTTTTCAAATTAACGTTCTCATACAGGCTTTTATTATTGGCCTACCGTATACAAACATGATGACACCATAATTTCAGTTTTCACTGAACATTTTTTTTTTCTCAAATTAACGTTTTTAGACAAGCTACTCTTATCGGCCTACCGTATACAAACATGATGAAACCATAATTTCAGTTTTTACTGAAAATTTTTTTTTCTCAAAGTAACGTTCTCATACAAGCTACACTTATCGGCCTACCGTATACAAACCTCATGACACCATAATTACAGTTTTTACTGAATTTTTTTTTTTTTTTTAAAGTAACGTTCTCATACAAGCTACACTTATCGGCCTACCGTATACAAACATGATGACACCATAATTTCAGTTTTTACTGAATTTTTTTTTTTTTCAAAGTAACGTTCTCATACAAGCTACACTTATCAGCCTACCGTATACAAACATGATGACACCATAATTTCAGTTTTTACTGAATTTTTTTTTTTTTTTTAAAGTAACGTTCTCATACAAGCTACTCTTATCGGCCTACCGTATACAAACATGATGAAACCATAATTTCAGTTTTTACTGAAAATTTTGTTTTTTTTTCAAATTAACGTTCTCATACAGGCTTTTATTATTGGCCTACCGTATACAAACATGATGACACCATAATTTCAGTTTTCACTGAACATTTTTTTTTTCTCAAATTAACGTTTTTAGACAAGCTACTCTTATCGGCCTACCGTATACAAACATGATGAAACCATAATTTCAGTTTTTACTGAAAATTTTTTTTTCTCAAAGTAACGTTCTCATACAAGCTACACTTATCGGCCTACCGTATACAAACCTCATGACACCATAATTACAGTTTTTACTGAATTTTTTTTTTTTTTTTAAAGTAACGTTCCCATACAAGCTACACTTATCGGCGTACCGTATACAAACATGATGACACCATAATTTCAGTTTTTACTGAATTTTTTTTTTTTTTTTAAAGTAACGTTCTCATACAAGCTACTCTTATCGGCCTACCGTATATAAACATGATGAAACCATAATTTCAGTTTTTACTGAAAATTTTGTTTTTTTTCAAATTAACGTTCTCATACAGGCTTTTATTATTGGCCTAACGTATACAAACATGATGACACCATAATTTCAGTTTTTACTGGAATTTTTTTTTTTTTTAAAGTAACGTTCTCATACAAGCTACTCTTATCGGCCTACCGTATACAAACGTGATGAAACCATAATTTCATTTTGTACTGAAAATTTTGTTTTTTTTCAAATTAACGTTCTTATACAAGCTACTCTTATCTGCCTACCGTAGACAAACATGATGACACCATAATTTCAGTTTTTACTGAATTTTTTTTTTTTTTTTTAAAGTAACGTTCTCATACAAGCTACACTTATCGGCCTACCGTATACAAACCTCATGACACAATAATTTCAGTTTCTACTGAAATTTTTTTTTTTTCAAGTAACGTTCTCATACAAGCTACTCTTATCGGCCTACCGTATACAAACGTGATGAAACCATAATTTCAGTTTTTACTGAAAATTTTGTTTTTTTTCAAATTAACGTTCTTATACAAGCTACTCTTATCAGCCTACCGTAGACAAACATGGTGACACCATAATTTCTGTTTTTACTGAAAATTATTTTTTCTCAAATTAGCGTTCTCATACAGGCTACTCTTATCGGCCTACCGTATACAAACGTGATGAAACCATAATTTCAGTTTTTACTGAAAATTTTGTTTTTTTTCAAATTAACGTTCTTATACAAGCTACTCTTATCAGCCTACCGTAGACAAACATGGTGACACCATAATTTCTGTTTTTACTGAAAATTATTTTTTCTCAAATTAGCGTTCTCATACAGGCTACTCTTATCGGCCTACCGTATACAAGCATGATGAAACCATATTTTCAGTTTTTACTGAAAATTTTGTTTTTTTTCAAATTAACGTTCTCATACAGGCTTTTATTATTGGCCTAACGTATACAAACATGATGACACCATAATTTCAGTTTTTACTGAATTTTTTTTTTTTTTTTTAAAGTAACGTTCTCATACAAGCTACACTTATCGGCCTACCGTATACAAACCTCATGACACCATAATTTCAGTTTTTACTGAAATTTTTTTTTTTTAAAGTAACGTTCTCATACAAGCTACACTTATCGGCCTACCGTATACAAACATGATGACACCATAATTTCAGTTTTTACTGAATTTTTTTTTTTTTTTTTAAAGTAACGTTCTCATACAAGCTACACTTATCGGCCTACCGTATACAAACCTCATGACACCATAATTTCAGTTTTTACTGAAATTTTTTTTTTTTAAAGTAAAGTTCTCATACAAGCTACTCTTATCGGCCTACCGTTTACAAACGTGATGAAACCATAATTTCAGTTTTTACTGAAAATTTTGTTTTTTTTCAAATTAACGTTCTTATACAAGCTACTCTTATCAGCCTACCGTAGACAAACATGATGAAACCATAATTTCAGTTTTTACTGAATTTTTTTTTTTTTTTTTAAAGTAACGTAATCATACAGGCTACACTTATCGGCCTACCGTATACAAACATGATGACACCATAATTTCAGTTTTTACTAAAAATTTTTTTTTCTCAAATTAAGGTTCTCATACAAGCTACTCTTGTCGGCCTACCGTATACAAACATGATGACACCATAACTTCTGATTTTACTGAAATTTTGTTTTTTCTCAAATTAACGTTCTTATACAAGCTACACTTATCGGCCTACCGTATACAAACATGATGACACCATAATTTCAGTTTTTACTGAAAATTTTTTTTTTTTTTAAAGTAACGTTCTCATACAAGCTACACTTATCGGCCTACCGTATACAAACCTCATGACACCATAATTTCTGTTTTTACTGAAAATTATTTTTTCTCAAATTAACGTTCTCATACAGGCTACTCTTATCGGCCTACCGTATACAAACATGATGACACCATAATTTCAGTTTTTACTGAAATTTTTTTTTTTTTTAAAAGTAACGTTCTCATACAAGCTACACTTATCGGCCTACCGTATACAAACATGATGACACCATAATTTCAGTTTTTACTGAATTTTTTTTTTTTTTTTTAAAGTAACGTTCTCATACAAGCTACACTTATCGGCCTACCGTATACAAACCTCATGACACCATAATTTCAGTTTTTACTGAAATTTTTTTTTTTTTTAAAAGTAACGTTCTCATACAAGCTACACTTATCGGCCTACCGTATACAAACATGATGACACCATAATTTCAGTTTTTACTGAAATTTTTTTTTTTTAAAGTAACGTTCTCATACAAGCTACTCTTATCGGCCTACCGTATTCAAACGTGATGAAACCATAATTTCAGTTTTTACTGAAAATTTTGTTTTTTTTCAAATTAACGTTCTTATACAAGCTACTCTTATCAGCCTACCGTAGACAAACATGGTGACACCATAACTTCTGTTTTTACTGAAAATTTATTTTTTCTCAAATTAACGTTTTCATACAGGCTACTCTTATCGGCCTACCGTATACAAACATGATGAAACCATAATTTCAGTTTTTACTGAATTTTTTTTTTTTTTTTAAAGTAACGTAATCATACAGGCTACACTTATCGGCCTACCGTATACAAACATGATGACACCATAATTTCAGTTTTTACTGAAAATTTTTTTTTCTCAAATTAACGTTCTTATACAAGCTACACTTATCGGCCTACCGTATACAAACATGATGACACCATAATTTCAGTTTTTACTGAAAATTTTTTTTTTTAAAGTAACGTTCTCATGCAAGCTACACTTATCGGCCTACCGTATACAAACCTCATGACACATTAATTTCAGTTTCTACTGAAATTTTTTTTTTTTAAAGTAACGTTCTCATACAAGCTACTCTTATCGGCCTACCGTATACAAACGTGATGAAACCATAATTTCAGTTTTTACTGAAAATTTTGTTTTTTTTCAAATTAACGTTCTTATACAAGCTACTCTTATCAGCCTACCGTAGACAAACATTGTGACACCATAACTTCCGTTTTTACTGAAATTTTGTTTTTTCTCAAATTAACGTTCTTATACAAGCTACACTTATCGGCCTACCGTATACAAACATGATGACACCATAATTTCAGTTTTTACTGAAATTTTTTTTTTATTTTCTCAAATTAACGTTCTCATACAGGCTACTCTTATCGGCCTACCGTATACAAACATGATGACACCATAATTTCAGTTTTTACGAATATTTTTTTTTCTCAAAATAACGTTCTCATACAGGCTACTCTTATCGGCCTACCGTATACAAACATGATGACACCATAATTTCTGTTTTTACTGAAAATTATTTTTTCTTAAAATAACGTTCTCATACAGGCTACTCTTATCGGCCTACCGTATACAAACATGATGAAACCATATTTTCAGTTTTTACTGAAATTTTTTTTTTTTTTAAAAGTAACGTTCTCATACAAGCTACACTTATCGGCCTACCGTATACAAACATGATGACACCATAATTTCAGTTTTTACTGAAAATTTTTTTTTTCTCAAATTAACGTTCTCATACAAGCTACTCTTATCGGCTTACCGTATACAAACATGATGACACCATAATTTCAGTTTTTACTGACTTTTTTTTTTTTTTTAAAGTAACGTTCTCATACAAGCTACACTTATCGGCCTACCGTATACAAACATGATGACACCATAATTTCAGTTTTTACTGAATTGTTTTTTTTTTTTTAAAGTAACGTTCTCATACAAGCTACTCTTATCGGCCTACCGTATACAAACATGATGAAACCATAATTTCAGTTTTTACTGAAAATTTTGTTTTTTTTCAAATTAACGTTCTCATACAGGCTTTTATTATTGGCCTACCGTATACAAACATGATGACACCATAATTTCAGTTTTTACTGAATTGTTTTTTTTTTTTTAAAGTAACGTTCTCATACAAACTACACTTATCGGCCTATTGTATACAAACATGATGACACCATAATTTCAGTTTTCACTGAAAATTTTTTTTTTCTCAAATTAACGTTTTTAGACAAGCTACTCTTATCGGCCTACCGTATACAAACATGATGAAACCATAATTTCAGTTTTTACTTAAAATTTTATTTTCTCAAAGTAACGTTCTCATACAAGCTACACTTATCGGCCTACCGTATACAAACATGATGACACCATAATTTCAGTTTTTACTGAATTTTTTTTTTTTTTTTAAAGTAACGTTCTCATACAAGCTACTCTTATCGGCCTACCGTATACAAACATGATGAAACCATAATTTCAGTTTTTACTGAAAATTTTGTTTTTTTTAAAATTAAAGTTCTCATACAGGCTTTTATTATTGGCCTAACGTATACAAACATGATGACACCATAATTTCAGTTTTCACTGGAAATTTTTTTTTCTCAAATTAACGTTTTTAGACAAGCTACTCTTATCGGCCTACCGTATACAAACATGATGAAACCATAATTTCAGTTTTTACTGAAAATTTTTTTTTTCTCAAATTAACGTTCTCATACAAGCTACTCTTATCGGCTTACCGTATACAAACATGATGACACCATAATTTCAGTTTTTACTGACTTTTTTTTTTTTTTTAAAGTAACGTTCTCATACAAGCTACACTTATCGGCCTACCGTATACAAACATGATGACACCATAATTTCAGTTTTTACTGAATTGTTTTTTTTTTTTTAAAGTAACGTTCTTATACAAGCTACTCTTATCGGCCTACCGTATACAAACATGATGAAACCATAATTTCAGTTTTTACTGAAAATTTTGTTTTTTTTTCAAATTAACGTTCTCATACAGGCTTTTATTATTGGCCTACCGTATACAAACATGATGACACCATAATTTCAGTTTTCACTGAAAATTTTTTTTTTCTCAAATTAACGTTTTTAGACAAGCTACTCTTATCGGCCTACCGTATACAAACATGATGACACCATAATTTCAGTTTTCACTGAAAATTTTTTTTTTCTCAAATTAACGTTTTTAGACAAGCTACTCTTATCGGCCTAGCGTATACAAACATGATGAAACCATAATTTCAGTTTTTACTGAAAATTTTTTTTTCTCAAAGTAACGTTCTCATACAAGCTACACTTATCGGCCTACCGTATACAAACATGATGACACCATAATTTCAGTTTTTACTGAATTTTTTTTTTTTTTTAAAGTAACGTTCCCATACAAGCTACACTTATCGGCGTACCGTATACAAACATGATGACACCATAATTTCAGTTTTTACTGAATTTTTTTTTTTCTCAAATTAACGTTTTTAGACAAGCTACTCTTATCGGCCTACCGTATACAAACATGATGAAACCATAATTTCAGCTTTTACTGAAAATTTTTTTTTCTCAAAGTAACGTTCTCATACAAGCTACACTTATCGGCCTACCGTATACAAACATGATGACACCATAATTTCAGTTTTCACTGAAAATTTTTTTTTTCTCAAATTAACGTTTTTAGACAAGCTACTCTTATCGGCCTACCGTATACAAACATGATGAAACCATAATTTCAGTTTTTACTGAAAATTTTATTTTCTCAGAGTAACGTTCTCATACAAGCTACACTTATCGGCCTACCGTATGCAAACATGATGACACCATAATTTCAGTTTTTACTGAATTTTTTTTTTTTTTTTTTAAAGTAACGTTCTCATACAAGCTACACTTATCAGCCTACCGTATACAAACATGATGACACCATAATTTCAGTTTTTACTGAAATTTTTTTTTTTTTTAAAGTAACGTTCTCATACAGGCTACTCTTATCGGCCTACCGTATACAAACATGATGAAACCATAATTTCAGTTTTTACTGAAAATTTTGTTTTTTTTCAAATTAACGTTCTCATACAAGCTTTTATTATTGGCCTAACGTATACAAACATGATGACACCATAATTTCAGTTTTCACTGAAAATTTTTTTTTTCTCAAATTAACGTTTTTAGACAAGCTACTCTTATCGGCCTACCGTATACAAACATGATGAAACCATAATTTCAGTTTTTACTGAAAATTTTTTTTTCTCAAAGTAACGTTCTCATACAAGCTACACTTATCGGCCTACCGTATACAAACATGATGACACTACAATTTCAGTTTTTACTGAATTTTTTTTTTTTTTTTAAAGTAACGTTCCCATACAAGCTACACTTATCGGCGTACCGTATACAAACATGATGACACCATAATTTCAGTTTTTACTGAATTTTTTTTTTTTTTTTAAAGTAACGTTCTCATACAAGCTACTCTTATCGGCCTACCGTATATAAACATGATGAAACCATAATTTCAGTTTTTACTGAAAATTTTGTTTTTTTTCAAATTAACGTTCTCATACAGGCTTTTATTATTGGCCTAACGTATACAAACATGATGACACCATAATTTCAGTTTTTACTGAAATTTTTTTTTTTTTAAAGTAACGTTCTCATACACGCTACACTTATCGGCCTACCGTATACAAACATGATGACACCATAATTTCAGTTTTTACTGAATTTTTTTTTTTTTTTTTAAAGTAACGTTCTCATACAAGCTACACTTATCGGCCTACCGTATACAAACCTCATGACACCATAATTTCAGTTTTTACTGAAATTTTTTTTTTTTAAAGTAACGTTCTCATACAAGCTACTCTTATCGGCCTACCGTATACAAACGTGATGAAACCATAATTTCAGTTTTTACTGAAAATTTTGTTTTTTTTCAAATTAACGTTCTTATACAAGCTACTCTTATCAGCCTACCGTAGACAAACATGGTGACACCATAACTTCTGTTTTTACTGAAAATTTTATTTTCTCAGAGTAACGTTCTCATACAAGCTACACTTATCTGCCTACCGTATACAAACATGATGACACCATAATTTCAGTTTTTACTGAATTTTTTTTTTTTTTTTAAAGTAACGTTCTCATACAAGCTACACTTATCAGCCTACCGTATACAAACATGATGACACCATAATTTCAGTTTTTACTGAATTTTTTTTTTTTTTTTAAAGTAACGTTCTCATACAAGCTACTCTTATCGGCCTACCGTATACAAACATGATGAAACCATAATTTCAGTTTTTACTGAAAATTTTGTTTTTTTTCAAATTAACGTTCTCATACAGGCTTTTATTATTGGCCTAACGTATACAAACATGATGACACCATAATTTCAGTTTTCACTGAAAATTTTTTTTTTCTCAAATTAACGTTTTTAGACAAGCTACTCTTATCGGCCTACCGTATACAAACATGATGAAACCATAATTTCAGTTTTTACTGAAAATTTTTTTTTCTCAAAGTAACGTTCTCATACAAGGTACACTTATCGGCCTACCGTATACAAACATGATGACACCATAATTTCAGTTTTTACTAAATTTTTTTTTTTTTTTTAAAGTAACGTTCTCATACAAGCTACTCTTATCGGCCTACCGTATACAAACATGATGAAACCATAATTTCAGTTTTTACTGAAAATTTTTTTTTTTTTTCAAATTAACGTTCTCATACAGGCTTTTATTATTGGCCTACCGTATACAAACATGATGACACCGTAATTTCAGTTTTTACTGAAATTTTTTTTTCTCAAAGTAACGTTCTCATACAAGCTACACTTATCGGCCTACCGTATACACACATGATGACACCATAATTTCAGTTTTTACTGAATTTTTTTTTTTTTTTTAAAGTAACGTTCCCATACAAGCTACACTTATCGGCGTACCGTATACAAACATGATGACACCATAATTTCAGTTTTTACTGAATTTTTTTTTTTTTTTTAAAGTAACGTTCTCATACAAGCTACTCTTATCGGCCTACCGTATATAAACATGATGAAACCATAATTTCAGTTTTTACTAAAAATTTTGTTTTTTTTCAAATTAACGTTCTCATACAGGCTTTCATTATTGGCCTAACGTATACAAACATGATGACACCATAATTTCAGTTTTTACTGAAACTTTTTTTTTTTTTAAAGTAACGTTCTCATACAAGCTACACTTATCGGCCTACCGTATACAAACATGATGACACCATAATTTGAGTTTTTACTGAATTTTTTTTTTTTTTTTTAAAGTAACGTTCTCATACAAGCTACACTTATCGGCCTACCGTATACACACATGATGACACCATAATTTCAGTTTTTACTGAATTTTTTTTTTTTTTTTAAAGTAACGTTCCCATACAAGCTACACTTATCGGCGTACCGTATACAAACATGATGACACCATAATTTCAGTTTTTACTGAAAATTTTTTTTTTTAAAGTAACGTTCTCATACAAGCTACTCTTATCGGCCTACCGTATACAAACGTGATGAAACCATAATTTCAGTTTTTACTGAAAATTTTGTTTTTTTTCAAATTAACGTTCTTATACAAGCTACTCTTATCAGCCTACCGTAGACAAACATGGTGACACCATAATTTCTGTTTTTACTGAAAATTTATTTTTTCTCAAATTAACGTTCTCATACAGTCTACTCTTATCGGCCTACCGTATACAAACATGATGAAACCATAATTTCAGTTTTTACTGAATTTTTTTTTTTTTTTTTAAAGTAACGTAATCATACAGGCTACACTTATCGGCCTACCGTATACAAACATGATGACACCATAATTTCAGTTTTTACTAAAAATTTTTTTTTCTCAAATTAAGGTTCTCATACAAGCTACTCTTGTCGGCCTACCGTATACAAACATGATGACACCATAACTTCTGATTTTACTGAAATTTTGTTTTTTCTCAAATTAACGTTCTTATACAAGCTACACTTATCGGCCTACCGTATACAAACATGATGACACCATAATTTCAGTTTTTACTGAAAATTTTTTTTTTTTTTAAAGTAACGTTCTCATACAAGCTACACTTATCGGCCTACCGTATACAAACCTCATGACACCATAATTTCTGTTTTTACTGAAAATTATTTTTTCTCAAATTAACGTTCTCATACAGGCTACTCTTATCGGCCTACCGTATACAAACATGATGACACCATAATTTCAGTTTTTACTGAAATTTTTTTTTTTTTTAAAAGTAACGTTCTCATACAAGCTACACTTATCGGCCTACCGTATACAAACATGATGACACCATAATTTCAGTTTTTACTGAATTTTTTTTTTTTTTTTTAAAGTAACGTTCTCATACAAGCTACACTTATCGGCCTACCGTATACAAACCTCATGACACCATAATTTCAGTTTTTACTGAAATTTTTTTTTTTTTTAAAAGTAACGTTCTCATACAAGCTACACTTATCGGCCTACCGTATACAAACATGATGACACCATAATTTCAGTTTTTACTGAAATTTTTTTTTTTTAAAGTAACGTTCTCATACAAGCTACTCTTATCGGCCTACCGTATTCAAACGTGATGAAACCATAATTTCAGTTTTTACTGAAAATTTTGTTTTTTTTCAAATTAACGTTCTTATACAAGCTACTCTTATCAGCCTACCGTAGACAAACATGGTGACACCATAACTTCTGTTTTTACTGAAAATTTATTTTTTCTCAAATTAACGTTTTCATACAGGCTGCTCTTATCGGCCTACCGTATACAAACATGATGAAACCATAATTTCAGTTTTTACTGAATTTTTTTTTTTTTTTTAAAGTAACGTAATCATACAGGCTACACTTATCGGCCTACCGTATACAAACATGATGACACCATAATTTCAGTTTTTACTGAAAATTTTTTTTTCTCAAATTAACGTTCTTATACAAGCTACACTTATCGGCCTACCGTATACAAACATGATGACACCATAATTTCAGTTTTTACTGAAAATTTTTTTTTTTTTTAAAGTAACGTTCTCATACAAGCTACACTTATCGGCCTACCGTATACAAACCTCATGACACATTAATTTCAGTTTCTACTGAAATTTTTTTTTTTTAAAGTAACGTTCTCATACAAGCTACTCTTATCGGCCTACCGTATACAAACGTGATGAAACCATAATTTCAGTTTTTACTGAAAATTTTGTTTTTTTTCAAATTAACGTTCTTATACAAGCTACTCTTATCAGCCTACCGTAGACAAACATTGTGACACCATAACTTCCGTTTTTACTGAAATTTTGTTTTTTCTCAAATTAACGTTCTTATACAAGCTACACTTATCGGCCTACCGTATACAAACATGATGACACCATAATTTCAGTTTTTACTGAAATTTTTTTTTTATTTTCTCAAATTAACGTTCTCATACAGGCTACTCTTATCGGCCTACCGTATACAAACATGATGACACCATAATTTCAGTTTTTACGAATATTTTTTTTTCTCAAAATAACGTTCTCATACAGGCTACTCTTATCGGCCTACCGTATACAAACATGATGACACCATAATTTCTGTTTTTACTGAAAATTATTTTTTCTTAAAATAACGTTCTCATACAGGCTACTCTTATCGGCCTACCGTATACAAACATGATGAAACCATATTTTCAGTTTTTACTGAAATTTTTTTTTTTTTTAAAAGTAACGTTCTCATACAAGCTACACTTATCGGCCTACCGTATACAAACATGATGACACCATAATTTCAGTTTTTACTGAAAATTTTTTTTTTCTCAAATTAACGTTCTCATACAAGCTACTCTTATCGGCTTACCGTATACAAACATGATGACACCATAATTTCAGTTTTTACTGACTTTTTTTTTTTTTTTAAAGTAACGTTCTCATACAAGCTACACTTATCGGCCTACCGTATACAAACATGATGACACCATAATTTCAGTTTTTACTGAATTGTTTTTTTTTTTTTAAAGTAACGTTCTCATACAAGCTACTCTTATCGGCCTACCGTATACAAACATGATGAAACCATAATTTCAGTTTTTACTGAAAATTTTGTTTTTTTTCAAATTAACGTTCTCATACAGGCTTTTATTATTGGCCTACCGTATACAAACATGATGACACCATAATTTCAGTTTTTACTGAATTGTTTTTTTTTTTTTAAAGTAACGTTCTCATACAAACTACACTTATCGGCCTATTGTATACAAACATGATGACACCATAATTTCAGTTTTCACTGAAAATTTTTTTTTTCTCAAATTAACGTTTTTAGACAAGCTACTCTTATCGGCCTACCGTATACAAACATGATGAAACCATAATTTCAGTTTTTACTGAAAATTTTTTTTTTCTCAAATTAACGTTCTCATACAAGCTACTCTTATCGGCTTACCGTATACAAACATGATGACACCATAATTTCAGTTTTTACTGACTTTTTTTTTTTTTTTAAAGTAACGTTCTCATACAAGCTACACTTATCGGCCTACCGTATACAAACATGATGACACCATAATTTCAGTTTTTACTGAATTGTTTTTTTTTTTTTAAAGTAACGTTCTTATACAAGCTACTCTTATCGGCCTACCGTATACAAACATGATGAAACCATAATTTCAGTTTTTACTGAAAATTTTGTTTTTTTTTCAAATTAACGTTCTCATACAGGCTTTTATTATTGGCCTACCGTATACAAACATGATGACACCATAATTTCAGTTTTCACTGAAAATTTTTTTTTTCTCAAATTAACGTTTTTAGACAAGCTACTCTTATCGGCCTACCGTATACAAACATGATGACACCATAATTTCAGTTTTCACTGAAAATTTTTTTTTTCTCAAATTAACGTTTTTAGACAAGCTACTCTTATCGGCCTAGCGTATACAAACATGATGAAACCATAATTTCAGTTTTTACTGAAAATTTTTTTTTCTCAAAGTAACGTTCTCATACAAGCTACACTTATCGGCCTACCGTATACAAACATGATGACACCATAATTTCAGTTTTTACTGAATTTTTTTTTTTTTTTTAAAGTAACGTTCTCATACAAGCTACTCTTATCGGCCTACCGTATACAAACATGATGAAACCATAATTTCAGTTTTTACTGAAAATTTTGTTTTTTTTAAAATTAAAGTTCTCATACAGGCTTTTATTATTGGCCTAACGTATACAAACATGATGACACCATAATTTCAGTTTTCACTGGAAATTTTTTTTTCTCAAATTAACGTTTTTAGACAAGCTACTCTTATCGGCCTACCGTATACAAACATGATGAAACCATAATTTCAGTTTTTACTGAAAATTTTTTTTTTCTCAAATTAACGTTCTCATACAAGCTACTCTTATCGGCTTACCGTATACAAACATGATGACACCATAATTTCAGTTTTTACTGACTTTTTTTTTTTTTTTAAAGTAACGTTCTCATACAAGCTACACTTATCGGCCTACCGTATACAAACATGATGACACCATAATTTCAGTTTTTACTGAATTGTTTTTTTTTTTTTAAAGTAACGTTCTTATACAAGCTACTCTTATCGGCCTACCGTATACAAACATGATGAAACCATAATTTCAGTTTTTACTGAAAATTTTGTTTTTTTTTCAAATTAACGTTCTCATACAGGCTTTTATTATTGGCCTACCGTATACAAACATGATGACACCATAATTTCAGTTTTCACTGAAAATTTTTTTTTTCTCAAATTAACGTTTTTAGACAAGCTACTCTTATCGGCCTACCGTATACAAACATGATGACACCATAATTTCAGTTTTCACTGAAAATTTTTTTTTTCTCAAATTAACGTTTTTAGACAAGCTACTCTTATCGGCCTAGCGTATACAAACATGATGAAACCATAATTTCAGTTTTTACTGAAAATTTTTTTTTCTCAAAGTAACGTTCTCATACAAGCTACACTTATCGGCCTACCGTATACAAACATGATGACACCATAATTTCAGTTTTTACTGAATTTTTTTTTTTTTTTAAAGTAACGTTCCCATACAAGCTACACTTATCGGCGTACCGTATACAAACATGATGACACCATAATTTCAGTTTTTACTGAATTTTTTTTTTTCTCAAATTAACGTTTTTAGACAAGCTACTCTTATCGGCCTACCGTATACAAACATGATGAAACCATAATTTCAGCTTTTACTGAAAATTTTTTTTTCTCAAAGTAACGTTCTCATACAAGCTACACTTATCGGCCTACCGTATACAAACATGATGACACCATAATTTCAGTTTTCACTGAAAATTTTTTTTTTCTCAAATTAACGTTTTTAGACAAGCTACTCTTATCGGCCTACCGTATACAAACATGATGAAACCATAATTTCAGTTTTTACTGAAAATTTTATTTTCTCAGAGTAACGTTCTCATACAAGCTACACTTATCGGCCTACCGTATGCAAACATGATGACACCATAATTTCAGTTTTTACTGAATTTTTTTTTTTTTTTTTTAAAGTAACGTTCTCATACAAGCTACACTTATCAGCCTACCGTATACAAACATGATGACACCATAATTTCAGTTTTTACTGAAATTTTTTTTTTTTTTAAAGTAACGTTCTCATACAGGCTACTCTTATCGGCCTACCGTATACAAACATGATGAAACCATAATTTCAGTTTTTACTGAAAATTTTGTTTTTTTTCAAATTAACGTTCTCATACAAGCTTTTATTATTGGCCTAACGTATACAAACATGATGACACCATAATTTCAGTTTTCACTGAAAATTTTTTTTTTCTCAAATTAACGTTTTTAGACAAGCTACTCTTATCGGCCTACCGTATACAAACATGATGAAACCATAATTTCAGTTTTTACTGAAAATTTTTTTTTCTCAAAGTAACGTTCTCATACAAGCTACACTTATCGGCCTACCGTATACAAACATGATGACACTACAATTTCAGTTTTTACTGAATTTTTTTTTTTTTTTTAAAGTAACGTTCCCATACAAGCTACACTTATCGGCGTACCGTATACAAACATGATGACACCATAATTTCAGTTTTTACTGAATTTTTTTTTTTTTTTTAAAGTAACGTTCTCATACAAGCTACTCTTATCGGCCTACCGTATATAAACATGATGAAACCATAATTTCAGTTTTTACTGAAAATTTTGTTTTTTTTCAAATTAACGTTCTCATACAGGCTTTTATTATTGGCCTAACGTATACAAACATGATGACACCATAATTTCAGTTTTTACTGAAATTTTTTTTTTTTTAAAGTAACGTTCTCATACACGCTACACTTATCGGCCTACCGTATACAAACATGATGACACCATAATTTCAGTTTTTACTGAATTTTTTTTTTTTTTTTTAAAGTAACGTTCTCATACAAGCTACACTTATCGGCCTACCGTATACAAACCTCATGACACCATAATTTCAGTTTTTACTGAAATTTTTTTTTTTTAAAGTAACGTTCTCATACAAGCTACTCTTATCGGCCTACCGTATACAAACGTGATGAAACCATAATTTCAGTTTTTACTGAAAATTTTGTTTTTTTTCAAATTAACGTTCTTATACAAGCTACTCTTATCAGCCTACCGTAGACAAACATGGTGACACCATAACTTCTGTTTTTACTGAAAATTTTATTTTCTCAGAGTAACGTTCTCATACAAGCTACACTTATCTGCCTACCGTATACAAACATGATGACACCATAATTTCAGTTTTTACTGAATTTTTTTTTTTTTTTTAAAGTAACGTTCTCATACAAGCTACACTTATCAGCCTACCGTATACAAACATGATGACACCATAATTTCAGTTTTTACTGAATTTTTTTTTTTTTTTTAAAGTAACGTTCTCATACAAGCTACTCTTATCGGCCTACCGTATACAAACATGATGAAACCATAATTTCAGTTTTTACTGAAAATTTTGTTTTTTTTCAAATTAACGTTCTCATACAGGCTTTTATTATTGGCCTAACGTATACAAACATGATGACACCATAATTTCAGTTTTCACTGAAAATTTTTTTTTTCTCAAATTAACGTTTTTAGACAAGCTACTCTTATCGGCCTACCGTATACAAACATGATGAAACCATAATTTCAGTTTTTACTGAAAATTTTTTTTTCTCAAAGTAACGTTCTCATACAAGGTACACTTATCGGCCTACCGTATACAAACATGATGACACCATAATTTCAGTTTTTACTAAATTTTTTTTTTTTTTTTAAAGTAACGTTCTCATACAAGCTACTCTTATCGGCCTACCGTATACAAACATGATGAAACCATAATTTCAGTTTTTACTGAAAATTTTTTTTTTTTTTCAAATTAACGTTCTCATACAGGCTTTTATTATTGGCCTACCGTATACAAACATGATGACACCGTAATTTCAGTTTTTACTGAAATTTTTTTTTCTCAAAGTAACGTTCTCATACAAGCTACACTTATCGGCCTACCGTATACACACATGATGACACCATAATTTCAGTTTTTACTGAATTTTTTTTTTTTTTTTAAAGTAACGTTCCCATACAAGCTACACTTATCGGCGTACCGTATACAAACATGATGACACCATAATTTCAGTTTTTACTGAATTTTTTTTTTTTTTTTAAAGTAACGTTCTCATACAAGCTACTCTTATCGGCCTACCGTATATAAACATGATGAAACCATAATTTCAGTTTTTACTAAAAATTTTGTTTTTTTTCAAATTAACGTTCTCATACAGGCTTTCATTATTGGCCTAACGTATACAAACATGATGACACCATAATTTCAGTTTTTACTGAAACTTTTTTTTTTTTAAAGTAACGTTCTCATACAAGCTACACTTATCGGCCTACCGTATACAAACATGATGACACCATAATTTGAGTTTTTACTGAATTTTTTTTTTTTTTTTTAAAGTAACGTTCTCATACAAGCTACACTTATCGGCCTACCGTATACACACATGATGACACCATAATTTCAGTTTTTACTGAATTTTTTTTTTTTTTTTAAAGTAACGTTCCCATACAAGCTACACTTATCGGCGTACCGTATACAAACATGATGACACCATAATTTCAGTTTTTACTGAATTTTTTTTTTTTTTTTAAAGTAACGTTCTCATACAAGCTACTCTTATCGGCCTACCGTATATAAACATGATGAAACCATAATTTCAGTTTTTACTAAAAATTTTGTTTTTTTTCAAATTAACGTTCTCATACAGGCTTTCATTATTGGCCTAACGTATACAAACATGATGACACCATAATTTCAGTTTTTACTGAAAATTTTTTTTTCTCAAAGTAACGTTCTCATACAAGCTACACTTATCGGCCTACCGTATACACACATGATGACACCATAATTTCAGTTTTTACTGAATTTTTTTTTTCTCAAAGTAACGTTCTCATACAAGCTACACTTATCGGCCTACCGTATACAAACCTCATGACACCATAATTTCAGTTTTTACTGAAATTTTTTTTTTTTAAAGTAACGTTCTCATACAAGCTACTCTTATCGGCCTACCGTATACAAACGTGATGACACCATAATTTCAGTTTTTACTGAATTTTTTTTTTTTTTTTAAAGTAACGTTCCCATACAAGCTACACTTATCGGCGTACCGTATACAAACATGATGACACCATAATTTCAGTTTTTACTGAATTTTTTTTTTTTTTTTAAAGTAACGTTCTCATACAAGCTACTCTTATCGGCCTACCGTATATAAACATGATGAAACCATAATTTCAGTTTTTACTGAAAATTTTTTTTTCTCAAAGTAACGTTCTCATACAAGCTACACTTATCGGCCTACCGTATACACACATGATGACACCATAATTTCAGTTTTTACTGAATTTTTTTTTTTTTTTTAAAGTAACGTTCCCATACAAGCTACACTTATCGGCGTACCGTATACAAACATGATGACACCATAATTTCAGTTTTTACTGAATTTTTTTTTTTTTTTTAAAGTAACGTTCTCATACAAGCTACTCTTATCGGCCTACCGTATATAAACATGATGAAACCATAATTTCAGTTTTTACTAAAAATTTTGTTTTTTTTCAAATTAACGTTCTCATACAGGCTTTCATTATTGGCCTAACGTATACAAACATGATGACACCATAATTTCAGTTTTTACTGAAATTTTTTTTTTTTTTAAAGTAACGTTCTCATACAAGCTACACTTATCGGCCTACCGTATACAAACATGATGACACCATAATTTGAGTTTTTACTGAATTTTTTTTTTTTTTTTTAAAGTAACGTTCTCATACAAGCTACACTTATCGGCCTACCGTATACAAACCTCATGACACCATAATTTCAGTTTTTACTGAAATTTTTTTTTTTTAAAGTAACGTTCTCATACAAGCTACACTTATCGGCCTACCGTATACACACATGATGACACCATAATTTCAGTTTTTACTGAATTTTTTTTTTTTTTTTAAAGTAACGTTCCCATACAAGCTACACTTATCGGCGTACCGTATACAAACATGATGACACCATAATTTCAGTTTTTACTGAATTTTTTTTTTTTTCTCAAATTAACGTTTTTAGACAAGCTACTCTTATCGGCCTACCGTATACAACCATGATGAAACCATAATTTCAGTTTTTACTGAAAATTTTTTTTTCTCAAAGTAACGTTCTCATACAAGCTACACTTATCGGCCTACCGTATACACACATGATGACACCATAATTTCAGTTTTTACTGAATTTTTTTTTTTTTTTTAAAGTAACGTTCCCATACAAGCTACACTTATCGGCGTACCGTATACAAACATGATGACACCATAATTTCAGTTTTTACTGAATTTTTTTTTTTTTCTCAAATTAACGTTTTTAGACAAGCTACTCTTATCGGCCTACCGTATACAACCATGATGAAACCATAATTTCAGTTTTTACTGAAAATTTTTTTTTCTCAAAGTAACGTTCTCATACAAGCTACACTTATCGGCCTACCGTATACACACATGATGACACCATAATTTCAGTTTTTACTGAATTTTTTTTTTTTTTTTAAAGTAACGTTCCCATACAAGCTACACTTATCGGCGTACCGTATACAAACATGATGACACCATAATTTCAGTTTTTACTGAATTTTTTTTTTTTTTTTAAAGTAACGTTCTCATACAAGCTACTCTTATCGGCCTACCGTATATAAACATGATGAAACCATAATTTCAGTTTTTACTAAAAATTTTGTTTTTTTTCAAATTAACGTTCTCATACAGGCTTTCATTATTGGCCTAACGTATACAAACATGATGACACCATAATTTGAGTTTTTACTGAATTTTTTTTTTTTTTTTTAAAGTAACGTTCTCATACAAGCTACACTTATCGGCCTACCGTATACAAACCTCATGACACCATAATTTCAGTTTTTACTGAAATTTTTTTTTTTTAAAGTAACGTTCTCATACAAGCTACTCTTATCGGCCTACCGTATACAAACGTGATGAAACCATAATTTCAGTTTTTACTGAAAATTTTGTTTTTTTTCAAATTAACGTTCTTATACAAGCTACTCTTATCAGCCTACCGTAGACAAACATGGTGACACCATAACTTCTGTTTTTACTGAAAATTTATTTTTTCTCAAATTAACGTTCTCATACAGGCTACTCTTATCGGCCTACCGTATACAAACATGATGAAACCATAATTTCAGTTTTTACTGAATTTTTTTTTTTTTTTTCAAATTAACGTTCTCATACAGGCTTTCATTATTGGCCTAACGTATACAAACATGATGACACCATAATTTCAGTTTTTACTGAAATTTTTTTTTCTCAAAGTAACGTTCTCATACAAGCTACACTTATCGGCCTACCGTATACACACATGATGACACCATAATTTCAGTTTTTACTGAATTTTTTTTTTTTTTTTAAAGTAACGTTCCCATACAAGCTACACTTATCGGCGTACCGTATACAAACATGATGACACCATAATTTCAGTTTTTACTGAATTTTTTTTTTTTTCTCAAATTAACGTTTTTAGACAAGCTACTCTTATCGGCCTACCGTATACAACCATGATGAAACCATAATTTCAGTTTTTACTGAAAATTTTTTTTTCTCAAAGTAACGTTCTCATACAAGCTACACTTATCGGCCTACCGTGTACACACATGATGACACCATAATTTCAGTTTTTACTGAATTTTTTTTTTTTTTTTAAAGTAACGTTCCCATACAAGCTACACTTATCGGCGTACCGTATACAAACATGATGACACCATAATTTCAGTTTTTACTGAATTTTTTTTTTTTTTTTAAAGTAACGTTCTCATACAAGCTACTCTTATCGGCCTACCGTATATAAACATGATGAAACCATAATTTCAGTTTTTACTAAAAATTTTGTTTTTTTTCAAATTAACGTTCTCATACAGGCTTTCATTATTGGCCTAACGTATACAAACATGATGACACCATAATTTCAGTTTTTACTGAAATTTTTTTTTTTTTTAAAGTAACGTTCTCATACAAGCTACACTTATCGGCCTACCGTATACAAACATGATGACACCATAATTTCAGTTTTTACTGAATTTTTTTTTTTTTTTTTAAAGTAACGTTCTCATACAAGCTACACTTATCGGCCTACCGTATACAAACCTCATGACACCATAATTTCAGTTTTTACTGAAATTTTTTTTTTTTAAAGTAACGTTCTCATACAAGCTACTCTTATCGGCCTACCGTATACAAACGTGATGAAACCATAATTTCAGTTTTTACTGAAAATTTTGTTTTTTTTCAAATTAACGTTCTTATACAAGCTACTCTTATCAGCCTACCGTATACAAACATGATGACACCATAATTTCAGTTTTTACTGAATTTTTTTTTTTTTTTTAAAGTAACGTTCTCATACAAGCTACTCTTATCGGCCTACCGTATATAAACATGATGAAACCATAATTTCAGTTTTTACTAAAAATTTTGTTTTTTTTCAAATTAACGTTCTCATACAGGCTTTCATTATTGGCCTAACGTATACAAACATGATGACACCATAATTTCAGTTTTTACTGAAATTTTTTTTTTTTTTAAAGTAACGTTCTCATACAAGCTACACTTATCGGCCTACCGTATACAAACATGATGACACCATAATTTCAGTTTTTACTGAATTTTTTTTTTTTTTTTTAAAGTAACGTTCTCATACAAGCTACACTTATCGGCCTACCGTATACAAACCTCATGACACCATAATTTCAGTTTTTACTGAAATTTTTTTTTTTTAAAGTAACGTTCTCATACAAGCTACTCTTATCGGCCTACCGTATACAAACGTGATGAAACCATAATTTCAGTTTTTACTGAAAATTTTGTTTTTTTTCAAATTAACGTTCTTATACAAGCTACTCTTATCAGCCTACCGTAGACAAACATGGTGACACCATAACTTCTGTTTTTACTGAAAATTTATTTTTTCTCAAATTAACGTTCTCATACAGGCTACTCTTATCGGCCTACCGTATACAAACATGATGAAACCATAATTTCAGTTTTTACTGAATTTTTTTTTTTTTTTAAAGTAACGTAATCATACAGGCTACACTTATCGGCCTACCGTGTACAAACATGATGACACCATAATTTCAGTTTTTACTGAAAATTTTTTTTTCTCAAATTAAGGTTCTCATACAAGCTACTCTTGTCGGCCTACCGTATACAAACATGATGACACCATAACTTCTGTTTTTACTGAAATTTTGTTTTTTCTCAAATTAACGTTCTTATACAAGCTACACTTATCGGCCTACCGTATACAAACATGATGACACCATAATTTCAGTTTTTACTGAAAATTTTTTTTTTTGTAAAGTAACGTTCTCATACAAGCTACACTTAACGGCCTACCGTATACAAACCTCATGACACCATAATTTCAGTTTTTACTGAAATTTTTTTTTTTTAAAGTAACGTTCTCATACAAGCTACTCTTATCGGCCTACCGTATACAAACATGATGACACCATAATTTCTGTTTTTACTGAAAATTATTTTTTCTCAAATTAACGTTCTCATACAGGCTACTCTTATCGGCCTACCGTATACAAACATGATGACACCATAATTTCAGTTTTTACTGAATTTTTTTTTTTTTTTTAAAGTAACGTTCCCATACAAGCTACACTTATCGGCGTACCGTATACAAACATGATGACACCATAATTTCAGTTTTTACTGAATTTTTTTTTTTTTTTTAAAGTAACGTTCTCATACAAGATACTCTTATCGGCCTACCGTATATAAACATGATGAAAGCATAATTTCAGTTTTTACTAAAAATTTTGTTTTTTTTCAAATTAACGTTCTCATACAGGCTTTCATTATTGGCCTAACGTATACAAACATGATGACACCATAATTTCAGTTTTTACTGAAATTTTTTTTTTTTTTAAAGTAACGTTCTCATACAAGCTACACTTATCGGCCTACCGTATACAAACATGATGACACCATAATTTCAGTTTTTACTGAATTTTTTTTTTTTTTTTTAAAGTAACGTTCTCATACAAGCTACACTTATCGGCCTACCGTATACAAACCTCATGACACCATAATTTCAGTTTTTACTGAAATTTTTTTTTTTTAAAGTAACGTTCTCATACAAGCTACTCTTATCGGCCTACCGTATACAAACGTGATGAAACCATAATTTCAGTTTTTACTGAAAATTTTGTTTTTTTTCAAATTAACGTTCTTATACAAGCTACTCTTATCAGCCTACCGTAGACAAACATGGTGACACCATAACTTCTGTTTTTACTGAAAATTTATTTTTTCTCAAATTAACGTTCTCATACAGGCTACTCTTATCGGCCTACCGTATACAAACATGATGAAACCATAATTTCAGTTTTTACTGAATTTTTTTTTTTTTTTTTAAAGTAACGTAATCATACAGGCTACACTTATCGGCCTACCGTATACAAACATGATGACACCATAATTTCAGTTTTTACTGAAAATTTTTTTTTCTCAAATTAAGGTTCTCATACAAGCTACTCTTGTCGGCCTACCGTATACAAACATGATGACACCATAACTTCTGTTTTTACTGAAATTTTGTTTTTTCTCAAATTAACGTTCTTATACAAGCTACACTTATCGGCCTACCGTATACAAACATGATGACACCATAATTTCAGTTTTTACTGAAAATTTTTTTTTTTGTAAAGTAACGTTCTCATACAAGCTACACTTAACGGCCTACCGTATACAAACCTCATGACACCATAATTTCAGTTTTTACTGAAATTTTTTTTTTTTAAAGTAACGTTCTCATACAAGCTACTCTTATCGGCCTACCGTATACAAACATGATGACACCATAATTTCTGTTTTTACTGAAAATTATTTTTTCTCAAATTAACGTTCTCATACAGGCTACTCTTATCGGCCTACCGTATACAAACATGATGACACCATTATTTCAGTTTTTACTGAAATTTTTTTTTTTTTTAAAAGTAACGTTCTCATACAAGCTACACTTATCAGCCTACCGTATACAAACATGATGACACCATAATTTCAGTTTTTACTGAATTTTTTTTTTTTTTTTAAAGTAACGTTCTCATACAGGCTTTTATTATCGGCCTACCGTATACAAACATGATGACACCATAATTTCAGTTTTCACTGAAAATTTTTTTTTTCTCAAATTAACGTTTTTAGACAAGCTACTCTTATCGGCCTACCGTATACAAACATGATGAAACCATAATTTCTGTTTTTACTGAAAATTTTATTTTCTCAGAGTAACGTTCTCATACAAGCTACACTTATCGGCCTACCGTATACAAACATGATGACACCATAACTTCTGTTTTTACTGAAATTTTGTTTTTTCTCAAATTAACGTTCTTATACAAGCTACACTTATCGGCCTACCGTATACAAACATGATGACACCATAATTTCAGTTTTTACTGAAAATTTTTTTTTTTGTAAAGTAACGTTCTCATACAAGCTACACTTAACGGCCTACCGTATACAAACCTCATGACACCATAATTTCAGTTTTTACTGAAATTTTTTTTTTTTAAAGTAACGTTCTCATACAAGCTACACTTATCGGCCTACCGTATACAAACATGATGACACCATAATTTCTGTTTTTACTGAAAATTATTTTTTCTCAAATTAACGTTCTCATACAGGCTACTCTTATCGGCCTACCGTATACAAACATGATGACACCATTATTTCAGTTTTTACTGAAATTTTTTTTTTTTTTAAAAGTAACGTTCTCATACAAGCTACACTTATCGGCCTACCGTATACAAACATGATGACACTATAATTTCAGTTTTTACTAAATTTTTTTTTTTTTTTTAAAGTAACGTTCTCATACAAGCTACTCTTATCGGCCTACCGTATACAAACATGATGAAACCATAATTTCAGTTTTTACTGAAAATTTTGTTTTTTTTTCAAATTAACGTTCTCATACAGGCTTTTATTATTGGCCTACCGTATACAAACATGATGACACCATAATTTCAGTTTTCACTGAAAATTTTTTTTTTCTCAAATTAACGTTTTTAGACAAGCTACTCTTATCGGCCTACCGTATACAAACATGATGAAACCATAATTTCAGTTTTTACTGAAAATTTTTTTTTCTCAAAGTAACGTTCTCATACAAGCTACACTTATCGGCCTACCGTATACAAACATGATGACACCATAATTTCAGTTTTTACTGAATTTTTTTTTTTTTTTTAAAGTAACGTTCCCATACAAGCTACACTTATCGGCCTACCGTATACAAACATGATGACACCATAATTTCAGTTTTTACTGAAAATTTTTTTTTTTGTAAAGTAACGTTCTCATACAAGCTACACTTAACGGCCTACCGTATACAAACCTCATGACACCATAATTTCTGTTTTTACTGAAAATTATTTTTTCTCAAATTAACGTTCTCATACAGGCTACTCTTATCGGCGTACCGTATACAAACATGATGACACCATAATTTCAGTTTTTACTGAATTTTTTTTTTTTTTTTAAAGTAACGTTCTCATACAAGCTACTCTTATCGGCCTACCGTATATAAACATGATGAAACCATAATTTCAGTTTTTACTGAAAATTTTGTTTTTTTTCAAATTAACGTTCTCATACAGGCTTTTATTATTGGCCTAACGTATACAAACATGATGACACCATAATTTCAGTTTTTACTGAAATTTTTTTTTTTTTAAAGTAACGTTCTCATACACGCTACACTTATCGGCCTACCGTATACAAACATGATGACACCATAATTTCAGTTTTTACTGAATTTTTTTTTTTTTTTTTTAAAGTAACGTTCTTATACAAGCTACACTTATCGGCCTACCGTATACAAACCTCATGACACCATAATTTCAGTTTTTACTGAAATTTTTTTTTTTTAAAGTAACGTTCTCATACAAGCTACTCTTATCGGCCTACCGTATACAAACGTGATGAAACCATAATTTCAGTTTTTACTGAAAATTTTGTTTTTTTTCAAATTAACGTTCTTATACAAGCTACTCTTATCAGCCTACCGTAGACAAACATGGTGACACCATAACTTCTGTTTTTACTGAAAATTTTATTTTCTCAGAGTAATGTTCTCATACAAGCTACACTTATCTGCCTACCGTATACAAACATGATGACACCATAATTTCAGTTTTTACTGAATTTTTTTTTTTTTTTTAAAGTAACGTTCTCATACAAGCTACACTTATCAGCCTACCGTATACAAACATGATGACACCATAATTTCAGTTTTTACTGAATTTTTTTTTTTTTTTTAAAGTAACGTTCTCATACAAGCTACTCTTATCGGCCTACCGTATACAAACATGATGAAACCATAATTTCAGTTTTTACTGAAAATTTTGTTTTTTTTCAAATTAACGTTCTCATACAGGCTTTTATTATTGGCCTAACGTATACAAACATGATGACACCATAATTTCAGTTTTCACTGAAAATTTTTTTTTTCTCAAATTAACGTTTTTAGACAAGCTACTCTTATCGGCCTACCGTATACAAACATGATGAAACCATAATTTCAGTTTTTACTGAAAATTTTTTTTTCTCAAATTAACGTTATTAGACAAGCTACTCTTATCGGCCTACCGTATACAAACATGATGAAACCATAATTTCAGTTTTTACTGAAAATTTTGTTTTTTTTTCAAATTAACGTTCTCATACAGGCTTTTATTATTGGCCTACCGTATACAAACATGATGACACCATAATTTCAGTTTTCAATGAAAATTTTTTTTTTCTCAAATTAACGTTTTTAGACAAGCTACTCTTATCGGCCTACCGTATACAACCATGATGAAACCATAATTTCAGTTTTTACTGGAAATTTTTTTTTCTCAAATTAACGTTTTTAGACAAGCTACTCTTATCGGCCTACCGTAGACAAACATGGTGACACCATAACTTCTGTTTTTACTGAAAATTTTATTTTCTCAGAGTAACGTTCTCATACAAGCTACACTTATCGGCCTACCGTATACACACATGATGACACCATAATTTCAGTTTTTACTGAATTTTTTTTTTTTTTTTAAAGTAACGTTCCCATACAAGCTACACTTATCGGCGTACCGTATACAAACATGATGACACCATAATTTCAGTTTTTACTGAATTTTTTTTTTTTTTTTAAAGTAACGTTCTCATACAAGCTACTCTTATCGGCCTACCGTATACAAACATGATGAAACCATAATTTCAGTTTTTACTGAAAATTTTGTTTTTTTTCAAATTAACGTTCTCATACAGGCTTTTATTATTGGCCTAACGTATACAAACATGATGACACCATAATTTCAGTTTTCACTGAAAATTTTTTTTTTCTCAAATTAACGTTTTTAGACAAGCTACTCTTATCGGCCTACCGTATACAAACATGATGAAACCATAATTTCAGTTTTTACTGAAATTTTTTTTTTTTTTAAAGTAACGTTCTCATACAGGCTACTCTTATCGGCCTACCGTATACAAACATGATGAAACCATAATTTCAGTTTTTACTGAAAATTTTGTTTTTTTTCAAATTAACGTTCTCATACAGGCTTTTATTATTGGCCTAACGTATACAAACATGATGACACCATAATTTCAGTTTTCACTGAAAATTTTTTTTTTCTCAAATTAACGTTTTTATACAAGCTACTCTTATCGGCCTACCGTATACAAACATGATGAAACCATAATTTCAGTTTTTACTGAAAATTTTTTTTTCTCAAAGTAACGTTCTCATACAAGCTACACTTATCGGCCTACCGTATACAAACATGATGACACTATAATTTCAGTTTTTACTAAATTTTTTTTTTTTTTTTAAAGTAACGTTCTCATACAAGCTACTCTTATCGGCCTACCGTATACAAACATGATGAAACCATAATTTCAGTTTTTACTGAAAATTTTGTTTTTTTTTCAAATTAACGTTCTCATACAGGCTTTTATTATTAGCCTACCGTATACAAACATGATGACACCATAATTTCAGTTTTCACTGAAAATTTTTTTTTTCTCAAATTAACGTTTTTAGACAAGCTACTCTTATCGGCCTACCGTATACAAACATGATGAAACCATAATTTCAGTTTTTACTGAAAATTTTTTTTTCTCAAAGTAACGTTCTCATACAAGCTACACTTATCGGCCTACCGTTTACAAACATGATGACACCATAATTTCAGTTTTTACTGAATTTTTTTTTTTTTTTTTTAAAGTAACGTTCCCATACAAGCTACACTTATCGGCGTACCGTATACAAACATGATGACACCATAATTTCAGTTTTTACTGAATTTTTTTTTTTTTTTTAAAGTAACGTTCTCATACAAGCTACTCTTATCGGCCTACCGTATATAAACATGATGAAACCATAATTTCAGATTTTACTGAAAATTTTGTTTTTTTTCAAATTAACGTTCTCATACAGGCTTTTATTATTGGCCTAACGTATACAAACATGATGACACCATAATTTCAGTTTTTACTGAAATTTTTTTTTTTTTAAAGTAACGTTCTCATACACGCTACACTTATCGGCCTACCGTATACAAACATGATGACACCATAATTTCAGTTTTTACTGAATTTTTTTTTTTTTTTTTAAAGTAACGTTCTCATACAAGCTACACTTATCGGCCTACCGTATACAAACCTCATGACACCATAATTTCAGTTTTTACTGAAATTTTTTTTTTTTAAAGTAACGTTCTCATACAAGCTACTCTTATCGGCCTACCGTATACAAACGTGATGAAACCATAATTTCAGTTTTTACTGAAAATTTTGTTTTTTTTTCAAATTAACGTTCTTATACAAGCTACTCTTATCAGCCTACCGTAGACAAACATGGTGACACCATAACTTCTGTTTTTACTGAAAATTTTATTTTCTCAGAGTAACGTTCTCATACAAGCTACACTTATCTGCCTACCGTATACAAACATGATGACACCATAATTTCAGTTTTTACTGAATTTTTTTTTTTTTTTTAAAGTAACGTTCTCATACAAGCTACTCTTATCGGCCTACCGTATACAAACATGATGAAACCATAATTTCAGTTTTTACTGAAAATTTTGTTTTTTTTCAAATTAACGTTCTCATACAGGCTTTTATTATTGGCCTAACGTATACAAACATGATGACACCATAATTTCAGTTTTCACTGAAAATTTTTTTTTTCTCAAATTAACGTTTTTAGACAAGCTACTCTTATCGGCCTACCGTATACAAACATGATGAAACCATAATTTCAGTTTTTACTGAAAATTTTTTTTTCTCAAATTAACGTTTTTAGACAAGCTACTCTTATCGGCCTACCGTATACAAACATGATGAAACCATAATTTCAGTTTTTACTGAAAATTTTGTTTTTTTTTCAAATTAACGTTCTCATACAGGCTTTTATTATTGGCCTACCGTATACAAACATGATGACACCATAATTTCAGTTTTCACTGAAAATTTTTTTTTCTCAAATTAACGTTTTTAGACAAGCTACTCTTATCGGCCTACCGTATACAACCATGATGAAACCATAATTTCAGTTTTTACTGAAAATTTTTTTTTCTCAAATTAACGTTTTTAGACAAGCTACTCTTATCGGCCTACCGTAGACAAACATGGTGACACCATAACTTCTGTTTTTACTGAAAATTTTATTTTCTCAGAGTAACGTTCTCATACAAGCTACACTTATCGGCCTACCGTATACACACATGATGACACCATAATTTCAGTTTTTACTGAATTTTTTTTTTTTTTTTAAAGTAACGTTCCCATACAAGCTACACTTATCGGCGTACCGTATACAAACATGATGACACCATAATTTCAGGTTTTACTGAATTTTTTTTTTTTTTTTTAAAGTAACGTTCTCATACAAGCTACTCTTATCGGCCTACCGTATATAAACATGATGAAACCATAATTTCATTTTTTACTGAAAATTTTGTTTTTTTTCAAATTAACGTTCTCATACAGGCTTTTATTATTGGCCTAACGTATACAAACATGATGACACCATAATTTCAGTTTTTACTGAAATTTTTTTTTTTTTTAAAGTAACGTTCTCATACAAGCTACACTTATCGGCCTACCGTATACAAACATGATGACACCATAATTTCAGTTTTTACTGAATTTTTTTTTTTTTTTTTAAAGTAACGTTCTCATACAAGCTACACTTATCGGCCTACCGTATACAAACCTCATGACACCATAATTTCAGTTTTTACTGAAATTTTTTTTTTTTAAAGTAACGTTCTCATACAAGCTACTCTTATCGGCCTACCGTATACAAACGTGATGAAACCATAATTTCAGTTTTTACTGAAAATTTTGTTTTTTTTCAAATTAACGTTCTTATACAAGCTACTCTTATCAGCCTACCGTAGACAAACATGGTGACACCATAACTTCTGTTTTTACTGAAAATTTTATTTTCTCAGAGTAACGTTCTCATACAAGCTACACTTATCTGCCTACCGTATACAAACATGATGACACCATAATTTCAGTTTTTACTGAAAATTTTGTTTTTTTTTCAAATTAACGTTCTCATACAGGCTTTTATTATTGGCCTACCGTATACAAACATGATGACACCATAATTTCAGTTTTCACTGAAAATTTTTTTTTTCTCAAATTAACGTTTTTAGACAAGCTACTCTTATCGGCCTACCGTAGACAAACATGGTGACACCATAACTTCTGTTTTTACTGAAAATTTTATTTTCTCAGAGTAACGTTCTCATACAAGCTACACTTATCTGCCTACCGTATACAAACATGATGACACCATAATTTCAGTTTTTACTGAAAATTTTGTTTTTTTTTCAAATTAACGTTCTCATACAGGCTTTTATTATTGGCCTAACGTATACAAACATGATGACACCATAATTTCAGTTTTTACTTAATTTTTTTTTTTTTTTTTAAAGTAACGTTCTCATACAAGCTACACTTATCGGCCTACCGTATACAAACATGATGACACCATAATTTCAGTTTTTACTGAATTTTTTTTTTTTTTTTTAAAGTAACGTTCTCATACAAGCTACACTTATCGGCCTACCGTATACAAACCTCATGACACCATAATTTCAGTTTTTACTGAAATTTTTTTTTTTTAAAGTAACGTTCTCATACAAGCTACTCTTATCGGCCTACCGTATACAAACGTGATGAAACCATAATTTCAGTTTTTACTGAAAATTTTGTTTTTTTTTCAAATTAACGTTCTCATACAGGCATTTATTATTGGCCTACCGTATACAAACATGATGACACCATAATTTCAGTTTTCACTGAAAATTTTTTTTTTCTCAAATTAACGTTTTTAGACAAGCTACTCTTATCGGCCTACCGTATACAAACATGATGAAACCATAATTTCAGTTTTTACTGAAAATTTTATTTTCTCAGAGTAACGTTCTCATACAAGCTACACTTATCGGCCTACCATATACAAACATGATGACACCATAATTTCAGTTTTTACTGAATTTTTTTTTTTTTTTTTAAAGTAACGTTTTTAGACAAGCTACTCTTATCAGCCTACCGTATACAAACATGATGACACCATAATTTCAGTTTTTACTGAAATTTTTTTTTTTTTTAAAGTAACGTTCTCATACAGGCTACTCTTATCGGCCTACCGTATACAAACATGATGAAACCATAATTTCAGTTTTTACTGAAAATTTTGTTTTTTTTCAAATTAACGTTCTCATACAGGCTTTTATTATTGGCCTACCGTAGACAAACATGGTGACACCATAACTTCTGTTTTTACTGAAAATTTTATTTTCTCAGAGTAACGTTCTCATACAAGCTACACTTATCGGCCTACCGTATACACACATGATGACACCATAATTTCAGTTTTTACTGAAAATTTTTTTTTTTAAAGTAACGTTCTCATACAAGCTACTCTTATCGGCCTACCGTATACAAACGTGATGAAACCATAATTTCAGTTTTTACTGAAAATTTTGTTTTTTTTTCAAATTAACGTTCTCATACAGGCATTTATTATTGGCCTACCGTATACAAACATGATGACACCATAATTTCAGTTTTCACTGAAAATTTTTTTTTTCTCAAATTAACGTTTTTAGACAAGCTACTCTTATCGGCCTACCGTATACAAACATGATGAAACCATAATTTCAGTTTTTACTGAAAATTTTATTTTCTCAGAGTAACGTTCTCATACAAGCTACACTTATCGGCCTACCGTATACAAACATGATGACACTATAATTTCAGTTTTTACTAAATTTTTTTTTTTTAAAGTAACGTTCTCATACAAGCTACTCTTATCGGCCTACCGTATACAAACGTGATGAAACCATAATTTCAGTTTTTACTGAAAATTTTGTTTTTTTTCAAATTAACGTTCTTATACAAGCTACTCTTATCAGCCTACCGTAGACAAACATGGTGACACCATAACTTCTGTTTTTACTGAAAATTTTATTTTCTCAGAGTAACGTTCTCATACAAGCTACACTTATCTGCCTACCGTATACAAACATGATGACACCATAATTTCAGTTTTTACTGAAAATTTTGTTTTTTTTTCAAATTAACGTTCTCATACAGGCTTTTATTATTGGCCTACCGTATACAAACATGATGACACCATAATTTCAGTTTTCACTGAAAATTTTTTTTTTCTCAAATTAACGTTTTTAGACAAGCTACTCTTATCGGCCTACCGTAGACAAACATGGTGACACCATAACTTCTGTTTTTACTGAAAATTTTATTTTCTCAGAGTAACGTTCTCATACAAGCTACACTTATCTGCCTACCGTATACAAACATGATGACACCATAATTTCAGTTTTTACTGAAAATTTTGTTTTTTTTTCAAATTAACGTTCTCATACAGGCTTTTATTATTGGCCTAACGTATACAAACATGATGACACCATAATTTCAGTTTTTACTTAATTTTTTTTTTTTTTTTTAAAGTAACGTTCTCATACAAGCTACACTTATCGGCCTACCGTATACAAACATGATGACACCATAATTTCAGTTTTTACTGAATTTTTTTTTTTTTTTTTAAAGTAACGTTCTCATACAAGCTACACTTATCGGCCTACCGTATACAAACCTCATGACACCATAATTTCAGTTTTTACTGAAATTTTTTTTTTTTAAAGTAACGTTCTCATACAAGCTACTCTTATCGGCCTACCGTATACAAACGTGATGAAACCATAATTTCAGTTTTTACTGAAAATTTTGTTTTTTTTTCAAATTAACGTTCTCATACAGGCATTTATTATTGGCCTACCGTATACAAACATGATGACACCATAATTTCAGTTTTCACTGAAAATTTTTTTTTTCTCAAATTAACGTTTTTAGACAAGCTACTCTTATCGGCCTACCGTATACAAACATGATGAAACCATAATTTCAGTTTTTACTGAAAATTTTATTTTCTCAGAGTAACGTTCTCATACAAGCTACACTTATCGGCCTACCATATACAAACATGATGACACCATAATTTCAGTTTTTACTGAATTTTTTTTTTTTTTTTTAAAGTAACGTTTTTAGACAAGCTACTCTTATCAGCCTACCGTATACAAACATGATGACACCATAATTTCAGTTTTTACTGAAATTTTTTTTTTTTTTAAAGTAACGTTCTCATACAGGCTACTCTTATCGGCCTACCGTATACAAACATGATGAAACCATAATTTCAGTTTTTACTGAAAATTTTGTTTTTTTTCAAATTAACGTTCTCATACAGGCTTTTATTATTGGCCTACCGTAGACAAACATGGTGACACCATAACTTCTGTTTTTACTGAAAATTTTATTTTCTCAGAGTAACGTTCTCATACAAGCTACACTTATCGGCCTACCGTATACACACATGATGACACCATAATTTCAGTTTTTACTGAAAATTTTTTTTTTTAAAGTAACGTTCTCATACAAGCTACTCTTATCGGCCTACCGTATACAAACGTGATGAAACCATAATTTCAGTTTTTACTGAAAATTTTGTTTTTTTTTCAAATTAACGTTCTCATACAGGCATTTATTATTGGCCTACCGTATACAAACATGATGACACCATAATTTCAGTTTTCACTGAAAATTTTTTTTTTCTCAAATTAACGTTTTTAGACAAGCTACTCTTATCGGCCTACCGTATACAAACATGATGAAACCATAATTTCAGTTTTTACTGAAAATTTTATTTTCTCAGAGTAACGTTCTCATACAAGCTACACTTATCGGCCTACCGTATACAAACATGATGACACTATAATTTCAGTTTTTACTAAATTTTTTTTTTTTTTTTAAAGTAACGTTCTCATACAAGCTACTCTTATCGGCCTACCGTATACAAACATGATGAAACCATAATTTCAGTTTTTACTGAAAATTTTGTTTTTTTTTCAAATTAACGTTCTCATACAGGCTTTTATTATTGGCCTACCGTATACAAACATGATGACACCATAATTTCAGTTTTCACTGAAAATTTTTTTTTTCTCAAATTAACGTTTTTAGACAAGCTACTCTTATCGGCCTACCGTATACAAACATGATGAAACCATAATTTCAGTTTTTACTGAAAATTTTTTTTTCTCAAAGTAACGTTCTCATACAAGCTACACTTATCGGCCTACCGTATACAAACATGATGACACCATAATTTCAGTTTTTACTGAATTTTTTTTTTTTTTTTAAAGTAACGTTCCCATACAAGCTACACTTATCGGCGTACCGTATACAAACATGATGACACCATAATTTCAGTTTTTACTGAATTTTTTTTTTTTTTTTAAAGTAACGTTCTCATACAAGCTACTCTTATCGGCCTACCGTATATAAACATGATGAAACCATAATTTCAGTTTTTACTGAAAATTTTGTTTTTTTTCAAATTAACGTTCTCATACAGGCTTTTATTATTGGCCTAACGTATACAAACATGATGACACCATAATTTCAGTTTTTACTGAAATTTTTTTTTTTTTAAAGTAACGTTCTCATACACGCTACACTTATCGGCCTACCGTATACAAACATGATGACACCATAATTTCAGTTTTTACTGAATTTTTTTTTTTTTTTTTAAAGTAACGTTCTCATACAAGCTACACTTATCGGCCTACCGTATACAAACCTCATGACACCATAATTTCAGTTTTTACTGAAATTTTTTTTTTTTAAAGTAACGTTCTCATACAAGCTACTCTTATCGGCCTACCGTATACAAACGTGATGAAACCATAATTTCAGTTTTGACTGAAAATTTTGTTTTTTTTCAAATTAACGTTCTTATACAAGCTACTCTTATCAGCCTACCGTAGACAAACATGGTGACACCATAACTTCTGTTTTTACTGAAAATTTTATTTTCTCAGAGTAACGTTCTCATACAAGCTACACTTATCTGCCTACCGTATACAAACATGATGACACCATAATTTCAGTTTTTACTGAATTTTTTTTTTTTTTTTAAAGTAACGTTCTCATACAAGCTACACTTATCAGCCTACCGTATACAAACATGATGACACCATAATTTCAGTTTTTACTGAATTTTTTTTTTTTTTTTAAAGTAACGTTCTTATACAAGCTACTCTTATCGGCCTACCGTATACAAACATGATGAAACCATAATTTCAGTTTTTACTGAAAATTTTATTTTCTCAAAGTAACGTTCTCATACAAGCTACACTTATCGGCCTACCGTATACACACATGATGACACCATAATTTCAGTTTTTACTGAATTTTTTTTTTTTTTTTAAAGTAACGTTCCCATACAAGCTACACTTATCAGCCTACCGTATACAAACATGATGACACCATAATTTCAGTTTTTACTGAAATTTTTTTTTTTTTTAAAGTAACGTTCTCATACAGGCTACTCTTATCGGCCTACCGTATACAAACATGATGAAACCATAATTTCAGTTTTTACTGAAAATTTTGTTTTTTTTCAAATTAACGTTCTCATACAGGCTTTTATTATTGGCCTAACGTATACAAACATGATGACACCATAATTTCAGTTTTTACTGAAATTTTTTTTTTTTTAAAGTAACGTTCTCATACAAGCTACACTTATCGGCCTACCGTATACAAACATGATGACACCATAATTTCAGTTTTTACTGAATTTTTTTTTTTTTTTTTAAAGTAACGTTCTCATACAAGCTACACTTATCGGCCTACCGTATACAAACATGATGACACCATAATTTCTGTTTTTACTGAAATTTTTTTTTTTTAAAGTAACGTTCTCATACAAGCTACTCTTATCGGCCTACCGTATACAAACGTGATGAAACCATAATTTCAGTTTTTACTGAAAATTTTGTTTTTTTTCAAATTAACGTTCTTATACAAGCTACTCTTATCAGCCTACCGTAGACAAACATGGTGACACCATAACTTCTGTTTTTACTGAAAATTTATTTTTTCTCAAATTAACGTTCTCATACAGGCTACTCTTATCGGCCTACCGTATACAAACATGATGAAACCATAATTTCAGTTTTTACTGAATTTTTTTTTTTTTTTTTAAAGTAACGTAATCATACAGGCTACACTTATCGGCCTACCGTATACAAACATGATGACACCATAATTTCAGTTTTTACTGAAAATTTTTTTTTCTCAAATTAAGGTTCTCATACAAGCTACTCTTGTCGGCCTACCGTATACAAACATGATGACACCATAACTTCTGTTTTTACTGAAATTTTGTTTTTTCTCAAACTAACGTTCTTATACAAGCTACACTTATCGGCCTACCGTATACAAACATGATGACACCATAATTTCAGTTTTTACTGAAAATTTTTTTTTTTGTAAAGTAACGTTCTCATACAAGCTACACTTAACGGCCTACCGTATACAAACCTCATGACACCATAATTTCTGTTTTTACTGAAAATTATTTTTTCTCAAATTAACGTTCTCATACAGGCTACTCTTATCGGCCTACCGTATACAAACATGATGACACCATTATTTCAGTTTTTACTGAAATTTTTTTTTTTTTTAAAAGTAACGTTCTCATACAAGCTACACTTATCGGCCTACCGTATACAAACATGATGACACCATAATTTCAGTTTTTACTGAATTTTTTTTTTTTTTTTTAAAGTAACGTTCTCATACAAGCTACTCTTATCGGCCTACCGTATACAAACGTGATGAAACCATAATTTCAGTTTTTACTGAAAATTTTGTTTTTTTTCAAATTGACGTTCTTATACAAACTACTCTTATCAGCCTACCGTAGACAAACATGGTGACACCATAACTTCTGTTTTTACTGAAAATTTATTTTTTCTCAAATTAACGTTCTCATACAGGCTACTCTTATCGGCCTACCGTATACAAACATGATGAAACCATAATTTCAGTTTTTACTGAATTTTTTTTTTTTTTTTTAAAGTAACGTAATCATACAGGCTACACTTATCGGCCTACCGTATACAAACATGATGACACCATAATTTCAGTTTTTACTGAAAATTTTTTTTTCTCAAATTAACGTTCTCATACAAGCTACTCTTGTCGGCCTACCGTATACAAACATGATGACACCATAACTTCCGTTTTTACTGAAATTTTGTTTTTTCTCAAATTAACGTTCTTATACAAGCTACACTTATCGGCCTACCGTATACAAACATGATGACACCATAATTTCAGTTTTTACTGAAAATTTTTTTTTTTTTAGAGTAACGTTCTCATACAAGCTACACTTATCGGCCTACCGTATACAAACGTGATGAAACCATAATTTCAGTTTTTACTGAAAATTTTGTTTTTTTTCAAATTAACGTTCTTATACAAGCTACTCTTATCAGCCTACCGTAGACAAACATGGTGACACCATAATTTCTGTTTTTACTGAAAATTATTTTTTCTCAAATTAGCGTTCTCATACAGGCTACTCTTATCGGCCTACCGTATACAAACATGATGAAACCATATTTTCAGTTTTTACTGAAAATTTTGTTTTTTCTCAAATTAACGTTCTCATACAGGCTTTTCTTATCGGCCTACCGTATACAAACATGATGACACCATAATTTCAGTTTTTACTGAAATTTTTTTTTTATTTTCTCAAATTACCGTTCTCATACAGGCTACTCTTATCGGCCTACCGTATACAAACATGATGACACCATAATTTCAGTTTTTACTGAATATTTTTTTTTCTCAAATTAACGTTCTCATACAGGCTACTCTTATCGGCCTACCGTATACACACATGATGACACCATAATTTCTGTTTTTACTGAAAATTATTTTTTCTCAAATTAACGTTCTCATACAGGCTACTCTTATCGGCCTACCGTATACAAACATGATGAAACCATATTTTCAGTTTTTAATGAAATTTTTTTTTTTTTAAAAGTAATGTTCTCATACAAGCTACACTTATCGGCCTACCGTATACAAACATGATGACACCATAATTTCAGTTTTTACTGAAAATTTTTTTTTCTCAAAGTAACGTTCTCATACAAGCTACACTTATCGGCCTACCGTATACACACATGATGACACCATAATTTCAGTTTTTACTGAATTTTTTTTTTTTTTTTAAAGTAACGTTCCCATACAAGCTACAGTTATCGGCGTACCGTATACAAACATGATGACACCATAATTTCAGTTTTTACTGAATTTTTTTTTTTTTTTTAAAGTAACGTTCTCATACAAGCTACTCTTATCGGCCTACCGTATATAAACATGATGAAACCATAATTTCAGTTTTTACTGAAAATTTTGTTTTTTTTCAAATTAACGTTCTCATACAGGCTTTTATTATTGGCCTAACGTATACAAACATGATGACACCATAATTTCAGTTTTTACTGAATTTTTTTTTTTTTTTTAAAGTAACGTTCTCATACAAGCTACACTTATCGGCCTACCGTATACAAACATGATGACACCATAATTTCAGTTTTTACTGAATTTTTTTTTTTTTTTTTAAAGTAACGTTCTCATACAAGCTACACTTATCGGCCTACCGTATACAAACCTCATGACACCATAATTTCAGTTTTTACTGAAATTTTTTTTTTTTAAAGTAACGTTCTCATACAAGCTACTCTTATCGGCCTACCGTATACAAACGTGATGAAACCATAATTTCAGTTTTTACTGAAAATTTTGTTTTTTTTCAAATTAACGTTCTTATACAAGCTACTCTTATCAGCCTACCGTAGACAAACATGGTGACACCATAACTTCTGTTTTTACTGAAAATTTATTTTTTCTCAAATTAACGTTCTCATACAGGCTACTCTTATCGGCCTACCGTATACAAACATGATGAAACCATAATTTCAGTTTTTACTGAATTTTTTTTTTTTTTTTAAAGTAACGTAATCATACAGGCTACACTTATCGGCCTACCGTATACAAACATGATGACACCATAATTTCAGTTTTTACTGAAAATTTTTTTTTCTCAAATTAAGGTTCTCATACAAGCTACTCTTGTCGGCCTACCGTATACAAACATGATGACACCATAACTTCTGTTTTTACTGAAATTTTGTTTTTTCTCAAATTAACGTTCTTATACAAGCTACACTTATCGGCCTACCGTATACAAACATGATGACACCATAATTTCAGTTTTTACTGAAAATTTTTTTTTTTTTTAAAGTAACGTTCTCATACAAGCTACACTTAACGGCCTACCGTATACAAACCTCATGACACCATAATTTCAGTTTTTACTGAAATTTTTTTTTTTTAAAGTAACGTTCTCATACAAGCTACTCTTATCGGCCTACCGTATACAAACATGATGACACCATAATTTCTGTTTTTACTGAAAATTATTTTTTCTCAAATTAACGTTCTCATACAGGCTACTCTTATCGGCCTACCGTATACAAACATGATGACACCATTATTTCAGTTTTTACTGAAATTTTTTTTTTTTTAAAAGTAACGTTCTCATACAAGCTACACTTATCGGCCTACCGTATACAAACATGATGACACCATAATTTCAGTTTTTACTGAATTTTTTTTTTTTTTTTTAAAGTAACGTTCTCATACAAGCTACACTTATCGGCCTACCGTATACAAACCTCATGACACCATAATTTCAGTTTTTACTGAAATTTTTTTTTTTTAAAGTAACGTTCTCATACAAGCTACTCTTATCGGCCTACCGTATACAAACGTGATGAAACCATAATTTCAGTTTTTACTGAAAATTTTGTTTTTTTTCAAATTGACGTTCTTATACAAGCTACTCTTATCAGCCTACCGTAGACAAACATGGTGACACCATAACTTCTGTTTTTACTGAAAATTTATTTTTTCTCAAATTAACGTTCTCATACAGGCTACTCTTATCGGCCTACCGTATACAAACATGATGAAACCATAATTTCAGTTTTTACTGAATTTTTTTTTTTTTTTTTAAAGTAACGTAATCATACAGGCTACACTTATCGGCCTACCGTATACAAACATGATGACACCATAATTTCAGTTTTTACTGAAAATTTTTTTTTTTAAAGTAACGTTCTCATACAAGCTACTCTTATCGGCCTACCGTATACAAACGTGATGAAACCATAATTTCAGTTTTTACTGAAAATTTTGTTTTTTTTCAAATTAACGTTCTTATACAAGCTACTCTTATCAGCCTACCGTAGACAAACATGGTGACACCATAATTTCTGTTTTTACTGAAAATTATTTTTTCTCAAATTAGCGTTCTCATACAGGCTACTCTTATCGGCCTACCGTATACAAACATGATGAAACCATATTTTCAGTTTTTACTGAAAATTTTGTTTTTTCTCAAATTAACGTTCTCATACAGGCTTTTCTTATCGGCCTACCGTATACAAACATGATGACAACATAATTTCAGTTTTTACTGAAATTTTTTTTTTATTTTCTCAAATTAACGTTCTCATACAGGCTACTCTTATCGGCCTACAGTATACAAATATGATGACACCATAATTTCAGTTTTTACTGAATATTTTTTTTTCTCAAATTAACGTTCTCATACAGGCTACTCTTATCGGCCTACCGTATACACACATGATGACACCATAATTTCTGTTTTTACTGAAAATTATTTTTTCTCAAATTAACGTTCTCATACAGGCTACTCTTATCGGCCTACCGTATACAAACATGATGAAACCATATTTTCAGTTTTTACTGAAATTTTTTTTTTTTAAAAGTAACGTTCTCATACAAGCTACACTTATCGGCCTACCGTATACAAACATGATGACACCATAATTTCAGTTTTTACTGAAAATTTTTTTTTCTCAAATTAACGTTCTCATACAAACTACTCTTATCGGCTTACCGTATACAAACATGATGACACCATAATTTCAGTTTTTACTGAAAATTTTTTTTTTTTAAAAGTAACGTTCTCATACAAGCTACACTTATCGGCCTACCGTATACAAACCTCATGACACCATAATTTCAGTTTTTACTGAAATTTTTTTTTTTTTTTTAAAACTAACGTTCTCATACAAACTACTCTTATCGGCTTACCGTATACAAACATGATGACACCATAATTTCAGTTTTTACTGAAAATTTTTTTTTTTTTAAAGTAACGTTCTCATACAAGCTACTCTTATCGGCCTACCGTATACAAACATGATGAAACCATATTTTCAGTTTTTACTGAAATTTTTTTTTTTTTAAAAGTAACGTTCTCATACAAGCTACACTTATCGGCCTACCGTATACAAACATGATGACACCATAATTTCAGTTTTTACTGAATTTTTTTTTTTTTTTTAAAGTAACGTTCTCATACAAGCTACACTTATCGGCCTACCGTATACAAACATGATAACACCATAATTTCAGTTTTTACTGAATTGTTTTTTTTCTTTTTAAAGTAACGTTCTCATACAAGCTACTCTTATCGGCCTACCGTATACAAACATGATGAAACCATAATTTCAGTTTTTACTAAAAATTTTGTTTTTTTTCAAATTAACGTTCTCATACAGGCTACTCTTATAGGCCTACCGTATACAAACATGATGACACCATAATTTCTGTTTTTACTTAAAATTTTTTTTTTCTCAAATTAACGTTCTTATACAAGCTACTCTTATCGGCCTACCGTATACAAACATGGTGACACCATAATTTCTGTTTTTACTGAAAATTTTTTTTTCTCAAATTAACGTTCTCATACAGGCTACTCTTATCGGCCTACCGTATACAAACATGATGACACCATAATTTCAGTTTTCACTGAAAAATTTTTTTTTCTCTAATTAACGTTCTTATACAAGCTGCTCTTATCGGCCTACCGTATACAAACATGATGAAACCATAATTTCAGTTTTTACTGAATTTTTTTTTTTTTTTTTAAAAGTAACGTTATCATACAGGCTACACTTATCGGCCTACCGTATACAAACATGATAACACCATATTTTAGTTTTTACTGAAAATTTTTTTTTTCTCAAATTAACGTTCTCATACAAGCTACACTTATCGGCCTACCGTATACAAACATGATGACACCATAATTTCAGTTTTCACTGAAAATTTTTTTTTTCTCAAATTAACGTTCTTATACAAGCTGCTCTTATCGGCCTACCGTATACAAACATGATGAAACCATAATTTCAGTTTTTACTGAATTTTTTTTTTTTTTTTTTCAAAGTAACGTTCTCATACAAGCTACACTTATCGGCCTACCGTATACAAACATGATGACACCATAATTTCAGTTTTTACTGAAATTTTTTTTTTCTCAAATTAACGTTCTAATACAAGCTACTCTTATCGGCTTACCGTATACAAACATGATGACACCATAATTTCAGTTTTTACTGACTTTTTTTTTTTTTTTAAAGTAACGTTCTTATACAAGCTGCTCTTATCGGCCTACCGTATACAAACATGATGAAACCATAATTTCAGTTTTTACTGAATTTTTTTTTTTTTTTTTTCAAAGTAACGTTCTCATACAAGCTACACTTATCGGCCTACCGTATACAAACATGATGACACCATAATTTTGAGTTTTTACTGAAATTTTTTTTTTCTCAAATTAACGTTCTAATACAAGCTACTCTTATCGGCCTACCGTATACAAACATGATGACACCATAATTTCAGTTTTTACTGAAATTTTTTTTTTCTCAAATTAACGTTCTCATACAAGCTACTCTTATCGGCCTACCGTATACAAACATGATGACACCATAATTTCAGTTTTCACTGAAAATTTTTTTTTTCTCAAATTAACGTTCTTATACAAGCTGCTCTTATCGGCCTACCGTATACAAACATGATGAAACCATAATTTCAGTTTTTACTGAATTTTTTTTTTTTTTTTTCAAAGTAACGTTCTCATACAAGCTACACTTATCGGCCTACCGTATACAAACATGATGACACCATAATTTCAGTTATTACTGAAAATTTTTTTTTCTCAAATTAACGTTCTCATACAAGCTACTCTTATCGGCCTACCGTATACAAACATGATGACACCATAATTTCTGTTTTTACTGAAAATTTTGTTTTTTCTCAAATTAACGTTCTCATACAGGCTTTTCTTATCGGCCTACCGTAAACAAACATGATGACACCATAATTTCAGTTTTTACTGAAATTTTTTTTTTATTTTCTCAAATTAACGTTCTCATACAGGCTACTCTTATCGGCCTACCGTATACAAACATGATGACACCATAATTTCAGTTTTTACTGAATATTTTTTTTTCTCAAAATAACGTTCTCATACAGGCTACTCATATCGGCCTACCGTATACAAACATGATGACACCATAATTTCTGTTTTTACTGAAAATTATTTTTTCTCAAATTAACGTTCTCATACAGGCTACTCTTATCGGCCTACCGTATACAAACATGATGAAACCATATTTTCAGTTTTTACTGAAATTTTTTTTTTTTTTAAAAGTAACGTTCTCATACAAGCTACACTTATCGGCCTACCGTATACAAACATGATGACACCATAATTTCAGTTTTTACTGAAAATTTTTTTTTTCTCAAATTAACGTTCTCATACAAGCTACTCTTATCGGCTTACCGTATACAAACATGATGACACCATAATTTCAGTTTTTACTAACTTTTTTTTTTTTTTTAAAGTAACGTTCTCATATAAGCTACACTTATCGGCCTACCGTATACAAACATGATGACACCATAATTTCAGTTTTTACTGAATTGTTTTTTTTTTTTTAAAGTAACGTTCTCATACAAGCTACTCTTATCGGCCTACCGTATACAAACATGATGAAACCATAATTTCAGTTTTTACTGAAAATTTTGTTTTTTTTCAAATTAACGTTCTCATACAGGCTTTTATTATTGGCCTACCGTATACAAACATGATGACACCATAATTTCAGTTTTTACTGAATTGTTTTTTTTTTTTTAAAGTAACGTTCTCATACAAACTACACTTATCGGCCTACCGTATACAAACATGATGACACCATAATTTCAGTTTTCACTGAAAATTTTTTTTTTCTCAAATTAACGTTTTTAGACAAGCTACTCTTATCGGCCTACCGTATACAAACATGATGAAACCATAATTTCAGTTTTTACTGAAAATTTTATTTTCTCAAAGTAACGTTCTCATACAAGCTACACTTATCGGCCTACCGTATACAAACATGATGACACCATAATTTCAGTTTTTACTGAATTTTTTTTTTTTTTTTAAAGTAACGTTCTCATACAAGCTACACTTATCAGCCTACCGTATACAAACATGATGACACCATAATTTCAGTTTTTACTGAATTTTTTTTTTTTTTTAAAGTAACGTTCTCATACAAGCTACTCTTATCGGCCTACCGTATACAAACATGATGAAACCATAATTTCAGTTTTTACTGAAAATTTTGTTTTTTTTCAAATTAACGTTCTCATACAGGCTTTTATTATTGGCCTAACGTATACAAACATGATGACACCATAATTTCAGTTTTCACTGAAAATTTTTTTTTTCTCATATTAACGTTTTTAGACAAGCTACTCTTATCGGCCTACCGTATACAAACATGATGAAACCATAATTTCAGTTTTTACTGAAAATTTTTTTTTCTCAAAGTAACGTTCTCATACAAGCTACACTTATCGGCTTACCGTATACAAACATGATGACACCATAATTTCAGTTTTTACTGAATTTTTTTTTTTTTTTAAAGTAACGTTCTCATACAAGCTACACTTATCGGCCTACCGTATACAAACATGATAACACCATAATTTCAGTTTTTACTGAATTGTTTTTTTTTTTTTAAAGTAACGTTCTCATACAAGCTACTCTTATCGGCCTACCGTATACAAACATGATGAAACCATAATTTCAGTTTTTACTAAAAATTTTGTTTTTTTTCAAATTAACGTTCTCATACAGGCTACTCTTATAGGCCTACCGTATACAAACATGATGACACCATAATTTCTGTTTTTACTGAAAATTTTTTTTTTCTCAAATTAACGTTCTTATACAAGCTACTCTTATCGGCCTACCGTATACAAACATGGTGACACCATAATTTCTGTTTTTACTGAAAATTTTTTTTTCTCAAATTAACGTTCTCATACAGGCTACTCTTATCGGCCTACCGTATACAAACATGATGACACCATAATTTCAGTTTTCACTGAAAATTTTTTTTTTCTCAAATTAACGTTCTTATACAAGCTGCTCTTATCGGCCTACCGTATACAAACATGATGAAACCATAATTTCAGTTTTTACTGAATTTTTTTTTTTTTTTTAAAAGTAACGTTATCATACAGGCTACACTTATCGGCCTACCGTATACAAACATGATGACACCATATTTTAGTTTTTACTGAAAATTTTTTTTTTCTCAAATTAACGTTCTCATACAAGCTACTCTTATCGGCCTACCGTATACAAACATGATGACACCATAATTTCAGTTTTCACTGAAAATTTTTTTTTTCTCAAATTAACGTTCTTATACAAGCTGCTCTTATCGGCCTACCGTATACAAACATGATGAAACCATAATTTCAGTTTTTACTGAATTTTTTTTTTTTTTTTTTCAAAGTAACGTTCTCATACAAGCTACACTTATCGGCCTACCGTATACAAACATGATGACACCATAATTTCAGTTTTTACTAAAATTTTTTTTTTCTCAAATTAACGTTCTAATACAAGCTACTCTTATCGGCTTACCGTATACAAACATGATGACACCATAATTTCGGTTTTTACTGACTTTTTTTTTTTTTTTAAAGTAACGTTCTTATACAAGCTGCTCTTATCGGCCTACCGTATACAAACATGATGAAACCATAATTTCAGTTTTTACTGAATTTTTTTTTTTTTTTTTCAAAGTAACGTTCTCATACAAGCTACACTTATCGGCCTACCGTATACAAACATGATGACACCATAATTTCAGTTTTTACTGAAATTTTTTTTTTCTCAAATTAACGTTCTAATACAAGCTACTCTTATCGGCCTACCGTATACAAACATGATGACACCATAATTTCAGTTTTTACTGAAATTTTTTTTTTCTCAAATTAACGTTCTCATACAAGCTACTCTTATCGGCCTACCGTATACAAACATGATGACACCATAATTTCAGTTTTCACTGAAAATTTTTTTTTTCTCAAATTAACGTTCTTATACAAGCTGCTCTTATCGGCCTACCGTATACAAACATGATGAAACCGTAATTTCAGTTTTTACTGAATTTTTTTTTTTTTTTTTCAAAGTAACGTTCTCATACAAGCTAGACTTATCGGCCTACCGTATACAAACATGATGACACCATAATTTCAGTTATTACTGAAAATTTTTTTTTCTCAAATTAACGTTCTCATACAAGCTACTCTTATCGGCCTACCGTATACAAACATGATGACACCATAATTTCTGTTTTTACTGAAAATTTTGTTTTTTCTCAAATTAACGTTCTCATACAGGCTTTTCTTATCGGCCTACCGTAAACAAACATGATGACACCATAATTTCAGTTTTTACTGAAATTTTTTTTTTATTTTCTCAAATTAACGTTCTCATACAGGCTACTCTTATCGGCCTACCGTATACAAACATGATGACACCATAATTTCAGTTTTTACTGAATATTTTTTTTTCTCAAAATAACGTTCTCATACAGGCTACTCATATCGGCCTACCGTATACAAACATGATGACACCATAATTTCTGTTTTTACTGAAAATTATTTTTTCTCAAATTAACGTTCTCATACAGGCTACTCTTATCGGCCTACCGTATACAAACATGATGAAACCATATTTTCAGTTTTTACTGAAATTTTTTTTTTTTTTAAAAGTAACGTTCTCATACAAGCTACACTTATCGGCCTACCGTATACAAACATGATGACACCATAATTTCAGTTTTTACTGAATTGTTTTTTTTTTTTTAAAGTAACGTTCTCATACAAGCTACTCTGATCGCCCTACCGTATACAAACATGATGAAACCATAATTTCAGTTTTTACTGAAAATTTTATTTTCTCAAAGTAACGTTCTCATACAAGCTACACTTATCGGCCTACCGTATACAAACATGATGACACCATAATTTCAGTTTTTACTGAATTGTTTTTTTTTTTTTCAAGTAACGTTCTCATACAAGCTACTCTTATCGGCCTACCGTATACAAACATGATGAAACCATAATTTCAGTTTTTACTGAAAATTTTGTTTTTTTTCAAATTAACGTTCTCATACAGGCTTTTATTATTGGCCTACCGTATACAAACATGATGACACCATAATTTCAGTTTTTACTGAATTGTTTTTTTTTTTTTAAAGTAACGTTCTCATACAAACTACACTTATCGGCCTACCGTATACAAACATGATGACACCATAATTTCAGTTTTCACTGAAAATTTTTTTTTTCTCAAATTAACGTTTTTAGACAAGCTACTCTTATCGGCCTACCGTATACAAACATGATGAAACCATAATTTCAGTTTTTACTGAAAATTTTATTTTCTCAAAGTAACGTTCTCATACAAGCTACACTTATCGGCCTACCGTATACAAACATGATGACACCATAATTTCAGTTTTTACTGAATTTTTTTTTTTTTTTTAAAGTAACGTTCTCATACAAGCTACACTTATCAGCCTACCGTATACAAACATGATGACACCATAATTTCAGTTTTTACTGAATTTTTTTTTTTTTTTTAAAGTAACGTTCTCATACAAGCTACTCTTATCGGCCTACCGTATACAAACATGATGAAACCATAATTTCAGTTTTTACTGAAAATTTTGTTTTTTTTCAAATTAACGTTCTCATACAGGCTTTTATTATTGGCCTAACGTATACAAACATGATGAGACCATAATTTCAGTTTTCACTGAAAATTTTTTTTTTCTCAAATTAACGTTTTTAGACAAGCTACTCTTATCGGCCTACCGTATACAAACATGATGAAACCATAATTTCAGTTTTTACTGAAAATTTTTTTTTCTCAAAGTAACGTTCTCATACTAGCTACACTTATCGGCCTACCGTATACAAACATGATGACACCATAATTTCAGTTTTTACTAAATTTTTTTTTTTTTTTTAAAGTAACGTTCTCATACAAGCTACTCTTATCGGCCTACCGTATACAAACATGATGAAACCATAATTTCAGTTTTTACTGAAAATTTTGTTTTTTTTTCAAATTAACGTTCTCATACAGGCTTTTATTATTGGCCTACCGTATACAAACATGATGACACCATAATTTCAGTTTTCACTGGAAATTTTTTTTTTCTCAAATTAACGTTTTTAGACAAGCTACTCTTATCGGCCTACCGTATACAAACATGATGAAACCATAATTTCAGTTTTTACTGAAAATTTTTTTTTCTCAAAGTAACGTTCTCATACAAGCTACACTTATCGGCCTACCGTATACAAACATGATGACACCATAATTTCAGTTTTTACTGAATTTTTTTTTTTTTTTTAAAGTAACGTTTCCATACAAGCTGCACTTATCGGCGTACCGTATACAAACATGATGACACCATAATTTCAGTTTCTACTGAATTTTGTTTTTTTTTTTAAAGTAACGTTCTCATACAAGCTACTCTTATCGGCCTACCGTATATAAACATGATGAAACCATAATTTCAGTTTTTACTGAAAATTTTGTTTTTTTTCAAATTAACGTTCTCATACAGGCTTTGATTATTGGCCTAAAGTATACAAACATGATGACACCATAATTTCAGTTTTTACTGAAATTTTTTTTTTTTTAAAGTAACGTTCTCATACAAGCTACACTTATCGGCCTACCGTATACAAACATGATGACACCATAATTTCAGTTTTTACTGAATTTTTTTTTTTTTTTTTAAAGTAACGTTCTCATACAAACTACACTTATCGGCCTACCGTATACAAACATGATGACACCATAATTTCAGTTTTCACTGAAAATTTTTTTTTTCTCAAATTAACGTTTTTAGACAAGCTACTCTTATCGGCCTACCGTATACAAACATGATGAAACCATAATTTCAGTTTTTACTGAAAATTTTATTTTCTCAGAGTAACGTTCTCATACAAGCTACACTTATCGGCCTACCGTATACAAACATGATGACACCATAATTTCAGTTTTTACTGAATTTTTTTTTTTTTTTTAAAGTAACGTTCTCATACAAGCTACACTTATCAGCCTACCGTATACAAACATGATGACACCATAATTTCAGTTTTTACTGAATTTTTTTTTTTTTTTTAAAGTAACGTTCTCATACAAGCTACTCTTATCGGCCTACCGTATACAAACATGATGAAACCATAATATCAGTTTTTACTGAAAATTTTGTTTTTTTTCAAATTAACGTTCTCAAACAGGCTTTTATTATTGGCCTAACGTATACAAACATGATGACACCATAATTTCAGTTTTCACTGAAAATTTTTTTTTTCTCAAATCAACGTTTTTAGACAAGCTACTCTTATCGGCCTACCGTATACAAACATGATGAAACCATTATTTCAGTTTTTACTGAAAATTTTTTTTTCTCAAAGTAACGTTCTCATACAAGCTACACTTATCGGCCTACCGTATACAAACATGATGACACCATAATTTCAGTTTTTACTAAATTTTTTTTTTTTTTTAAAGTAACGTTCTCATACAAGCTACTCTTATCGGCCTACCGTATACAAACATGATGAAACCATAATTTCAGTTTTTACTGAAAATTTTGTTTTTTTTCAAATTAACGTTCTCATACAGGCTTTTATTATTGGCCTACCGTATACAAACATGATGACACCATAATTTCAGTTTTCACTGAAAATTATTTTTTTCTCAAATTAACGTTTTTAGACAAGCTAGTCTTATCGGCCTACCGTATACAAACATGATGAAACCATAATTTCAGTTTTTACTGAAAATTTTTTTTTCTCAAAGTAACGTTCTCATACAAGCTACACTTATCGGCCTACCGTATACAAACATGATGACACCATAATTTCAGTTTTTACTGAATTTTTTTTTTTTTTTAAAGTAACGTTCCCATACAAGCTACACTTATCGGCGTACCGTATACAAACATGATGACACCATAATTTCAGTTTTTACTGAATTTTTTTTTTTTTTTTAAAGTAACGTTCTCATACAAGCTACTCTTATCGGCCTACCGTATATAAACATGATGAAACCATAATTTCAGTTTTTACTGAAAATTTTGTTTTTTTTTCAAATTAACGTTCTCATACAGGCTTTTATTATTGGCCTAACGTATACAAACATGATGACACCATAATTTCAGTTTTTACTGAATTTTTTTTTTTTTTTTTAAAGTAACGTTCTCATACAAGCTACACTTATCGGCCTACCGTATACAAACCTCATGACACCATAATTTCAGTTTTTACTGAAATTTTTTTTTTTTAAAGTAACGTTCTCATACAAGCTACTCTTATCGGCCTACCGTATACAAACGTGATGAAACCATAATTTCAGTTTTTACTGAAAATTTTGTTTTTTTTCAATTTAACGTTCTTATACAAGCTACTCTTATCAGCCTACCGTAGACAAACATGGTGACACCATAACTTCTGTTTTTACTGAAAATTTATTTTTTCTCAAATTAATGTTCTCATACAGGCTACTCTTATCGGCCTACCGTATACAAACATGATGAAACCATAATTTCAGTTTTTACTGAATTTTTTTTTTTTTTTTTAAAGTAACGTAATCATACAGGCTACACTTATCGGCCTACCGTATACAAACATGATGACACCATAATTTCAGTTTTTACTGAAAATTTTTTTTTCTCAAATTAACGTTCTCATACAAGCTACTCTTGTCGGCCTACCGTATACAAACATGATGACACCATAACTTCTGTTTTTACTGAAATTTTGTTTTTTCTCAAATTAACGTTCTTATACAAGCTACACTTATCGGCCTACCGTATACAAACATGATGACACCATAATTTCAGTTTTTACTGAAAATTTTTTTTTCTCAATTTAACGTTCTCATACAAGCTACTCTTGTCGGCCTACCGTATACAAACATGATGACACCATAACTTCTGTTTTTACTGAAATTTTGTTTTTTCTCAAATTAACGTTCTTATACAAGCTACACTTATCGGCCTACCGTATACACACATGATGACACCATAATTTCAGTTTTTACTGAAAATTTTTTTTTTTTTTAGAGTAACGTTCTCATACAAGCTACACTTATCGGCCTACCGTATACAAACCTCATGACACATTAATTTCAGTTTCTACTGAAATTTTTTTTTTTTAAAGTAACGTTCTCATACAAGCTACACTTATCGGCCTACCGTATACAAACGTGATGAAACCATAATTTCAGTTTTTACTGAAAATGTTGTTTTTTTTCAAATTAACGTTCTTATACAAGCTACTCTTATCAGCCTACCGTAGACAAACATGGTGACACCATAATTTCTGTTTTTACTGAAAATTATTTTTTCTCAAATTAACGTTCTCATACAGGCTACTCTTATCGGCCTACCGTATACAAACATGATGAAACCATATTTTCAGTTTTTACTGAAATTTTTTTTTTTTTAAAAGTAACGTTCTCATACAAGCTACACTTATCGGCCTAACGTATACAAACATGATGACACCATAATTTCAGTTTTTACTGAAAATTTTTTTTTTCTCAAATTAACGTTCTCATACAAGCTACTCTTATCGGCTTACCGTATACAAACATGATGACACCATAATTACAGTTTTTACTGAATTTTTTTTTTTTTTTTAAAGTAACGTTCTCATACAAGCTACACTTATCGGCCTACCGTATACAAACATGATAACACCATAATTTCAGTTTTTACTGAATTGTTTTTTTTTTTTTAAAGTAACGTTCTCATACAAGCTACTCTTATCGGCCTACCGTATACAAACATGATGAAACCATAATTTCAGTTTTTACTAAAAATTTTGTTTTTTTTCAAATTAACGTTCCCATACAGGCTACTCTTATAGGCCTACCGTATACAAACATGATGACACCATAATTTCTGTTTTTACTGAAAATTTTTTTTTTCTCAAATTAACGTTCTTATACAAGCTACTCTTATCGGCCTACCGTATACAAACATGGTGACACCATAATTTCTGTTTTTACTGAAAATTTTTTTTCCTCAAATTAACGTTCTTATGCAAGCTACTCTTATCGGCCTACCGTATACAAACATGATGACACCATAATTTCAGTTTTCACTGAATATTTTTTTTTTCTCAAATTAACGTTCTTATACAAGCTGCTATTATCGGCCTACCGTATACAAACATGATGAAACCATAATTTCAGTTTTTACTGAATTTTTTTTTTTTTTTTTAAAAGTAACGTTATCATACAGGCTACACTTATCGGCCTACCGTATACAAACATGATGACACCATATTTTAGTTTTTACTGAAAATTTTTTTTTTCTCAAATTAACGTTCTCATACAAGCTACTCTTATCGGCCTACCGTATACAAACATGATGACACCATAATTTCAGTTTTCACTGAAAATTTTTTTTTTCTCAAATTAACGTTCTTATACAAGCTGCTCTTATCGGCCTACCGTATACAAACATGATGACACCATAATTTCAGTTTTTACTGAAATTTTTTTTTTCTCAAATTAACGTTCTAATACAAGCTACACTTATCGGCCTACCGTATACAAACATGATGACACCATAATTTCAGTTATTACTGAAAATTTTTTTTTCTTAAATTAACGTTCTCATACAAGCTACTCTTATCGGCCTACCGTATACAAACATGATGACACAATAATTTCTGTTTTTACTGAAAATTTTGTTTTTTCTCAAATTAACGTTCTCATACAGGCTTTTCTTATCGGCCTACCGTATACAAACATGATGACACCATAATTTCAGTTTTTACTGAAATTTTTTTTTTATTTTCTCAAATTAACGTTCTCATACAGGCTACTCTTATCGGCCTACCGTATACAAACATGATGACACCATAATTTCAGTTATTACTGAAAATTTTTTTTTCTCAAATTAACGTTCTCATACAAGCTACTCTTATCGGCCTACCGTATACAAACATGATGACACAATAATTTCTGTTTTTACTGAAAATTTTGTTTTTTCTCAAATTAACGTTCTCATACAGGCTTTTCTTATCGGCCTACCGTATACAAACATGATGACACCATAATTTCAGTTTTTACTGAATATTTTTTTTTTTTTTTAAAAGTAACGTTATCATACAGGCTACACTTATCGGCCTACCGTATACAAACATGATGACACCATATTTTAGTTTTTACTGAAAATTTTTTTTTTCTCAAATTAACGTTCTCATACAAGCTACTCTTATCGGCCTACCGTATACAAACATGATGACACCATAATTTCAGTTTTCACTGAAAATTTTTTTTTTCTCAAATTAACGTTCTTATACAAGCTGCTCTTATCGGCCTACCGTATACAAACATGATGACACCATAATTTCAGTTTTTACTGAAATTTTTTTTTTCTCAAATTAACGTTCTAATACAAGCTACACTTATCGGCCTACCGTATACAAACATGATGACACCATAATTTCAGTTATTACTGAAAATTTTTTTTTCTCAAATTAACGTTCTCATACAAGCTACTCTTATCGGCCTACCGTATACAAACATGATGACACAATAATTTCTGTTTTTACTGAAAATTTTGTTTTTTCTCAAATTAACGTTCTCATACAGGCTTTTCTTATCGGCCTACCGTATACAAACATGATGACACCATAATTTCAGTTTTTACTGAAATTTTTTTTTTATTTTCTCAAATTAACGTTCTCATACAGGCTACTCTTATCGGCATACCGTATACAAACATGATGACACCATAATTTCAGTTTTTACTGAATATTTTTTTTTCTCAAAATAACGTTCTCATACAAGCTACACTTATCGGCCTACCGTATACAAACATGATGACACCATAATTTCAGTTTTTACTGAAAATTTTTTTTTTCTCAAATTAACGTTCTCATACAAGCTACTCTTATCGGCCTACCGTATATAAACATGATGACACCATAATTTCAGTTTTTACTGAATTTTTTTTTTTTTTTTAAAGTAACGTTCTCATACAAGCTACACTTATCGGCCTACCGTATACAAACATGATGACACCATAATTTCAGTTTTTACTGAATTGTTTTTTTTTTTTTAAAGTAACGTTCTCATACAAGCTACTCTGATCGCCCTACCGTATACAAACATGATGAAACCATAATTTCAGTTTTTACTGAAAATTTTATTTTCTCAAAGTAACGTTCTCATACAAGCTACACTTATCGGCCTACCGTATACAAACATGATGACACCATAATTTCAGTTTTCACTGAAAATTTTTTTTTTCTCAAATTAACGTTCTTATACAAGCTGCTCTTATCGGCCTACCGTATACAAACATGATGACACCATAATTTCAGTTTTTACTGAAATTTTTTTTTTCTCAAATTAACGTTCTAATACAAGCTACACTTATCGGCCTACCGTATACAAACATGATGACACCATAATTTCAGTTATTACTGAAAATTTTTTTTTCTCAAATTAACGTTCTCATACAAGCTACTCTTATCGGCCTACCGTATACAAACATGATGACACAATAATTTCTGTTTTTACTGAAAATTTTGTTTTTTCTCAAATTAACGTTCTCATACAGGCTTTTCTTATCGGCCTACCGTATACAAACATGATGACACCATAATTTCAGTTTTTACTGAAATTTTTTTTTTATTTTCTCAAATTAACGTTCTCATACAGGCTACTCTTATCGGCCTACCGTATACAAACATGATGACACCATAATTTCAGTTTTTACTGAATATTTTTTTTTCTCAAAATAACGTTCTCATACAGGCTACTCTTATCGGCCTACCGTATACAAACATGATGACACCATAATTTCTGTTTTTACTGAAAATTATTTTTTCTCAAATTAACGTTCTCATACAGGCTACTCTTATCGGCCTACCGTATACAAACATGATGAAACCATATTTTCAGTTTTTACTGAAATTTTTTTTTTTTTTAAAAGTAACGTTCTCATACAAGCTACACTTATCGGCCTACCGTATACAAACATGATGACACCATAATTTCAGTTTTTACTGAAAATTTTTTTTTTCTCAAATTAACGTTCTCATACAAGCTACTCTTATCGGCCTACCGTATATAAACATGATGACACCATAATTTCAGTTTTTACTGAATTTTTTTTTTTTTTTTAAAGTAACGTTCTCATACAAGCTACACTTATCGGCCTACCGTATACAAACATGATGACACCATAATTTCAGTTTTTACTGAATTGTTTGTTTTTTTTTAAAGTAACGTTCTCATACAAGCTACTCTTATCGGCCTACCGTATACAAACATGATGAAACCATAATTTCAGTTTTTACTGAAAATTTTATTTTCTCAAAGTAACGTTCTCATACAAGCTACACTTATCGGCCTACCGTATACAAACATGATGACACCATAATTTCAGTTTTTACTGAAAATTTTTTTTTTCTCAAATTAACGTTCTCATACAAGCTACTCTTATCGGCTTACCGTATACAAACATGATGACACCATAATTTCAGTTTTTACTGAATTTTTTTTTTTTTTTTAAAGTAACGTTCTCATACAAGCTACACTTATCGGCCTACCGTATACAAACATGATGACACCATAATTTCAGTTTTTACTGAATTGTTTTTTTTTTTTAAAGTAACGTTCTCATACAAGCTACTCTTATCGGCCTACCGTATACAAACATGATGAAACCATAATTTCAGTTTTTACTGAAAATTTTGTTTTTTTTCAAATTAACGTTCTCATACAGGCTTTTATTATTGGCCTACCGTATACAAACATGATGACACCATAATTTCAGTTTTTACTGAAATTTTTTTTTTTTTAAAGTAACGTTCTCATACAAACTACACTTATCGGCCTACCGTATACAAACATGATGACACCATAATTTTAGTTTTCACTGAAAATTTTTTTTTTCTCAAATTAACGTTTTTAGACAAGCTACTCTTATCGGCCTACCGTATACAAACATGATGACACCATAATTTCAGTTTTTACTGAATTTTTTTTTTTTTTTTAAAGTAACGTTCTCATACAAGCTACACTTATCAGCCTACCGTATACAAACATGATGACACCATAATTTCAGTTTTTACTGAATTTTTTTTTTTTTTTAAAGTAACGTTCTCATACAAGCTACTCTTATCGGCCTACCGTATACAAACATGATGAAACCATAATTTCAGTTTTTACTGAAAATTTTGTTTTTTTTCAAATTAACGTTCTCATACAGGCTTTTATTATTGGCCTAACGTATACAAACATGATGACACCATAATTTCAGTTTTCACTGAAAATTTTTTTTTTCTCAAATTAACGTTTTTAGACAAGCTACTCTTATCGGCCTACCGTATACAAACATGATGAAACCATAATTTCAGTTTTTACTGAAAATTTTATTTTCTCAAAGTAACGTTCTCATACAAGCTACACTTATCGGCCTACCGTATACAAACATGATGACACCATATTTTCAGTTTTTACTAAATTTTTTTTTTTTTTTTTAAAGTAACGTTCTCATACAAGCTACACTTATCGGCCTACCGTATACAAACATGATGAAACCATAATTTCAGTTTTTACTGAAAATTTTGTTTTTTTTTTCAAATAACCGTTCTCATACAGGCTTTTATTATTGGCCTACCGTATACAAACATGATGACACCATAATTTCAGTTTTCACTGAAAATTTTTTTTTTCTCAAATTAACGTTTTTAGACAAGCTACTCTTATCGGCCTACCGTATACAAACATGATGAAACCATAATTTCAGTTTTTACTGAAAATTTTTTTTTCTCAAAGTAACGTTCTCATACAAGCTACACTTATCGGCCTACCGTATACAAACATGATGACACCATAATTTCAGTTTTTACTGAATTTTTTTTTTTTTTTTAAAGTAACGTTCCCATACAAGCTACTCTTATCGGCGTACCGTATACAAACATGATGACACCATAATTTCAGTTTTTACTGAATTTTTTTTTTTTTTTAAAGTAACGTTCTCATACAAGCTACTCTTATCGGCCTACCGTATATAAACATGATGAAACCATAATTTCAGTTTTTACTGAAAATTTTGTTTTTTTTTCAAATTAACGTTCTCATACAGGCTTTTATTATTGGCCTAACGTATACAAACATGATGACACCATAATTTCAGTTTTTACTGAAATTTTTTTTTTTTTTAAAGTAACGTTCTCATACAAGCTACACTTATCGGCCTACCGTATACAAACATGATGACACCATAATTTCAGTTTTTACTGAATTTTTTTTTTTTTTTTTAAAGTAACGTTCTCATACAAGCTACACTTATCGGCCTACCGTATACAAACATGATGACACCATAATTTCAGTTTTTACTGAATTTTTTTTTTTTTTTTAAAGTAACGTTCTCATAGAAGCTACACTTATCGGCCTACCGTATACAAACCTCATGACACATTAATTTCAGTTTCTACTGAATTTTTTTTTTTTTTTTTAAAGTAACGTAATCTTACAGGCTACACTTATCGGCCTACCGTATACAAACATGATGACACCATAATTTCAGTTTTTACTGAAAATTTTTTTTTCTCAAATTAACGTTCTCATACAAGCTACTCTTGTCGGCCTACCGTATACAAACATGATGACACCATAACTTCAGTTTTTACTGAATTTTTTTTTTTTTTTTTTAAAGTAACGTAATCATACAGGCTACACTTATCGGCCTACCGTATACAAACATGATGACACCATAATTTCAGTTTTTACTGAAAATTTTTTTTTCTCAAATTAACGTTCTCATACAAGCTACTCTTGTCGGCCTACCGTATACAAACATGATGACACCATAACTTCTGTTTTTAATGAAATTTTGTTTTTTCTCAAATTAACGTTCTTATACAAGCTACACTTTTCGGCCTACCGTATACAAACATGATGACACCATAATTTCAGTTTTTACTGAAAATTTTTTTTTTTTTTAGAGTAACGTTCTCATACAAGCTACAGTTATCGGCCTACCGTATACAAACCTCATGACACATTAATTTCAGTTTCTACTGAAATTTTTTTTTTTTAAAGTAACGTTCTCATACAAGCTACTTTTATCGGCCTACCGTATACAAACGTGATGAAACCATAATTTCAGTTTTTACTGAAAATTTTGTTTTTTTTCAAATTAACGTTCTTATACAAGCTACTCTTATCAGCCTACCGTAGACAAACATGGTGACACCATAACTTCTGTTTTTACTGAAAATTTTTTTTTTCTCAAATTAACGTTCTTATACAAGCTACTCTTATCGGCCTACCGTATACAAACATGGTGACACCATAATTTCTGTTTTTACTGAAAATTTTTTTTTCTCAAATTAACGTTCTCATACAGGCTACTCTTATTGGCCTACCGTATACAAACATGATGACACCATAATTTCAGTTTTCACTGAAAATTTTTTTTTTCTCAAATTAACGTTCTTATACAAGCTGCTCTTATCGGCCTACCGTATACAAACATGATGACACCATAATTTCTGTTTTTACTGAAAATTTTTTTTTTTTTTTTTAAAAGTAACGTTATCATACAGGCTACACTTATCGGCCTACCGTATACAAACATGATGACACCATATTTTAGTTTTTACTGAAATTTTTTTTTTTCTCAAATTAACGTTCTAATACAAGCTACACTTATCGGCCTACCGTATACAAACATGATGAAACCATAATTTCAGTTTTAACTGAAAATTTTTTTTTCTCAAATTAACGTTCTCATACAAGCTACTCTTGTCGGCCTACCGTATACAAACATGATGACACCATAATTTCTGTTTTTACTGAAAATTTTGTTTTTTCTCAAATTAACGTTCTCATACAGGCTTTTCTTATCGGCCTACCGTATACAAACATGATGACACCATAATTTCAGTTTCTACTGAAATTTTTTTTTTATTTTCTCAAATTAACGTTCTCATACAGGCTACTCTTATCGGCCTACCGTATACAAACATGATGACACCATAATTTCAGTTTTTACTGAATATATTTTTTTTCTCAAAATAACGTTCTCATACAAGCTACTCTTATCGGCCTACCGTATACAAACATGATGACACCATAATTTCAGTTTTTACTGAAAATTATTTTTTCTCAAATTAACGTTCTCATACAGGCTACTTTTATCGGCCTACCGTATACAAACATGATGAAACCATATTTTCAGTTTTTACTGAAATTTTTTTTTTTTTTTAAAAGTAACGTTCTCATACAAGCTACACTTATCGGCCTACCGTATACAAACATGATGACACCATAATTTCAGTTTTTACTGAAAATTTTTTTTTTCTCAAATTAACGTTCTCATACAAGCTACTCTTATCGGCTTACCGTATACAAACATGATGACACCATAATTTCAGTTTTTACTGAATTTTTTTTTTTTTAAAGTTACGTTCTTATACAAGCTACACTTATCGGCCTACCGTATACAAACATGATGACACCATAATTTCAGTTTTTACTGAATTGTTTTTTTTTTTTTAAAGTAACGTTCTCATACAAGCTACTCTTATCGGCCTACCGTATACAAACATGATGAAACCATAATTTCAGTTTTTACTGAAAATTTTGTTTTTTTTCAAATTAACGTTCTCATACAGGCTTTTATTATTGGCCTACCGTATACAAACATGATGACACCATAATTTCAGTTTTTACTGAAATTTTTTTTTTTTTTAAAGTAACGTTCTCATACAAACTACACTTATCGGCCTACCGTATACAAACATGATGACACCATAATTTCAGTTTTCACTGAAAATTTTTTTTTTCTCAAATTAACGTTTTTAGACAAGCTACTCTTATCGGCCTACCGTATACAAACATGATGAAACCATAATTTCAGTTTTTACTGAAAATTTTTTTTTCTCAAAGTAACGTTCTCATACAAGCTACACTTATCGGCCTACCGTATACAAACATGATGACACCATAATTTCAGTTTTTACTGAATTTTTTTTTTTTTTTTTAAAGTAACGTTCTCATACAAGCTACACTTATCGGCCTACCGTATACAAACATGATGACACCATAATTTCAGTTTTTACTGAATTTTTTTTTTTTTTTTAAAGTACCGTTCTCATACAAGCTACTCTTATCGGCCTACCGTATACAAACATGATGAAACCATAATTTCAGTTTTTACTGAAAATTTTGTTTTTTTTCAAATTAACGTTCTCATACAGGCTTTTCTTATCGGCCTACCGTATACAAACATGATGACACCATAATTTCAGTTTCTACTGAAATTTTTTTTTTATTTTCTCAAATTAACGTTCTCATACAGGCTACTCTTATCGGCCTACCGTATACAAACATGATGACACCATAATTTCAGTTTTTACTGAATATATTTTTTTTCTCAAAATAACGTTCTCATACAAGCTACTCTTATCGGCCTACCGTATACAAACATGATGACACCATAATTTCAGTTTTTACTGAAAATTATTTTTTCTCAAATTAACGTTCTCATACAGGCTACTTTTATCGGCCTACCGTATACAAACATGATGAAACCATATTTTCAGTTTTTACTGAAATTTTTTTTTTTTTTAAAGTAACGTTCTCATACAGGCTAGTCTTATCGGCCTACCGTATACAAACATGATGACACTATAATTTAAGTTTTTACTGAAAATTTTTTTTTTTCTCAAATTAACGTTCTTATACAAGCTACTCTTATCGGCATACCGTAGACAAACATGGTGACACCATAATTTCCGTTTTTACTGAAAATTTTGTTTTTTTTCAAATTAACGATCTGATACAGGCTTTTATTATTGGCCTAACGTATACAAACATGATGACACCATAATTTCAGTTTTCACTGAAAATTTTTTTTTTCTCAAATTAACGTTTTTAGACAAGCTACTCTTATCGGCCTACCGTATACAAACATGATAAAACCATAATTTCAGTTTTTACTGAAAATTTTTTTTTCTCAAAGTAACGTTCTCATACAAGCTACACTTATCGGCCTACCGTATACAAACATGATGACACCATAATTTCAGTTTTTACTGAATATTTTTTTTTCTCAAATTAACGTTCTCATACAAGCTACTCCTATCGGCCTACCGTATACAAACATGATGACACCATAATTTCAGTTTTTACTGAAAATTATTTTTTCTCAAATTAACGTTCTCATACAGGCTACTCTTATCGGCCTACCGTATACAAACATGATGACACCATAATTTCAGTTTTTACTGAATTTTTTTTTTTTTTTTAAAGTAACGTTCTCATACAAGCTACACTTATCGGCCTACCGTATACAAACATGATGACACCATAATTTCAGTTTTTACTGAATTTTTTTTTTTTTTTTAAAGTAACGTTCTCATACAAGCTACTCTTATCGGCCTACCGTATACAAACATGATGAAACCATAATTTCAGTTTTTACTGAAAATTTTGTTTTTTTTCAAATTAACGTTCTCATACAGGCTTTTATTATTGGCCTAACGTATACAAACATGATGACACCATAATTTCAGTTTTCACTGAAAATTTTTTTTTTCTCAAATTAACGTTTTTAGACAAGCTACTCTTATCGGCCTACCGTATACAAACATGATAAAACCATAATTTCAGTTTTTACTGAAAATTTTTTTTTCTCAAAGTAACGTTCTCATACAAGCTACACTTATCGGCCTACCGTATACAAACATGATGACACCATAATTTCAGTTTTTACTGAATTTTTTTTTTTTTTTTAAAGTAACGTTCTCATACAAGCTACTCTTATCGGCCTACCGTATACAAACATGATGAAACCATAATTTCAGTTTTTACTGAAAATTTTGTTTTTTTTCAAATTAACGTTCTCATACAGGCTTTTATTATTGGCCTAACGTATACAAACATGATGACACCATAATTTCAGTTTTCACTGAAAATTTTTTTTTTCTCAAATTAACGTTTTTAGACAAGCTACTCTTATCGGCCTACCGTATACAAACATGATGAAACCATAATTTCAGTTTTTACTGAAAATTTTTTTTTCTCAAAGTAACGTTCTCATACAAGCTAGACTTATCGGCCTACCGTATACAAACATGATGACACCATAATTTCAGTTTTTACTAAATTTTTTTTTTTTTTTTAAAGTAACGTTCTCATACAAGCTACTCTTATCGGCCTACCGTATACAAACATGATGAAACCATAATTTCAGTTTTTACTGAAAATTTTGTTTTTTTTTCAAATTAACGTTCTCATACAGGCTTTTATTATTGGCCTACCGTATACAAACATGATGACACCATAATTTCAGTTTTCACTGAAAATTTTTTTTTTCTCAAATTAACGTTTTTAGACAAGCTACTCTTATCGGCCTACCGTATACAAACATGATGAAACCATAATTTCAGTTTTTACTGAAAATTTTTTTTTCTCAAAGTAACGTTCTCATACAAGCTACACTTATCGGCCTACCGTATACAAACATGATGACACCATAATTTCAGTTTTTACTGAATTTTTTTTTTTTTTTTAAAGTAACGTTCCCATACAAGCTACTCTTATCGGCGTACCGTATACAAACATGATGACACCATAATTTCAGTTTTTACTGAATTTTTTTTTTTTTTTTTAAAGTAACGTTCTCATACAAGCTACTCTTATCGGCCTACCGTATATAAACATGATGAAACCATAATTTCAGTTTTTACTGAAAATTTTGTTTTTTTTCAAATTAACGTTCTCATACAGGCTTTTATTATTGGCCTAACGTATACAAACATGATGACACCATAATTTCAGTTTTTACTGTAATTTTTTTTTTTTTTAAAGTAACGTTCTCATACAAACTACACTTATCGGCCTACCGTATACAAACATGATGACACCATAATTTCAGTTTTTACTGAATTTTTTTTTTTTTTTTAAAGTAACGTTCTCATACAAGCTACAGTTATCGGCCTACCGTATACAAACCTCATGACACATTAATTTCAGTTTCTACTGAAATTTTTTTTTTTTTAAAGTAACGTTCTCATACAAGCTACTCTTATCGGCCTACCGTATACAAACGTGATGAAACCATAATTTCAGTTTTTACTGAAAATTTTGTTTTTTTTCAAATTAACGTTCTTATACAAGCTACTCTTATCAGCCTACCGTAGACGAACATGGTGACACTATAACTTCTGTTTTTACTGAAAATTTTTTTTTTTTTTAGAGTAACGTTCTCATACAAGCTACTCTTATCGGCCTACCGTATACAAACATGATGAAACCATAATTTCAGTTTTTACTGAAAATTTTGTTTTTTTTCAAATTAACGTTCTCATACAGGGTACTCTTATTGGCCTACCGTATACAAACATGATGACACCATAATTTCAGTTTTCACTGAAAATTTTTTTTTTCTCAAATTAACGTTCTTATACAAGCTGCTCTTATCGGCCTACCGTATACAAACATGATGACACCATAATTTCTGTTTTTACTGAAAATTTTTTTTTTTTTTTTTAAAAGTAACGTTATCATTCAGGCTACACTTATCGGCCTACCGTAGACAAACATGATGACACCATATTTTAGTTTTTACTGAAATTTTTTTTTTCTCAAAGTAACGTTCTCATACAAGCTAAACTTATCGGCCTACCGTATACAAACCTCATGACACCATAATTTCAGTTTTTACTGAAATTTTTTTTTTCTCAAATTAACGTTCTCATACAAGCTACTCTTGTCGGCCTACCGTATACAAACATGATGACACCATAATTTCTGTTTTTACTGAAAATTTTGTTTTTTCTCAAATTAACGTTCTCATACAGGCTTTTCTTATCGGCCTACCGTATACAAACATGATGACACCATAATTTCAGTTTCTACTGAAATTTTTTTTTTATTTTCTCAAATTAACGTTCTCATACAGGCTACTCTTATCGGCCTACCGTATACAAACATGATGACACCATAATTTCAGTTTTTACTGAATATTTTTTTTTCTCAAATTAACGTTCTCATACAAGCTACTCCTATCGGCCTACCGTATACAAACATGATGACACCATAATTTCAGTTTTTACTGAAAATTATTTTTTCTCAAATTAACGTTCTCATACAGGCTACTCCTATCGGCCTACCGTATACAAACATGATGACACCATATTTTCAGTTTTTACTGAAATTTTTTTTTTTTCTCAAATTAACGTTCTCATACAGGCTTTTCTTATCGGCCTACCGTATACAAACATGATGACACCATAATTTCAGTTTCTACTGAAATTTTTTTTTTATTTTCTCAAATTAACGTTCTCATACAGGCTACTCTTATCGGCCTACCGTATACAAACATGATGACACCATAATTTCAGTTTTTACTGAATATTTTTTTTTCTCAAATTAACGTTCTCATACAAGCTACTCCTATCGGCCTACCGTATACAAACATGATGACACCATATTTTCAGTTTTTACTGAAATTTTTTTTTTTTTTTAAAAGTAACGTTCTCATACAAGCTACACTTATCGGCCTACCGTATACAAACATGATGACACCATAATTTCAGTTTTTACTGAAAATTTTTTTTTTCTCAAATTAACGTTCTCATACAAGCTACTCTTATCGGCTTACCGTATACAAACATGATGACACCATAATTTCAGTTTTTACTGAATTTTTTTTTTTTTTTAAAGTAACGTTCTCATACAAGCTACACTTATCGGCCTACCGTATACAAACATGATGACACCATAATTTCAGTTTTTACTGAATTGTTTTTTTTTTTTTAAAGTAACGTTCTCATACAAGCTACTCTTATCGGCCTACCGTATACAAACATGATGAAACCATAATTTCAGTTTTTACTGAAAATTTTGTTTTTTTTCAAATTAACGTTCTCATACAGGCTTTTATTATTGGCCTACCGTATACAAACATGATGACACCATAATTTCAGTTTTTACTGAAATTTTTTTTTTTTCAAAGTAACGTTCTCATACAAACTACACTTATCGGCCTACCGTATACAAACATGATGACACCATAATTTCAGTTTTCACTGAAAATTTTTTTTTTCTCAAATTAACGTTTTTAGACAAGCTACTCTTATCGGCCTACCGTATACAAACATGATGAAACCATAATTTCAGTTTTTACTGAAAATTTTTTTTTCTCAAAGTAACGTTCTCATACAAGCTACACTTATCGGCCTACCGTATACAAACATGATGACACCATAATTTCAGTTTTTACTGAATTTTTTTTTTTTTTTTAAAGTAACGTTCTCATACAAGCTACACTTATCGGCCTACCGTATACAAACATGATGACACCATAATTTCAGTTTTTACTGAATTTTTTTTTTTTTTTTAAAGTAACGTTCTCATACAAGCTACACTTATCGGCCTACCGTATACAAACATGATGAAACCATAATTTCAGTTTTTACTGAAAATTTTGTTTTTTTTCAAATTAACGTTCTCATACAGGCTTTTATTATTGGCCTAACGTATACAAACATGATGACACCATAATTTCAGTTTTCACTGAAAATTTTTTTTTTCTCAAATTAACGTTTTTAGACAAGCTACTCTTATCGGCCTACCGTATACAAACATGATAAAACCATAATTTCAGTTTTTACTGAATTTTTTTTTTTTTTTTAAAGTAACGTTCTCATACAACCTACTCTTATCGGCCTATCGTATACAAACATGATGAAACCATAATTTCAGTTTTTACTGAAAATTTTGTTTTTTTTCAAATTAACGTTCTCATACAGGCTTTTATTATTGGCCTAACGTATACAAACATGATGACACCATAATTTCAGTTTTCACTGAAAATTTTTTTTTTCTCAAATTAACGTTTTTAGACAAGCTACTCTTATCGGCCTACCGTATACAAACATGATGAAACCATAATTTCAGTTTTTACTGAAAATTTTTTTTTCTCAAAGTAACGTTCTCATACAAGCTACACTTATCGGCCTACCGTATACAAACATGATGACACCATAATTTCAGTTTTTACTAAATTTTTTTTTTTTTTTTAAAGTAACGTTCTCATACAAGCTACTCTTATCGGCCTACCGTATACAAACATGATGACACCATAATTTCAGTTTTTACTGAATTTTTTTTTTTTTTTTAAAGTAACGTTCTCATACAAGCTACTCTTAACGGCCTACCGTATACAAACATGATGAAACCATAATTTCAGTTTTTACTGAAAATTTTGTTTTTTTTCAAATTAACGTTCTCATACAGGCTTTTATTATTGGCCTAACGTATACAAACATGATGACACCATAATTTCAGTTTCCACTGAAAATTTTTTTTTTCTCAAATTAACGTTTTTAGACAAGCTACTCTTATCGGCCTACCGTATACAAACATGATGAAACCATAATTTCAGTTTTTACTGAAAATTTTTTTTTCTCAAAGTAACGTTCTCATACAAGCTACAGTTATCGGCCTACCGTATACAAACATGATGACACCATAATTTCAGTTTTTACTAAATTTTTTTTTTTTTTTTAAAGTAACGTTCTCATACAAGCTACTCTTATCGGCCTACCGTATACAAACATGATGAAACCATAATTTCAGTTTTTACTGAAAATTTTGTTTTTTTTTCAAATTAACGTTCTCATACAGGCTTTTATTATTGGCCTACCGTATACAAACATGATGACACCATAATTTCAGTTTTCACTGAAAATTTTTTTTTTCTCAAATTAACGTTTTTAGACAAGCTACTCTTATCGGCCTACCGTATACAAACATGATGAAACCATATTTTCAGTTTTTACTGAAAATTTTTTTTTCTCAAAGTAACGTTCTCATACAAGCTACACTTATCGGCCTACCGTATACAAACATGATGACACCATAATTTCAGTTTTTACTGAATTTTTTTTTTTTTTTTAATGTAACGTTCCCATACAAGCTACTCTTATCGGCTTACCGTATACAAACATGATGACACCATAATTTCAGTTTTTACTGAATTTTTTTTTTTTTTTTAAAGTAACGTTCTCATACAAGCTACTCTTATCGGCCTACCGTATATAAACATGATGAAACCATAATTTCAGTTTTTATTGAAAATTTTGTTTTTTTTCAAATTAACGTTCTCATACAGGCTTTTATTATTGGCCTAACGTATACAAACATGATGACACCATAATTTCAGTTTTTACTGAAATTTTTTTTTTTTTTAAAGTAACGTTCTCATACAAGCTACACTTATCGGCCTACCGTATACAAACATGATGACACCATAATTTCAGTTTTTACTGAATTTTTTTTTTTTTTTTTAAAGTAACGTTCTCATACAAGCTACACTTATCGGCCTACCGTATACAAACCTCATGACACCATAATTTCAGTTTTTACTGAAATTTTTTTTTTTTAAAGTAACGTTCTCATACAAGCTACTCTTATCGGCCTACCGTATACAAACGTGATGAAACCATAATTTCAGTTTTTACTGAAAATTTTGTTTTTTTTCAAATTAACGTTCTTATACAAGCTACTCTTATCAGCCTACCGTAGACAAACATGGTGACACCATAACTTCTGTTTTTACTGAAAATTTATTTTTTCTCAAATTAACGTTCTCATACAGGCTACTCTTATCGGCCTACCGTATACAAACATGATGAAACCAAAATTTCAGTTTTTACTGAATTTTTTTTTTTTTTTTTTAAAGTAACGTAATCATACAGGCTACACTTATCGGCCTACCGTATACAAACATGATGACACCATAATTTCAGTTTTTACTAAAAATTTTTTTTTCTCAAATTAACGTTCTCATACAAGCTACTCTTGTCGGCCTACCGTATACAAACATGATGACACCATAACTTCTGTTTTTACTGAAATTTTGTTTTTTCTCAAATTAACGTTCTTATACAAGCTACACTTATCGGCCTACCGTATACAAACATGATGACACCATAATTTCAGTTTTTACTGAAAATTTTTTTTTTTTTTAAAGTAACGTTCTCATACAAGCTACACTTATCGGCCTACCGTATACAAACCTCATGACACCATAATTTCAGTTTTTACTGAAATTTTTTTTTTTTAAAGTAACGTTCTCATACAAGCTACTCTTACTGCCTACCGTATACAAACATGATGACACCATAATTTCTGTTTTTACTGAAAATTATTTTTTCTTAAATTAACGTTCTCATACAGGCTACTCTTATCGGCCTACCGTATACAAACATGATGACACCATAATTTCAGTTTTTACTGAAATTTTTTTTTTTTTTAAAAGTAACGTTCTCATACAAGCTACACTTATCGGCCTACCGTATACAAACATGATGACACCATAATTTCAGTTTTTACTGAATTTTTTTTTTTTTTTTTAAAGTAACGTTCTCATACAAGCTAAACTTATCGGCCTACCGTATACAAACCTCATGACACCATAATTTCAGTTTTTTCTGAAATTTTTTTTTTTTAAAGTAACGTTCTCATACAAGCTACTCTTATCGGCCTACCGTATACAAACGTGATGAAACCATAATTTCAGTTTTTACTGAAAATTTTGTTTTTTTTCAAATTAACGTTCTTATACAAGCTACTCTTATCAGCCTACCGTAGACAAACATTGTGACACCATAACTTCTGTTTTTACTGAAAATTTATTTTTACTCAAATTAACGTTCTCATACAGGCTACTCTTATCGGCCTACCGTATACAAACATGATGAAACCATAATTTCAGTTTTTACTGAATTTTTTTTTTTTTTTTAAAGTAACGTAATCATACAGGCTACACTTATCGGCCTACCGTATACAAACATGATGACACCATAATTTCAGTTTTTACTGAAAATTTTTTTTTCTCAAATTAACGTTCTCATACAAGCTACTCTTGTCGGCCTACCGTATACAAACATGATGACACCATAACTTCTGTTTTTACTGAAATTTTGTTTTTTCTCAAATTAACGTTCTTATACAAGCTACACTTATCGGCCTACCGTATACAAACATGATGACACCATAATTTCAGTTTTTACTGAAAATTTTTTTTTTTTTTAGAGTAACGTTCTCATACAAGCTACAGTTATCGGCCTACCGTATACAAACCTCATGACACATTAATTTCAGTTTCTACTGAAATTTTTTTTTTTTAAAGTAACGTTCTCATACAAGCTACTCTTATCGGCCTACCGTATACAAACGTGATGAAACCATAATTTCAGTTTTTACTGAAAATTTTGTTTTTTTTCAAATTAACGTTCTTATACAAGCTACTCTTATCAGCCTACCGTAGACAAACATGGTGACACCATAACTTCTGTTTTTACTGAAAATTTTTTTTTTCTCAAATTAACGTTCTTATACAAGCTACTCTTATCGGCCTACCGTATACAAACGTGATGAAACCATAATTTCAGTTTTTACTGAAAATTTTGTTTTTTTTCAAATTAACGTTCTTATACAAGCTACTCTTATCAGCCTACCGTAGACAAACATGGTGACACCATAACTTCTGTTTTTACTGAAAATTTATTTTTTCTCAAATTAACGTTCTCATACAGGCTACTCTTATCGGCCTACCGTATACAAACATGATGAAACCAAAATTTCAGTTTTTACTGAATTTTTTTTTTTTTTTTTTAAAGTAACGTAATCATACAGGCTACACTTATCGGCCTACCGTATACAAACATGATGACACCATAATTTCAGTTTTTACTAAAAATTTTTTTTTCTCAAATTAACGTTCTCATACAAGCTACTCTTGTCGGCCTACCGTATACAAACATGATGACACCATAACTTCTGTTTTTACTGAAATTTTGTTTTTTCTCAAATTAACGTTCTTATACAAGCTACACTTATCGGCCTACCGTATACAAACATGATGACACCATAATTTCAGTTTTTACTGAAAATTTTTTTTTTTTTTAAAGTAACGTTCTCATACAAGCTACACTTATCGGCCTACCGTATACAAACCTCATGACACCATAATTTCAGTTTTTACTGAAATTTTTTTTTTTTAAAGTAACGTTCTCATACAAGCTACTCTTACTGCCTACCGTATACAAACATGATGACACCATAATTTCTGTTTTTACTGAAAATTATTTTTTCTTAAATTAACGTTCTCATACAGGCTACTCTTATCGGCCTACCGTATACAAACATGATGACACCATAATTTCAGTTTTTACTGAAATTTTTTTTTTTTTTAAAAGTAACGTTCTCATACAAGCTACACTTATCGGCCTACCGTATACAAACATGATGACACCATAATTTCAGTTTTTACTGAATTTTTTTTTTTTTTTTTAAAGTAACGTTCTCATACAAGCTAAACTTATCGGCCTACCGTATACAAACCTCATGACACCATAATTTCAGTTTTTTCTGAAATTTTTTTTTTTTAAAGTAACGTTCTCATACAAGCTACTCTTATCGGCCTACCGTATACAAACGTGATGAAACCATAATTTCAGTTTTTACTGAAAATTTTGTTTTTTTTTAAAATAACGTTCTTATACAAGCTACTCTTATCAGCCTACCGTAGACAAACATTGTGACACCATAACTTCTGTTTTTACTGAAAATTTATTTTTACTCAAATTAACGTTCTCATACAGGCTACTCTTATCGGCCTACCGTATACAAACATGATGAAACCATAATTTCAGTTTTTACTGAATTTTTTTTTTTTTTTTAAAGTAACGTAATCATACAGGCTACACTTGTCGGCCTACCGTATACAAACATGATGACACCATAATTTCAGTTTTTACTGAAAATTTTTTTTTCTCAAATTAACGTTCTCATACAAGCTACTCTTGTCGGCCTACCGTATACAAACATGATGACACCATAACTTCTGTTTTTACTGAAATTTTGTTTTTTCTCAAATTAACGTTCTTATACAAGCTACACTTATCGGCCTACCGTATACAAACATGATGACACCATAATTTCAGTTTTTACTGAAAATTTTTTTTTTTTTTAGAGTAACGTTCTCATACAAGCTACAGTTATCGGCCTACCGTATACAAACCTCATGACACATTAATTTCAGTTTCTACTGAAATTTTTTTTTTTTAAAGTAACGTTCTCATACAAGCTACTCTTATCGGCCTACCGTATACAAACGTGATGAAACCATAATTTCAGTTTTTACTGAAAATTTTGTTTTTTTTCAAATTAACGTTCTTATACAAGCTACTCTTATCAGCCTACCGTAGACAAACATGGTGACACCATAACTTCTGTTTTTACTGAAAATTTTTTTTTTCTCAAATTAACGTTCTTATACAAGCTACTCTTATCGGCCTACCGTATACAAACATGGTGACACCATAATTTCTGTTTTTACTGAAAATTTTTTTTTTTTTTTTTAAAAGTAACGTTATCATACAGGCTACACTTATCGGCCTACCGTATACAAACATGATGACACCATATTTTAGTTTTTACTGAAATTTTTTTTTTCTCAAATTAACGTTCTAATACAAGCTACACTTATCGGCCTACCGTATACAAACATGATGAAACCATAATTTCAGTTTTTACTGAAAATTTTTTTTTCTCAAATTAACGTTCTCATACAAGCTACTCTTGTCGACCTACCGTATACAAACATGATGACACCATAATTTCTGTTTTTACTGAAAATTTTGTTTTTTCTCAAATTAACGTTCTCATACAGGCTTTTCTTATCGGCCTACCGTATACAAACATGATGACACCATAATTTCAGTTTCTACTGAAATTTTTTTTTTATTTTCTCAAATTAACGTTCTCATACAGGCTACTCTTATCGGCCTACCGTATACAAACATGATGACACCATAATTTCAGTTTTTACTGAATTGTTTTTTTTTTTTTAAAGTAACGTTCTCATACAAGCTACTCTTATCGGCCTACCGTATACAAACATGATGACACCATAATTTCAGTTTTTACTGAAAATTATTTTTTCTCAAATTAACGTTCTCATACAGGCTACTCTTATCGGCCTACCGTATACAAACATGATGAAACCATATTTTCAGTTTTTACTGAAATTTTTTTTTTTTTTTAAAAGTAACGTTCTCATACAAGCTACAATTATCGGCCTACCGTATACAAACATGATGACACCATAATTTCAGTTTTTACTGAAAATTTTTTTTTTCTCAAATTAACGTTCTCATACAAGCTACTCTTATCGGCTTACCGTATACAAACATGATGACACCATAATTTCAGTTTTTACTGAAAATTTTGTTTTTTTTCAAATTAACGTTCTCATACAGGCTTTTATTATTGGCCTACCGTATACAAACATGATGACACCATAATTTCAGTTTTCACTGAAAATTTTTTTTTTCTCAAATTAACGTTTTTAGACAAGCTACTCTTATCGGCCTACCGTATACAAACATGATGAAACCATAATTTCAGTTTTTACTGAAAATTTTTTTTTCTCAAAGTAACGTTCTCATACAAGCTACACTTATCGGCCTACCGTATACAAACATGATGACACCATAATTTCAGTTTTTACTGAATTTTTTTTTTTTTTTTAAAGTAACGTTCTCATACAAGCTACACTTATCGGCCTACCGTATACAAACATGATGACACCATAATTTCAGTTTTTACTGAATTTTTTTTTTTTTTTTAAAGTAACGTTCTCATACAAGCTACTCTTATCGGCCTACCGTATACAAACATGATGAAACCATAATTTCAGTTTTTACTGAAAATTTTGTTTTTTTTCAAATTAACGTTCTCATACAGGCTTTTATTATTGGCCTAACGTATACAAACATGATGACACCATAATTTCAGTTTTCACTGAAAATTTTTTTTTTCTCAAATTAACGTTTTTAGACAAGCTACTCTTATCGGCCTACCGTATACAAACATGATAAAACCATAATTTCAGTTTTTACTGAAAATTTTTTTTTCTCAAAGTAACGTTCTCATACAAGCTACACTTATCGGCCTACCGTATACAAACATGATGACACCATAATTTCAGTTTTTACTGAATTTTTTTTTTTTTTTTAGAGTAACGTTCTCATACAAGCTACTCTTATCGGCCTACCGTATACAAACATGATGAAACCATAATTTCAGTTTTCACTGAAAATTTTGTTTTTTTTCAAATTAACGTTCTCATACAAGCTACTCTTATCGGCCTACCGTATACAAACATGATGACACCATAATTTCTGTTTTTACTGAAAATTATTTTTTCTCAAATTAACGTTCTCATACAGGCTACTCTTATCGGCCTACCGTATACAAACATGATGACACCATAATTTCAGTTTTTACTGAATTTTTTTTTTTTTTTTAAAGTAACGTTCTCATACAAGCTACACTTATCGGCCTACCGTATACAAACATGATGACACCATAATTCAAGTTTTTACTGAATTTTTTTTTTTTTTTAAAGTAACGTTCTCATACAAGCTACTCTTATCGGCCTACCGTATACAAACATGATGAAACCATAATTTCAGTTTTTACTGAAAATTTTGTTTTTTTTCAAATTAACGTTCTCATACAGGCTTTTATTATTGGCCTAACGTATACAAACATGATGACACCATAATTTCAGTTTTTACTGAAATTTTTTTTTTTTTTAAAGTAACGTTCTCATACAAGCTACACTTATCGGCCTACCGTATACAAACATGATGACACCATAATTTCAGTTTTTACTGAAAATTTTTTTTTTTTTTTAAAGTAACGTTCTCATACAAGCTACACTTATCGGCCTACCGTATACAAACCTCATGACGCCATAATTTCAGTTTTTACTGAAAATTTTTTTTTTCTCAAATTAACGTTCTCATACAAGCTACTCTTATCGGCTTACCGTGTACAAACATGATGACACCATAATTTCAGTTTTTACTGAAAATTTTTTTTTTCTCAAATTAACGTTCTCATACAAGCTACTCTTATCGGCTTACCGTATACAAACATGATGACACCATAATTTCAGTTTTTACTGAATTTTTTTTTTTTTTTAAAGTAACGTTCTCATACAAGCTACTCTTATCGGCCTACCGTATACAAACATGATGAAACCATAATTTCAGTTTTTACTGAAAATTTTGTTTTTTTTTCTCAAATTAACGTTCTTATACAAGCTACTCTTATCGGCCTACCGTATACAAACATGGTGACACCATAATTTCTGTTTTTACTGAAAATTTTTTTTTCTCAAATTAACGTTCTCATACAGGCTACTCTTATCGGCCTACCGTATACAAACATGATGACACCATAATTTCAGTTTTTACTGAATTGTTTTTTTTTTTTTAAAGTAACGTTCTCATACAAGCTACTCTTATCGGCCTACCGTATACAAACATGATGAAACCATAATTTCAGTTTTTACTGAAAATTTTGTTTTTTTTTCAAATTAACGTTCTCATACAGGCTACTCTCATAGGTCTACCGTATACAAACATGATGACACCATAATTTCTGTTTTTACTGAAAATTTTATTTTTCTCAAATTAACGTTCTTATACAAGCTACTCTTATTGGCCTACCGTATACAAACATGGTGACACAATGATTTCTGTTTTTACTGAAAATTTTTTTTTCTCAAATTAACGTTCTCATACAGGCTACTCTTATCGGCCTACCGTATACAAACATGATGACACCATAATTTCAGTTTTCACTGAAAATTTTTTTTTTCTCAAATTAACGTTCTTATATAAGCTGCTCTTATCGGCCTACCGTATACAAACATGATGAAACCATAATTTCAGTTTTTACTGAATTTTTTTTTTTTTTAAAGGTAATGTTATCATACAGGCTACACTTATCGGCCTACCGTATATAAACATGATGACACCATATTTTAGTTTTTACTGAAAATTTTTTTTTTCTCAAATTAACGTTCTCATATAAGCTACTCTTATCGGCCTACCGTATACAAACATGATGACACCATAATTTCAGTTTTTACTGAAATTTTTTTTTTTTTTAAAGTAACGTTCTCATACAAGCTACACTTATCGGCCTACCGTATACAAACATGATGACACCATAATTTCAGTTTTTACTGAAATTTTTTTTTTCTCAAATTAACGTTCTCATACAGGCTACTCTTATCGGCCTACCGTATACAAACATGATGACACCATAATTTCAGTTTTCACTGAAAATTTTTTTTTTCTCAAATTAACGTTCTTATACAAGCTGCTCTTATCGGCCTACCGTATACAAACATGATGAAACCATAATTTCAGTTTTTACTGAATTTTTTTTTTTTTTAAAGGTAATGTTATCATACAGGCTACACTTATCGGCTTACCGTATACAAACATGATGACACCATAATTTCAGTTTTTACTGAATTTTTTTTTTTTTTTTTAAAGTAACGTTCTCATACAAGCTACACTTATCGGCCTACCGTATACAAACATGATGACACCATAATTTCAGTTTTTACTGAAAATTTTTTTCTTCTCAAATTAACGTTCTTATACAAGCTACTCTTATCGGCCTACCGTATACAAACATGATGAAACCATAATTTCAGTTTTTACTGAATTTTTTTTTTTTTTTTAAAAGTAACGTAATCATACAGGCTACACTTATCGGCCTACCGTATACAAACATGATGACACCATAATTTCAGTTTTTACTGAAAATTTTTTTTTTCTCAAATTAACGTTCTCATACAAGCTACTCTTATCGGCTTACCGTATACAAACATGATGACACCATAATTTCAGTTTTTACTGAATTTTTTTTTTTTTTTAAAGTAACGTTCTCATACAAGCTACACTTATCGGCCTACCGTATACAAACATGATGACACCATAATTTCAGTTTTTACTGAAAATTTTTTTTTTCTCAAATTAACGTTCTCATACAAGCTACTCTTATCGGCTTACCGTATACAAACATGATGACACCATAATATCAGTTTTTACTGAAAATTTTTTTCTTCTCAAATTAACGTTCTTATACAAGCTACTCTTATCGGCCTACCGTATACAAACATGATGAAACCATAATTTCAGTTTTTACTGAATTTTTTTTTTTTTTTTAAAAGTAACGTAATCATACAGGCTACACTTATCGGCCTACCGTATACAAACATGATGACACCATAATTTCAGTTTTTACTGAAAATTTTGTTTTTTTTTCTCAAATTAACGTTCTCATACAGGCTACTCTTATCAGCCTACCGTATACAAACATGATGACACCATAATTTCGGTTTTTACTGAATATTTTTTTTTTCTCAAATTAACGTTCTCATACAGGCTACTCTTATCGGCCTACCGTATACAAACATGGTGACACCATAATTTCTGTTTTTACTGAAAATTTTTTTTTCTCAAATTAACGTTCTCATACAGGCTACTCTTATCGGCCTACCGTATACAAACATGATGAAACCATAATTTCAGTTTTTACTGAATTTTTTTTTTTTTTTAAAAGTAACGTTATCATACAGGCTACACTTATCGGCCTACCGTATACAAACATGATGACACCATATTTTAGTTTTTACAGAAAATTTTTTTTTTCTCAAATTAACGTTCTCATACAAGCTACTTTTATCGGCCTACCGTATACAAACATGATGACACCATAATTTCAGTTTTTACTGAAATTTTTTTTTTTTTTTAAGGTAACGTTCTCAGACAAGCTACACTTATCGGCCTACCGTATACAAACATGATGACACCATAATTTCAGTTTTTACTGAAAATTTTTTTTTCTCAAATTAACGTTCTCATACAAGCTACTCTTATCGGCCTACCGTATAAAACATGATGACACCATAATTTCTGTTTTTACTGGAAATTTTGTTTTTTCTCAAATTAACGTTCTCATACAGGCTTTTCTTATCGGCCTACCGTATACAAACATGATGACACCATAATTTCAGTTTTTACTGAAATTTTTTTTTTATTTTCTCAAATTAACGTTCTCATACAGGCTACTCTTATTGGCCTACCGTATACAAACATGATGACACCATAATTTCAGTTTTTACTGAATATTTTATTTTCTCAAATTAACGTTCTCATACAGGCTACTCTTATCGGCTTACCGTATACAAACATGATGACACCATAATTTCAGTTTTTACTGAAAATTTTTTTCTTCTCAAATTAACGTTCTTATACAAGCTACTCTTATCGGACTACCGTATACAAACATGATGAAACCATAATTTCAGTTTTTACTGAATTTTTTTTTTTTTTTTTTAAGTAACGTAATCATACAAGCTACTCTTATCGGCCTACCGTATACAAACATGATGAAACCATAATTTCAGTTTTTACTGAAAATTTTGTTTTTTTTTCTCAAATTAACGTTCTTATACAAGCTACTCTTATCGGCCTACCGTATACAAACATGGTGACACCATAATTTCTGTTTTTACTGAAAATTTTTTTTTCTCAAATTAACGTTCTCATACAAGCTACTTTTATCGGCCTACCGTATACAAACATGATGACACCATAATTTCAGTTTTTACTGAAATTTTTTTTTTTTTTTAAGGTAACGTTCTCAGACAAGCTACACTTATCGGCCTACCGTATACAAACATGATGACACCATAATTTCAGTTTTTACTGAAATTTTTTTTTTCTCAAATTAACGTTCTAATACAAGCTACACTTATCGGCCTACCGTATACAAACATGATGACACCATAATTTCAGTTTTTACTGAAAATTTTTTTTTTCTCAAATTAACGTTCTCATACAAGCTACTCTTATCGGCTTACCGTATACAAACATGATGACACCATAATTTCAGTTTTTACTGAATTTTTTTTTTTTTTAAAGTAACGTTCTCATACAAGCTACTCTTATCGGCCTACCGTATACAAACATGATGAAACCATAATTTCAGTTTTTACTGAAAATTTTGTTTTTTTTTCTCAAATTAACGTTCTTATACAAGCTACTCTTATCGGCCTACCGTATACAAACATGGTGACACCATAATTTCTGTTTTTACTGAAAATTTTTTTTTCTCAAATTAACGTTCTCATACAGGCTACTCTTATCGGCCTACCGTATACAAACATGATGACACCATAATTTCAGTTTTTACTGAATTGTTTTTTTTTTTTTTAAAGTAACGTTCTCATACAAGCTACTCTTATCGGCCTACCGTATACAAACATGATGAAACCATAATTTCAGTTTTTACTGAAAATTTTGTTTTTTTTTCTCAAATTAACGTTCTTATACAAGCTACTCTTATCGGCCTACCGTATACAAACATGGTGACACCATAATTTCTGTTTTTACTGAAAATTTTTTTTTCTCAAATTAACGTTCTCATACAGGCTACTCTTATCGGCCAACCGTATACAAACATGATAACACCATAATTTCAGTTTTTACTGAATTGTTTTTTTTTTTTTAAAGTAACGTTCTCATACAAGCTACTCTTATCGGCCTACCGTATACAAACATGATGAAACCATAATTTCAGTTTTTACTGAAAATTTTGTTTTTTTTTTCAAATTAACGTTCTTATACAGGCTACTCTCATAGGTCTACCGTATACAAACATGATGACACCATAATTTCTGTTTTTACTGAATTTTTTTTTTTTTTTTAAAAGTAACGTAATCATACAGGCTACACTTATCGGCCTACCGTATACAAACATGATGACACCATAATTTCAGTTTTTACTGAAAATTTTTTTTTTCTCAAATTAACGTTCTCATACAAGCTACTCTTATCGGCTTACCGTATACAAACATGATGACACCATAATTTCAGTTTTTACTGAAAATTTTTTTCTTCTCAAATTAACGTTCTTATACAAGCTACTCTTATCGGCCTACCGTATACAAACATGATGAAACCATAATTTCAGTTTTTACTGAATTTTTTTTTTTTTTTTTTAAAAGTAACGTAATCATACAGGCTACACTTATCGGCCTACCGTATACAAACATGATGACACCATAATTTCAGTTTTTACTGAAAATTTTTTTTTTCTCAAATTAACGTTCTCATACAAGCTACTCTTATCGGCTTACCGTATACAAACATGATGACACCATAATTTCAGTTTTTACTGAAAATTTTTTTTTCTCAAATTAACGTTCTCATACAAGCTACTCTTATCGGCCTACCGTATACAAACATGATGACACCATAATTTCTGTTTTTACTGGAAATTTTGTTTTTTCTCAAATTAACGTTCTCATACAGGCTTTTCTTATCGGCCTACCGTATACAAACATGATGACACCATAATTTCAGTTTTTACTGAAATTTTTTTTTTATTTTCTCAAATTAACGTTCTCATACAGGCTACTCTTATCGGCCTACCGTATACAAACATGATGACACCATAATTTCAGTTTTTACTGAATATTTTTTTTTCTCAAATTAACGTTCTCATACAGGCTACTCTTATCGGCCTACCGTATACAAACATGATGAAACCATATTTTCAGTTTTTACTGAAATTTTTTTTTTTTTTTAAAAGTAACGTTCTCATACAAGCTACACTTATCGGCCTACCGTATACAAACATGATGACACCATAATTTCAGTTTTTACTGAAAATTTTTTTTTTTTCAAATTAACATTCTCATACAAGCTACTCTTATCGGCTTACCGTATACAAACATGATGGCACCATAATTTCAGTTTTTACTGAATTGTTTTTTTTTTTTTAAAGTAACGTTCTCATACAAGCTACTCTTATCGGCCTACCGTATACAAACATGATGAAACCATAATTTCAGTTTTTACTGAAAATTTTTTTTTCTCAAATTAACGTTCTCATACAAGCTACTCTTATCGGCCTACCGTATACAAACATGATGACACCATAATTTCTGTTTTTACTGGAAATTTTGTTTTTTCTCAAATTAACGTTCTCATACAGGCTTTTCTTATCGGCCTACCGTATACAAACATGATGACACCATAATTTCAGTTTTTACTGAAATTTTTTTTTTATTTTCTCAAATTAACGTTCTCATACAGGCTACTCTTATTGGCCTACCGTATACAAACATGATGACACCATAATTTCAGTTTTTACTGAATATTTTATTTTCTCAAATTAACGTTCTCATACAGGCTACTCTTATCGGCTTACCGTATACAAACATGATGACACCATAATTTCAGTTTTTACTGAAAATTTTTTTCTTCTCAAATTAACGTTCTTATACAAGCTACTCTTATCGGCCTACCGTATACAAACATGATGAAACCATAATTTCAGTTTTTACTGAAAATTTTTTTTTCCTCAAATTAACGTTCTCATACAAGCTACTCTTATCGGCTTACCGTATACAAACATGATGACACCATAATTTCAGTTTTTACTGAATTTTTTTTTTTTTTTTAAAAGTAACGTAATCATACAGGCTACACTTATCGGCCTACCGTATACAAACATGATGACACCATAATTTCAGTTTTTACTGAAAATTTTTTTTTTTCTCAAATTAACGTTCTCATACAAGCTACTCTTATCGGCTTACCGTATACAAACATGATGACACCATAATTTCAGTTTTTACTGATTTTTTTTTTTTTTTTAAAGTAACGTTCTAATACAAGCTACTCTTATCGGCCTACCGTATACAAACATGATGAAACCATAATTTCAGTTTTTACTGAAAATTTTGTTTTTTTTTCTCAAATTAACGTTCTTATACAAGCTACTCTTATCGGCCTACCGTATACAAACATGGTGACACCATAATTTCTGTTTTTACTGAAAATTTTTTTTTCTCAAATTAACGTTCTCATACAGGCTACTCTTATCGGCCTACCGTATACAAACATGATGACACCATAATTTCAGTTTTTACTGAATTGTTTTTTTTTTTTTAAAGTAACGTTCTCATACAAGCTACTCTTATCGGCCTACCGTATACAAACATGATGAAACCATAATTTCAGTTTTTACTGAAAATTTTGTTTTTTTTTCTCAAATTAACGTTCTTATACAGGATACTCTCATAGGTCTACCGTATACAAACATGATGACACCATAATTTCTGTTTTTACTGAATTTTTTTTTTTTTTTTAAAACTAACGTAATCATACAGGCTACACTTATCGGCCTACCGTATACAAACATGATGAAACCATAATTTCAGTTTTTACTGAATTTTTTTTTTTTTTTTAAAAGTAACGTAATCATACAGGCTACACTTATCGGCCTACCGTATACAAACATGATGACACCATAATTTCTGTTTTTACTGAAAATTTTTTTTTTCTCAAATTAACGTTCTCATACAAGCTACTCTTATCGGCTTACCGTATACAAACATGATGACACCATAATTTCAGTTTTTACTGAATTTTTTTTTTTTTTAAAGTAACGTTCTCATACAAGCTACTCTTATCGGCCTACCGTATACAAACATGATGAAACCATAATTTCAGTTTTTACTGAAAATTTTGTTTTTTTTTCTCAAATTAACGTTCTTATACAAGCTACTTTTATCGGCCTACCGTATACAAACATGGTGACACCATAATTTCTGTTTTTACTGAAAAATTTTTTTTCTCAAATTAACGTTCTCATACATGCTACTCTTATCGGCCTACCGCATACAAACATGATGACACCATAATTTCAGTTTTCACTGAAAATTTTTTTTTTCTCAAATTAACGTTCTTATACAAGCTGCTCTTATCGGCCTACCGTATTCAAACATGATGAAACCATAATTTCAGTTTTTACTGAATTTTTTTTTTTTCTCAAATTAACGTTCTCATACAGGCTACGCTTATCGGCCTACCGTATACAAACATGATGAAACCATATTTTCAGTTTTTACTGAAATTTTTTTTTTTTTTTAAAAGTAACGTTCTCATACAAGCTACACTTATCGGCCTACCGTATACAAACATGATGAGACCATAATTTCTGTTTTTACTGGAAATTTTGTTTTTTCTCAAATTAACGTTCTCATACAGGCTTTTCTTATCGGCCTACCGTATACAACCATGATGACACCATAATTTCAGTTTTTACTGAATATTTTTTTTTCTCAAATTATCGTTCTCGTACAGGCTACACTTATCGGCCTACCGTATACAAACATGATGACACCATAATTTCAGTTTTTACTGAAAATTTTTTTTTTCTCAAATTAACGTTCTCATACAAGCTACACTTATCGGCTTACCGTATACAAACATGATGACACCATAATTTCAGTTTTAACTGATTTTTTTTTTTTTTTTTAAAGTAACGTTCTCATACAAGCTACACTTATCGGCCTACCGTATACAAACATGATGACACCATAATTTCAGTTTTTACTGAATTTTTTTTTTTTTTTTAAAGTAACGTTCTCATACAAGCTACTCTTATCGGCCTACCGTATACAAACATGATGAAACCATAATTTCAGTTTTTACTGAAAATTTTGTTTTTTTCAAATTAACGTTCTCATACAGGCTTTTATTATTGGCCTACCGAATACAAACATGATGACACCATAATTTCAGTTTTTACTGAAATTTTTTTTTTTTTTTAAAGTAACGTTCTCATACAAACTACACTTATCGGCCTACCGTATACAAACATGATGAAACCATAATTTCAGTTTTTACTGAAAATTTTGTTTTTTTTTTCAAATTAACGTTCTTATACAGGCTACTCTCATAGGTCTACCGTATACAAACATGATGTCACCATAATTTCTGTTTTTACTGAATTTTTTTTTTTTTTTAAAAGTAACGTTCTCATACAGGCTTTTATTATTGGCCTACCGTATACAAACATGATGACACCATAATTTCAGTTTTTACTGAAATTTTTTTTTTTTTTTAAAGTAACGTTCTCATACAAACTACACTTATCGGCCTACCGTATACAAACATGATGAAACCATAATTTCAGTTTTTACTGAAAATTTTGTTTTTCTTCTCAAATTAACGTTCTTATACAAGCTACTCTTATCGGCCTACCGTATACAAACATGATGAAACCATAATTTCAGTTTTTACTGAAAATTTTTTTTTTCTCAAATTAACGTTCTCATACAAGCTACTCTTATCGGCTTACCGTATACAAACATGATGACACCATAATTTCAGTTTTTACTGAATTTTTTTTTTTTTTAAAGTAACGTTCTCATACAAGCTACTCTTATCGGCCTACCGTATACAAACATGATGAAACCATAATTTCAGTTTGTACTGAAAATTTTGTTTTTTTTTCTCAAATTAACGTTCTTATACAAGCTACTCTTATCGGCCTACCGTATACAAACATGGTGACACCATAATTTCTGTTTTTACTGAAAATTTTTTTTTCTCAAATTAACGTTCTCATACAGGCTACTCTTATCGGCCAACCGTATACAAACATGATGACACCATAATTTCAGTTTTAACTGAATTGTTTTTTTTTTTTTAAAGTAACGTTCTCATACAAGCTACTCTTATCGGCCTACCGTATACAAACATGATGAAACCATAATTTCAGTTTTTACTGAAAATTTTGTTTTTTTTTTCAAATTAACGTTCTTATACAGGCTACTCTCATAGGTCTACCGTATACAAACATGATGACACCATAATTTCTGTTTTTACTGAATTTTTTTTTTTTTTTTAAAAGTAACGTAATCATACAGGCTACACTTATCGGCCTACCGTATACAAACATGATGACACCATAATTTCAGTTTTTACTGAAAATTTTTTTTTTCTCAAATTAACGTTCTCATACAAGCTACTCTTTTCGGCTTACCGTATACAAACATGATGACACCATAATTTCAGTTTTTACTGAAAATTTTTTTCTTCTCAAATTAACGTTCTTATACAAGCTACTCTTATCGGCCTACCGTATACAAACATGATGAAACCATAATTTCAGTTTTTACTGAATTTTTTTTTTTTTTTTAAAAGTAACGTAATCATACAGGCTACACTTATCGGCCTACCGTATACAAACATGATGACACCATAATTTCAGTTTTTACTGGAAATTTTTTTTTTCTCAAATTAACGTTCTCATACAAGCTACACTTATCGGCCTACCGTATACAAACATGATGACACCATAATTTCTGTTTTTACTGAAATTTTTTTTTTCTCAAATTAACGTTCTCATACAAGCTACACTTATCGGCCTACCGTATACAAACATGATGACACCATAATTTCAGTTTTTACTGAATTTTTTTTTTTTTAAAGTAACGTTCTCATACAAGCTACTCTTATCGGCCTACCGTATACAAACATGATGAAACCATAATTTCAGTTTTTACTGAAAATTTTGTTTTTTTTTCTCAAATTAACGTTCTTATACAAGCTACTCTTATCGGCCTACCGTATACAAACATGGTGACACCATAATTTCTGTTTTTACTGAAAATTTTTTTTTCTCAAATTAGCGTTCTCATACATGCTACTCTTATCGGCCTACCGTATACAAACATGATGACACCATAATTTCAGTTTTCACTGAAAATTTTTTTTTTCTCAAATTAACGTTCTTATACAAGCTGCTCTTATCGGCCTACCGTATACAAACATGATGAAACCATAATTTCAGTTTTTACTGAATTTTTTTTTTCTCAAATTAACGTTCTCATACAGGCTACACTTATCGGCCTACCGTATACAAACATGATGACACCATAATTTCTGTTTTTACTGGAAATTTTGTTTTTTCTCAAATTAACGTTCTTATACAGGCTTTTCTTATCGGCCTACCGTATACAAACATGATGACACCATAATTTCAGTTTTTACTGAAATTTTTTTTTTATTTTCTCAAATTAACGTTCTCATACAGGCTACTCTTATTGGCCTACCGTATACAAACATGATGACACCATAATTTCAGTTTTTACTGAATATTTTATTTTCTCAAATTAACGTTCTCATACAGGCTACTCTTATCGGCCTACCGTATACAAACATGATGACACCATAATTTCAGTTTTTACTGAATATTTTTTTTTCTCAAATTATCGTTCTCGTACAGGCTACTCTTATCGGCCTACCGTATACAAACATGATGAAACCATATTTTCAGTTTTTACTGAATTTTTTTTTTTTTTTTAAAAGTAACGTTCTCATACAAGCTACACTTATCGGCCTACCGTATACAAACATGATGACACCATAATTTCAGTTTTTACTGAAAATTTTTTTTTTCTCAAATTAACGTTCTCATACAAGCTACTCTTATCGGCTTACCGTATACAAACATGATGACACCATAATTTCAGTTTTTACTGAATTTTTTTTTTTTTCTCAAATTAACGTTCTCATACAAGCTACTCTTATCGGCCTACCGTATACAAACATGATGACACCATAATTTCAGTTTTTACTGAAATTTTTTTTTTTTTTAAAGTAACGTTCTCATACAAGCTACACTTATCGGCCTACCGTATACAAACATGATGACACCATAATTTCAGTTTTTACTGAAATTTTTTTTTTCTCAAATTAACGTTCTCATACAAGCTACTCTTATCGGCCTACCGTATACAAACATGGTGACACCATAATTTCTGTTTTTACGGAAAATTTATTTTTTCTCAAATTAACGTTCTTATACAAGCTACTCTTATCGGCATACCGTAGACAAACATGGTGACACCATAATTTCCGTTTTTACTGAAAATTTTGTTTTTTTTCAAATTAACGATCTCATACAGGCTTTTATTATTGGCCTACCGTATACAAACATGATGACACCATAATTTCAGTTTTTACTGAATTGTTTTTTTTTTTTTAAAGTAACGTTCTCATACAAGCTACTCTTATCGGCCTACCGTATACAAACATGATGAAACCATAATTTCAGTTTTTACTGAAAATTTTGTTTTTTTTTTTAAAAGTAACGTAATCATACAGGCTACACTTATCGGCCTACCGTATACAAACATGATGACACCATAATTTCAGTTTTTACTGAAAATTTTTTTTTTCTCAAATTAACGTTCTCATACAAGCTACACTTATCGGCCTACCGTATACAAACATGATGACACCATAATTTCAGTTTTTACTGAATTGTTTTTTTTTTTTTAAAGTAACGTTCTCATACAAGCTACTCTTATCGGCCTACCGTATACAAACATGATGAAACCATAATTTCAGTTTTTACTGAAAATTTTGTTTTTTTTTTTAAAAGTAACGTAATCATACAGGCTACACTTATCGGCCTACCGTATACAAACATGATGACACCATAATTTCAGTTTTTACTGAAAATTTTTTTTTTCTCAAATTAACGTTCTCATACAAGCTACTCTTATCGGCTTACCGTATACAAACATGATGACACCATAATTTCAGTTTTTACTGAAAATTTTTTTCTTCTCAAATTAACGTTCTTATACAAGCTACTCTTATCGGCCTACCGTATACAAACATGATGAAACCATAATTTCAGTTTTTACTGAATTTTTTTTTTTTTTCTAAAAGTAACGTAATCATACAGGCTACACTTATCGGCCTACCGTATACAAACATGATGACACCATAATTTCAGTTTTTACTGAAAATTTTTTTTTTCTCAAATTAACGTTCTCATACAAGCTACTCTTATCGGCTTACCGTATACAAACATGATGACACCATAATTTCAGTTTTTACTGAATTTTTTTTTTTTTTAAAGTAACGTTCTCATACAAGCTACTCTTATCGGCCTACCGTATACAAACATGATGAAACCATAATTTCAGTTTTTACTGAAAATTTTGTTTTTTTTTTCTCAAATTAACGTTCTTATACAAGCTACTCTTATCGGCCTAACGTATACAAACATGGTGACACCATAATTTCTGTTTTTACTGAAAATTTTTTTTTTCAAATTAACGTTCTCATACAGGCTACTCTTATCGGCCTACCGTATACAAACATGATGACACCATAATTTCAGTTTTTACTGAATTGTTTTTTTTTTTTTAAAGTAACGTTCTCATACAAGCTACTCTTATCGGCCTACCGTATACAAACATGATGAAACCATAATTTCAGTTTTTACTGAAAATTTTGTTTTTTTTTCTCAAATTATCGTTCTTATACAAGCTACTCTTATCGGCCTACCGTATACAAACATGGTGACACCATAATTTCTGTTTTTACTGAAAATTTTTTTTTCTCAAATTAACGTTCTCATACAGGCTACTCTTATCGGCCAACCGTATACAAACATGATGACACCATAATTTCAGTTTTTACTGAATTGTTTTTTTTTTTTTAAAGTAACGTTCTCATACAAGCTACTCTTATCGGCCTACCGTATACAAACATGATGAAACCATAATTTCAGTTTTTACTGAAAATTTTGTTTTTTTTTTCAAATTAACGTTCTTATACAGGCTACTCTCATAGGTCTATCGTATACAAACATGATGACACCATAATTTCTGTTTTTACTGAATTTTTTTTTTTTTTTTAAAAGTAACGTAATCATACAGGCTACACTTATCGGCCTACCGTATACAAACATGATGACACCATAATTTCAGTTTTTACTGAAAATTTTTTTTTTTCTCAAATTAACGTTCTCATACAAGCTACTCTTATCGGCTTACCGTATACAAACATGATGACACCATAATTTCAGTTATTACTGAAAATTTTTTTCTTCTCAAATTAACGTTCTTATACAAGCTACTCTTATCGGCCTACCGTATACAAACATGATGAAACCATAATTTCAGTTTTTACTGAATTTTTTTTTTTTTTTTAAAAGTAACGTAATCATACAGGCTACACTTATCGGCCTACCGTATACAAACATGATGACACCATAATTTCAGTTTTTACAGAAAATTTTTTTTTTCTCAAATTAACGTTCTTATACAAGCTACTCTTATCGGCCTACCGTATACAAACATGGTGACACCATAATTTCTGTTTTTACTGAAAATTTTTTTTTCTCAAATTAACGTTCTCATACATGCTACTCTTATCGGCCTACCGTATACAAACATGATGACACCATAATTTCAGTTTTCACTGAAAATTTTTTTTTTCTCAAATTAACGTTCTTATACAAGCTGCTCTTATCGGCCTACCGTATACAAACATGATGAAACCATAATTTCAGTTTTTACTCAATTTTTTTTTTTCTCAAATTAACGTTCTCATACAGGCTACTCTTATCGGCCTACCGTATACAAACATGATGAAACCATATTTTCAGTTTTTACTGAAATTTTTTTTTTTTTTTAAAAGTAACGTTCTCATACAAGCTACACTTATCGGCCTACCGTATACAAACATGATGACACCATAATTTCTGTTTTTACTGGAAATTTTGTTTTTTCTCAAATTAATGTTCTCATACAGGCTTTTCTTATCGGCCTACCGTATACAAACATGATGACACCATAATTTCAGTTTTTACTGAAATTTTTTTTTTATTTTCTCAAATTAACGTTCTCATACAGGCTTTTATTATTGGCCTACCGTATACAAACATGATGACACCATAATTTCAGTTTTTACTGAAAATTTTGTTTTTTTTCAAATTAACGTTCTTATACAAGCCACTCTTATCAGCCTACCGTATACAAACATGATGAAACCATAATTTCAGTTTTTACTGAAAATTTTGATTTTTTTCAAATTAACGTTCTCATACAGGCTTTTATTATTGGCCTAACGTATACAAACATGATGACACCATAATTTCAGTTTTTACTGAAAATTTTGTTTTTTTTCAAATTAACGTTCTTATACAAGCTACACCTATCGGCCTACCGTATACAAACATGATGACACCATAATTTCAGTTTTTACTGAAAATTTTGTTTTTTTTCAAATTAACGTTCTTATACAAGCTACACCTATCGGCCTACCGTATACAAACCTCATGACACCATAATTTCAGTTTTTACTGAAATTTTTTTTTTTTTAAAGTAACGTTCTCATACAAGCTACTCTTATCGGCCTACCGTATACAAACATGATGAAACCATAATTGCAGTTTTTACTGAAATTTTTTTTTTATTTTCTCAAATTAACGTTCTCATACAAGCTACTCTTATTGGCCTACCGTATACAAACATGATGAAACCATAATTTCAGTTTTTACTGAAAATTTTGATTTTTTTCAAATTAACGTTCTCATACAGGCTTTTATTATTGGCCTAACGTATACAAACATGATGACACCATAATTTCAGTTTTTACTGAAAATTTTGTTTTTTTTCAAATTAACGTTCTTATACAAGCCACTCTTATCAGCCTACCGTATACAAACATGATGAAACCATAATTTCAGTTTTTACTGAAAATTTTGATTTTTTTCAAATTAACGTTCTCATACAGGCTTTTATTATTGGCCTAACGTATACAAACATGATGACACCATAATTTCAGTTTTTACTGAAAATTTTGTTTTTTTTCAAATTAACGTTCTTATACAAGCTACTCTTATCGGCCCACCGTATACAAACATGATGACACCATAATTTCAGTTTTTACTGAATTTTTTTTTTTTTTTAAAGTAACGTTCTCGTACAGGCTACTCCTATCGGCCTACCGTATACAAACATGATGAAACCATAATTTCAGTTTTTACTGAAATTTTTTTTTTTTTTAAAGTAACGTTCTCATACAAACTACACTTATCGGCCTACCGTATACAAACATGATGACACCATAATTTCAGTTTTTACTGAAATTTTTATTTTTTTTTTTTAAAGTAACGTTCTCATACAGGCTTTTATTATTGGCCTACCGTATACAAACATGATGACACCATAATTTTAGTTTTTACTGAATTGTTTTTTTTTTTTTAAAGTAACGTTCTCATACAAGCTACTCTTATCGGCCTACCGTATACAAACATGATGACACCATAATTTCAGTTTTTACTGAATTTTTTTTTTTTTTTAAAGTAACGTTCTCATACAAGCTACTCTTATCATCCTACCGTATACAAACATGATGAAACCATAATTTCAGTTTTTACTGAAAATTTTGTTTTTTTTCAAATTAACGTTCTCATACAGGCTTTTATTATTGGCCTAACGTATACAAACATGATGACACCATAATTTCAGTTTTTACTGAAAATTTTGTTTTTTTTCAAATTAACGTTCTTATACAAGCCACTCTTATCAGCCTACCGTAGACAAACATGGTGACACCATAACTTCTGTTTTTACTGAAAATTTATTTTTTCTCAAATTAACGTTCTCATACAGGCTACTCTTATCGGCCTACCGTATACAAACATGATGAAACCATAATTTCAGTTTTTACTGAAAATTTTGATTTTTTTCAAATTAACGTTCTCATACAGGCTTTTATTATTGGCCTAACGTATACAAACATGATGACACCATAATTTCAGTTTTTACTGAAAATTTTGTTTTTTTTCAAATTAACGTTCTTATACAAGCCACTCTTATCAGCCTACCGTATACAAACATGATGAAACCATAATTTCAGTTTTTACTGAAAATTTTGATTTTTTTCAAATTAACGTTCTCATACAGGCTTTTATTATTGGCCTAACGTATACAAACATGATGACACCATAATTTCAGTTTTTACTGAAAATTTTGTTTTTTTTCAAATTAACGTTCTTATACAAGCTACTCTTATCGGCCCACCGTATACAAACATGATGACACCATAATTTCAGTTTTTACTGAATTTTTTTTTTTTTTTAAAGTAACGTTCTCATACAAGCTACTCTTATCATCCTACCGTATACAAACATGATGAAACCATAATTTCAGTTTTTACTGAAAATTTTGATTTTTTTCAAATTAACGTTCTCATACAGGCTTTTATTATTGGCCTAACGTATACAAACATGATGACACCATAATTTCAGTTTTTACTGAAATTTTTATTTTTTTTTTTTAAAGTAACGTTCTCATACAGGCTTTTATTATTGGCCTACCGTATACAAACATGATGACACCATAATTTTAGTTTTTACTGAATTGTTTTTTTTTTTTTAAAGTAACGTTCTCATACAAGCTACTCTTATCGGCCTACCGTATACAAACATGATGACACCATAATTTCAGTTTTTACTGAATTTTTTTTTTTTTTTAAAGTAACGTTCTCATACAAGCTACTCTTATCATCCTACCGTATACAAACATGATGAAACCATAATTTCAGTTTTTACTGAAAATTTTGTTTTTTTTCAAATTAACGTTCTCATACAGGCTTTTATTATTGGCCTAACGTATACAAACATGATGACACCATAATTTCAGTTTTTACTGAAAATTTTGTTTTTTTTCAAATTAACGTTCTTATACAAGCCACTCTTATCAGCCTACCGTAGACAAACATGGTGACACCATAACTTCTGTTTTTACTGAAAATTTATTTTTTCTCAAATTAACGTTCTCATACAGGCTACTCTTATCGGCCTACCGTATACAAACATGATGAAACCATAATTTCAGTTTTTACTGAAAATTTTGATTTTTTTCAAATTAACGTTCTCATACAGGCTTTTATTATTGGCCTAACGTATACAAACATGATGACACCATAATTTCAGTTTTTACTGAATTTTTTTTTTTTTTTTAAAGTAACGTTCTCATACAAGCTACACTTATCGGCCTACCGTATACAAACATGATGACACCATAATTTCAGTTTTTACTGAATTTTTTTTTTTTTTTAAAGTAACGTTCTCATACAAGCTACTCTTATCATCCTACCGTATACAAACATGATGAAACCATAATTTCAGTTTTTACTGAAAATTTTGATTTTTTTCAAATTAACGTTCTCATACAGGCTTTTATTATTGGCCTAACGTATACAAACATGATGACACCATAATTTCAGTTTTTACTGAAAATTTTGTTTTTTTTCAAATTAACGTTCTTATACAAGCCACTCTTATCAGCCTACCGTAGACAAACATGGTGACACCATAACTTCTGTTTTTACTGAAAATTTATTTTTTCTCAAATTAACGTTCTCATACAGGCTACTCTTATCGGCCTACCGTATACAAACATGATGAAACCATAATTTCAGTTTTTACTGAAATTTTTTTTTTTTCTAAGTAACGTTCTCATACAAGCTACACTTATACAAACATGATGACACCATAATTTCAGTTTTTACTGAAATTTTTTTTTTTTAAAGTAACGTTCTCATACAAGCTACTCTTATCGGCCTACCGTATACAAACGTGATGAAACCATAAATTCAGTTTTTACTGAAAATTTTGTTTTTTTTCAAATTAACGTTCTTATACAAGCCACTCTTATCAGCCTACCGTAGACAAACATGGTGACACCATAACTTCTGTTTTTACTGAAAATTTATTTTTTCTCAAATTAACGTTCTCATACAGGCTACTCTTATCGGCCTACCGTATACAAACATGTTGAAACCATAATTTCAGTTTTTACTGAAAATTTTGTTTTTTTTCAAATTAACGTTCTCATACAGGCTTTTATTATTGGCCTAACGTATACAAACATGATGACACCATAATTTCAGTTTTTACTGAATTTTTTTTTTTTTTTAAGTAACGTTCTCATACAAGCTACACTTATCGGCCTACCGTATACAAACATGATGACACCATAATTTCAGTTTTTACTGAAATTTTTTTTTTTTCTAAGTAACGTTCTCATACAAGCTACACTTATACAAACATGATGACACCATAATTTCAGTTTTTACTGAATTTTTTTTTTTTTTTAAAAGTAACGTTCTCATACAAGCTACACTTATCGGCCTACCGTATACAAACATCATGACACCATAATTTCAGTTTTTACTGAAAATTTTGTTTTTTTTCAAATTAACGTTCTCATACAGGCTTTTATTATTGGCCTACCGTATACAAACATGATGACACCATAATTTCAGTTTTTACTGAATTTTTTTTTTTTTTTTAAAGTAACGTTCTCATACAAGCTACACTTATCGGCCTACCGTATACAAACATGATGACACCATAATTTCAGTTTTTACTGAATTTTTTTTTTTTTTTAAAGTAACGTTCTCATACAAGCTACTCTTATCATCCTACCGTATACAAACATGATGAAACCATAATTTCAGTTTTTACTGAAAATTTTGTTTTTTTTCAAATTAACGTTCTCATACAGGCTTTTATTATTGGCCTAACGTATACAAACATGATGACACCATAATTTCAGTTTTTACTGAAAATTTTGTTTTTTTTTCAAATTAACGTTCTTATACAAGCCACTCATATCAGCCTACCGTAGACAAACATGGTGACACCATAACTTCTGTTTTTACTGAAAATTTATTTTTTCTCAAATTAACGTTCTCATACAGGCTACTCTTATCGGCCTACCGTATACAAACATGATGAAACCATAATTTCAGTTTTTACTGAAATTTTTTTTTTTTCTAAGTAACGTTCTCATACAAGCTACACTTATACAAACATGATGACACCATAATTTCAGTTTTTACTGAAATTTTTTTTTTTTAAAGTAACGTTCTCATACAAGCTACTCTTATCGGCCTACCGTATACAAACGTGATGAAACCATAATTTCAGTTTTTACTGAAAATTTTTTTTTTTTTTTTAAAGTAACGTTCTCATACAAGCTACACCTATCGGCCTACCGTATACAAACATGATGACACCATAATTTCAGTTTTTACTGAAATTTTTTTTTTTTTTTTTAAAGTAACGTTCTCATACAAACTACACTTATCGGCCTACCGTAGACAAACATGGTGACACCATAATTTCAGTTTTTACTGAAAATTTATTTTTTCTCAAATTAACGTTCTCATACAAGCTACTCTTATTGGCCTACCGTATACAAACATGATGACACCATAATTTCAGTTTTTACTGAAATTTTTTTTTTTTTAAAGTAACGTTCTCATACAAGCTACACTTATCGGCCTACCGTATACAAACATGATGACACCATAATTTCAGTTTTTACTGAAATTTTTTTTTTTTTTTTTAAGTAACGTTCTCATACAAGCTACACTTATCGGCCTACCGTATACAAACATGATGACACCATAATTTCAGTTTTTACTGAATTTTTTTTTTTTTTTAAAGTAACGTTCTCATACAAGCTACTCTTATCATCCTACCGTATACAAACATGATGAAACCATAATTTCAGTTTTTACTGAAAATTTTGTTTTTTTTCAAATTAACGTTCTCATACAGGCTTTTATTATTGGCCTAACGTATACAAACATGATGACACCATAATTTCAGTTTTTACTGAAAATTTTGTTTTTTTTTCAAATTAACGTTCTTATACAAGCCACTCATATCAGCCTACCGTAGACAAACATGGTGACACCATAACTTCTGTTTTTACTGAAAATTTATTTTTTCTCAAATTAACGTTCTCATACAGGCTACTCTTATCGGCCTACCGTATACAAACATGATGAAACCATAATTTCAGTTTTTACTGAAATTTTTTTTTTTTCTAAGTAACGTTCTCATACAAGCTACACTTATACAAACATGATGACACCATAATTTCAGTTTTTACTGAAATTTTTTTTTTTTAAAGTAACGTTCTCATACAAGCTACTCTTATCGGCCTACCGTATACAAACGTGATGAAACCATAATTTCAGTTTTTACTGAAAATTTTTTTTTTTTTTTTAAAGTAACGTTCTCATACAAGCTACACCTATCGGCCTACCGTATACAAACATGATGACACCATAATTTCAGTTTTTACTGAAATTTTTTTTTTTTTTTTTAAAGTAACGTTCTCATACAAACTACACTTATCGGCCTACCGTAGACAAACATGGTGACACCATAATTTCAGTTTTTACTGAAAATTTATTTTTTCTCAAATTAACGTTCTCATACAAGCTACTCTTATTGGCCTACCGTATACAAACATGATGACACCATAATTTCAGTTTTTACTGAAATTTTTTTTTTTTTAAAGTAACGTTCTCATACAAGCTACACTTATCGGCCTACCGTATACAAACATGATGACACCATAATTTCAGTTTTTACTGAAATTTTTTTTTTTTTTTTTAAGTAACGTTCTCATACAAGCTACACTTATCGGCCTACCGTATACAAACCTCATGACACCATAATTTCAGTTTTTACTGAAAATTTTTTTTTTCTCAAATTAACGTTCACATACAAGCTACTCTTATTGGCCTACCGTATACAAACATGATGACACCATAATTTCAGTTTTTACTGAAATTTTTTTTTTTTTTTTTAAAGTAACGTTCTCATACAAACTACACTTATCGGCCTACCGTATACAAACATGATGACACCATAATTTCAGTTTTTACTGAAAATTTTTTTTTTCTCATATTAACGTTCTCATACAGGCTACTCTTTTCGGACTACCGTATACAAACATGATGACACCATAATTTCTGTTTTTACTGAAAATTTTGTTTTTCTTTTTTTCAAATTAACGTTCTCATACAGGCTTTTATTATTGGCCTACCGTATACAAACATGATGACACCATAATTTCAGTTTTTACTGAAATTTTTTTTTTTTTTTAAAGTAACGTTCTAATACAAGCTACACTTATCGGCATACCGTATACAAACATGATGACACCATAATTTCAGTTTTTACTGAAAATTTTTTTTTCTCAAATTAACGTTCTCATACAGGCTACTCTTATCGGCCTACCGTATACAAACATAATGACACCACAATTTCAGTTTTTACTGAAATTTTTTTTTCTCAAATTAACGTTCTCATACAAGCTACTCTTATCGGCCTACCATATACGAACATGATGACACCATAATTTCAGTTTTTACTGAAATTTTTTTTTTTTTTAAAGTAACGTTCTCATACAAGCTACACTTATCGGCCTACCGTATACAAACATGATGACACCATAATTTCAGTTTTTACTGAAATTTTTTTTTTTTTTTTAAAGTAACGTTCTCATACAAGCTACACTTATCGGCCTACCGTATACAAACCTCATGACACCATAATTTCAGTTTTTACTGAATTTTTTTTTTCTCAAATTAACGTTCTCATACAGGCTACTCTTATCGGCCTACCGTATACAAACATGATGAAACCATAATTTCAGTTTTTACTGAAATTTTTTTTTTTTCTAAGTAACGTTCTCATACAAGCTACACTTATACAAACATGATGACACCATAATTTCAGTTTTTACTGAAATTTTTTTTTTTTAAAGTAACGTTCTCATACAAGCTACTCTTATCGGCCTACCGTATACAAACGTGATGAAACCATAATTTCAGTTTTTACTGAAAATTTTTTTTTTTTTTTTAAAGTAACGTTCTCATACAAGCTACACCTATCGGCCTACCGTATACAAACCTCATGACACCATAATTTCAGTTTTTACTGAAATTTTTTTTTTTTTAAAGTAACGTTCTCATACAAGCTACTCTTATCGGCCTACCGTATACAAACATGATGAAACCATAATTGCAGTTTTTACTGAAAATTTTTTTTTTCTCAAATTAACGTTCACATACAAGCTACTCTTATTGGCCTACCGTATACAAACATGATGACACCATAATTTCAGTTTTTACTGAAATTTTTTTTTTTTTTTTTAAAGTAACGTTCTCATACAAACTACACTTATCGGCCTACCGTAGACAAACATGGTGACACCATAATTTCAGTTTTTACTGAAAATTTATTTTTTCTCAAATTAACGTTCTCATACAAGCTACTCTTATTGGCCTACCGTATACAAACATGATGACACCATAATTTCAGTTTTTACTGAAATTTTTTTTTTTTTAAAGTAACGTTCTCATACAAGCTACACTTATCGGCCTACCGTATACAAACATGATGACACCATAATTTCAGTTTTTACTGAAATTTTTTTTTTTTTTTTAAAGTAACGTTCTCATACAAGCTACACTTATCGGCCTACCGTATACAAACCTCATGACACCATAATTTCAGTTTTTACTGAAAATTTTTTTTTTCTCAAATTAACGTTCACATACAAGCTACTCTTATTGGCCTACCGTATACAAACATGATGACACCATAATTTCAGTTTTTACTGAAATTTTTTTTTTTTTTTTTAAAGTAACGTTCTCATACAAACTACACTTATCGGCCTACCGTATACAAACATGATGACACCATAATTTCAGTTTTTACTGAAAATTTTTTTTTTCTCATATTAACGTTCTCATACAGGCTACTCTTTTCGGACTACCGTATACAAACATGATGACACCATAATTTCTGTTTTTACTGAAAATTTTGTTTTTCTTTTTTTCAAATTAACGTTCTCATACAGGCTTTTATTATTGGCCTACCGTATACAAACATGATGACACCATAATTTCAGTTTTTACTGAAATTTTTTTTTTTTTTTAAAGTAACGTTCTAATACAAGCTACACTTATCGGCATACCGTATACAAACATGATGACACCATAATTTCAGTTTATACTGAAAATTTTTTTTTCTCAAATTAACGTTCTCATACAGGCTACTCTTATCGGCCTACCGTATACAAACATAATGACACCACAATTTCAGTTTTTACTGAAATTTTTTTTTCTCAAATTAACGTTCTCATACAAGCTACTCTTATCGGCCTACCATATACGAACATGATGACACCATAATTTCAGTTTTTACTGAAATTTTTTTTTTTTTTAAAGTAACGTTCTCATACAGGCTAGTCTTATCGGCCTACCGTATACAAACATGATGACACTATAATTTAAGTTTTTACTGAAAATTTTTTTTTTTCTCAAATTAACGTTCTTATACAAGCTACTCTTATCGGCATACCGTAGACAAACATGGTGACACCATAATTTCCGTTTTTACTGAAAATTTTGTTTTTTTTCAAATTAACGATCTGATACAGGCTTTTATTATTGGCCTACCGTATAAAACATGATGACACCATAATTTCTGTTTTTACTGAAAATTTTGTTTTTTCTCAAATTAACGTTCTCATACAAGCTACTCTTATCGGCCTACCGTATACAAACATGATGACACCATAATTTCAGTTTGTACTGAAAATTAATTTTTTCTCAAATTAACGTTCTCATACAGGCTACTCTTATCGGCCTACCGTATACAAACATGATGACACCATAATTTCTGTTTTTACTGAATTTTTTTTTTTTTTTTTTAAAGTAACGTTATCATACAGGCTTTTATTATTGGCCTAACGTATACAAACATGATGACAACATAATTTCAGTTTTTACTGAAAATTTTTTGTTTCTCAAATTAACGTTCTCATACAAGCTACTCTTATCGGCCTACCGTATACAAACATGATGACACCATAATTTCAGTTTTTACTGAAATTTTTTTTTTTTTTAAAGTGACGTTCTCATACAAGCTACACTTATCGGCCTACCGTATACAAACATGATGAGACCATAATTTCAGTTTTTACTGAATTTTTTTTTTTTTTAAAGTAACGTTCTCATACAAGCTACACTTATCGGCCTACCGTATACAAACTTGATGACACTATAATTTCAGTTTTTACTGAATTTTTTTTTTTTTTTTAAAAGTAACGTTATCCTACAGGCTACACTTATCGGCCTACCGTATACAAACATGATGACACCATATTTTAGTTTTTACTGAAAATTTTTTTTTTCTCAAATTAACGTTCTCATACAAGCTACTCTTATCGGCCTACCGTATACAAACATGATGAAACCATAATTTCAGTTTTTACTGAAAATTTTTTTTTTCTCAAAGTAACGTTCTCATACAAGCTACACTTATCGGCCTACCGTATACAAAAATTATGAAACCATAATTTCAGTTTTTACTGAATTTTTTTTTTTTTTTTAAAGTAACGTTCTCATACAAGCTACTCTTATCGGCCTACCGTATACAAACATGATGACACCATACTTTCAGTTTTTACTGAAAATTTTGTTTTTTTTCAAATTAACGTTCTCATACAGGCTTTTATTATTGGCCTAACGTATACAAACATGATGACACCATAATTTCAGTTTTTACTGAAATTTTTTTTTTTTTAAAGTAACGTTCTCATACAAGCTACACTTATCGGCCTACCGTATACAAACATGATGACACCATAATTTCAGTTTTTACTGAAAATTTTTTTTTTTTTTTTAAAGTAACGTTCTCATACAAGCTACACCTATCGGCCTACCGTATACAAACCTCATGACACCATAATTTCAGTTTTTACTGAAATTTTTTTTTTTTTAAAGTAACGTTCTCATACAAGCTACTCTTATCGGCCTACCGTATACAAACATGATGAAACCATAATTGCAGTTTTTACTGAAAATTTTTTTTTCTCAAATGAACGTTCTCATACAGGCTAGTCTTATCGGCCTACCGTATACAAACATGATGACACCATAATTTCTGTTTTTACTGAAAATTTTGTTTTTTTTTCAAATTATTGTTCTCATACAGGCTTTTATTATTGGCCTACCGTATACAAACATGATGACACCATAATTTCAGTTTTTACTGAAATTTTTTTTTTTTTAAAGTAACGTTCTCATACAAACTACACTTATCGGCCTACCGTATACAAACATGATGACACCATAATTTCAGTTTTTACTGATTTTTTTTTTTTTTTTTTTTAAAGTAACGTTCTCATACAAGCTACACTTATCGGCCTACCGTATACAAACATGATGACACCATAATTTCAGTTTTTACTGAAAATTTTTTTTTTTTCAAATTTACGTTTTTAGACAAGCTACTCTTATCGGCCTACCGTATACAAACATGATGAAACCATAATTTCAGTTTTTACTGAAAATTTTTTTTTCTCAAAGTAACGTTCTCATACAGGCTACTCTTATCGGCCTACCGTATACAAACATGATGAAACCATAATTTCAGTTTTTACTGAATTTTTTTTTTTTTTTAAAGTAACGTTCTCATACAAGCTACACTTATCGGCCTACCGTATACAAACATGATGACACTATAATTTCAGTTTTTACTGAAAATTTTTTTTTTCTCAAATTAACGTTCTTATACAAGCTACTCTTATCGGCATACCGTAGACAAACATGGTGACACCATAATTTCCGTTTTTACTGAAAATTTTGTTTTTTTTCAAATTAACGATCGCATACAAGCTACTCTTATCGGCCTACCGTATACAAACATGATGACACCATACTTTTAGTTTTTACTGAAAATTTTGTTTTTTTTCAAATTAACGTTCTCATACAGGCTTTTATTATTGGCCTAACGTATACAAACATGATGACACCATAATTTCAGTTTTTACTGAAATTTTTTTTTTTTTAAAGTAACGTTCTCATACAAGCTACACTTATCGGCCTACCGTATACAAACATGATGACACCATAATTTCAGTTTTTACTGAAAATTTTTTTTTTTTTTTTAAAGTAACGTTCTCATACAAGCTACACCTATCGGCCTACCGTATACAAACCTCATGACACCATAATTACAGTTTTTACTGAAATTTTTTTTTTTTTAAAGTAACGTTCTCATACAAGCTACTCTTATCGGCCTACCGTATACAAACATGATGAAACCATAATTGCAGTTTTTACTGAAAATTTTTTTTTTCTCAAATGAACGTTCTCATACAGGCTAGTCTTATCGGCCTACCGTATACAAACATGATGACACCATAATTTCTGTTTTTACTGAAAATTTTGTTTTTTTTCAAATTAATGTTCTCATACAGGCTTTTATTATTGGCCTACCGTATACAAACATGATGACACCATAATTTCAGTTTTTACTGAAATTTTTTTTTTTTTAAAGTAACGTTCTCATACAAACTACACTTATCGGCCTACCGTATACAAACATGATGACACCATAATTTCAGTTTTTACTGAAATTTTTTTTTTTTTTTTTTAAAGTAACGTTCTCATACAAGCTACACTTATCGGCCTACCGTATACAAACATGATGACACCATAATTTCAGTTTTTACTGAAAATTTTTTTTTTTTCAAATTTACGTTTTTAGACAAGCTACTCTTATCGGCCTACCGTATACAAACATGATGAAACCATAATTTCAGTTTTTACTGAAAATTTTTTTTTCTCAAAGTAACGTTCTCATACAAGCTACACTTATCGGCCTACCGTATACAAACATGATGAAACCATAATTTCAGTTTTTACTGAATTTTTTTTTTTTTTTAAAGTAACGTTCTCATACAAGCTACACTTATCGGCCTACCGTATACAAACATGATGACACTATAATTTCAGTTTTTACTGAAAATTTTTTTTTTCTCAAATTAATGTTCTTATACAAGCTACTCTTATCGGCATACCGTAGACAAACATGGTGACACCATAATTTCCGTTTTTACTGAAAATTTTGTTTTTTTTCAAATTAACGATCGCATACAAGCTACTCTTATTGGCCTACCGTATACAAACATGATGACACCATAATTTCAGTTTTTACTGAAAATTTTTTTTTCTCAAATTAACGTTCTCATACAAGCTACTCTTATCGGCCTACCGTATACAAACATGATGACACCATAATTTCAGTTTTTACTGAATTTTTTTTTTTTTTTTTAAAGTAACGTTATCATACAGGCTACACTTATCGGCCTACCGTATGCAAACATGATGACACCATAATTTCAGTTTTTACTGAAAATTTTTTGTTTCTCAAATTAACGTTCTCATACAAGCTACTCTTATCGGCCTACCGTATACAAACATGATGACACCATAATTTCAGTTTTTACTGAAATTTTTTTTTTTTTTTAAAGTAACGTTCTCATACAAGCTACACTTATCGGCCTACCGTATACAAACATGATGACACCATATTTTCAGTTTTTACTGAATTTTTTTTTTTTTTAAAGTAACGTTCTCATACAAGCTACACTTATCGGCCTACCGTATACAAACTTGATGACACTATAATTTCAGTTTTTACTGAATTTTTTTTTTCTCAAATTAACGTTCTCATACAGGCTACTCTTATAGGCCTACCGTATACAAACATGATGACACCATAATTTCTGTTTTTACTGAAAATTTTTTTTTTCTCAAATTAACGTTCTTATACAAGCTACACTTATCGGCCTACCGTATACAAACATGGTGACACCATAATTTCAGTTTTTATTGAAAATTTTATTTTTCTCAAATTAACGTTCTCATACAACCTACTCTTATCGGCCTACCGTATACAAACATGATGACACCATAATTTCAGTTTTTACTGAATTTTTTTTTTTTTTTTTAAAAGTAACGTTATCCTACAGGCTACACTTATCGGCCTACCGTATACAAACATGTTGACACCATATTTTAGTTTTTACTGAAAATTTTTTTTTTCTCAAATTAACGTTCTCATACAAGCTACTCTTATCGGCCTACCGTATACAAACATGATGAAACCATAATTTCAGTTTTTACTGAAAATTTTTTTTTTCTCAAAGTAACGTTCTCATACAAGCTACACTTATCGGCCTACCGTATACAAAAATTATGAAACCATAATTTCAGTTTTTACTGAATTTTTTTTGTTTTTTAAAGTAACGTTCTCATACAAGCTACTCTTATCGGCCTACCGTATACAAACATGATGACACCATACTTTCAGTTTTTACTGAAAATTTTGTTTTTTTTCAAATTAACGTTCTCATACAGGCTTTTATTATTGGCCTAACGTATACAAACATGATGACACCATAATTTCAGTTTTTACTGAAATTTTTTTTTTTTTAAAGTAACGTTCTCATACAAGCTACACTTATCGGCCTACCGTATACAATCATGATGACACCATAATTTCAGTTTTTACTGAAAATTTTTTTTTTTTTTTTAAAGTAACGTTCTCATACAAGCTACACCTATCGGCCTACCGTATACAAACCTCATGACACCATAATTTCAGTTTTTACTGAAATTTTTTTTTTTTTAAAGTAACGTTCTCATACAAGCTACTCTTATCGGCCTACCGTATACAAACATGATGAAACCATAATTGCAGTTTTTACTGAAAATTTTTTTTTTCTCAAATGAACGTTCTCATACAGGCTAGTCTTATCGGCCTACCGTATACAAACATGATGACACCATAATTTCTGTTTTTACTGAAAATTTTGTTTTTTTTTTCAAATTAATGTTCTCATACAGGCTTTTATTATTGGCCTACCGTATACAAACATGATGACACCATAATTTCAGTTTTTACTGAAATTTTTTTTTTTTTTTTTTTAAAGTAACGTTCTCATACAAGCTACACTTATCGGCCTACCGTATACAAACATGATGACACCATAATTTCAGTTTTTACTGAAAATTTTTTTTTTTTCAAATTTACGTTTTTAGACAAGCTACTCTTATCGGCCTACCGTATACAAACATGATGAAACCATAATTTCAGTTTTTACTGATAATTTTTTTTTCTCAAAGTAACGTTCTCATACAGGCTACTCTTATCGGCCTACCGTATACAAACATGATGAAACCATAATTTCAGTTTTTACTGAATTTTTTTTTTTTTTTTAAAGTAACGTTCTCATACAAGCTACACTTATCGGCCTACCGTATACAAACATGATGACACTATAATTTCAGTTTTTACTGAAAATTTTTTTTTTCTGAAATTAACGTTCTTATACAAGCTACTCTTATCGGCATACCGTAGACAAACATGGTGACACCATAATTTCCGTTTTTACTGAAAATTTTGTTTTTTTTCAAATTAACGATCGCATACAAGCTACTCTTATCGGCCTACCGTATACAAACATGATGACACCATACTTTCAGTTTTTACTGAAAATTTTGTTTTTTTTCAAATTTACGTTCTCATACAGGCTTTTATTATTGGCCTAACGTATACAAACATGATGACACCATAATTTCAGTTTTTACTGAAATTTTTTTTTTTTTAAAGTAACGTTCTCATACAAGCTACACTTATCGGCCTACCGTATACAAACATGATGACACCATAATTTCAGTTTTTACTGAAAATTTTTTTTTTTTTTTTAAAGTAACGTTCTCATACAAGCTACACCTATCGGCATACCGTATACAAACCTCATGACACCATAATTTCAGTTTTTACTGAAATTTTTTTTTTTTTAAAGTAACGTTCTCATACAAGCTACTCTTATCGGCCTACCGTATACAAACATGATGAAACCATAATTGCAGTTTTTACTGAAAATTTTTTTTTTCTCAAATGAACGTTCTCATACAGGCTAGTCTTATCGGCCTACCGTATACAAACATGATGACACCATAATTTCTGTTTTTACTGAAAATTTTGTTTTTTTTCAAATTAATGTTCTCATACAGGCTTTTATTATTGGCCTACCGTATACAAACATGATGACACCATAATTTCAGTTTTTACTGAAATTTTTTTTTTTTTAAAGTAACGTTCTCATACAAACTACACTTATCGGCCTACCGTATACAAACATGATGACACCATAATTTCAGTTTTTACTGAAAATTTGTTTTTTTTCAAATTTACGTTTTTAGACAAGCTACTCTTATCGGCCTACCGTATACAAACATGATGAAACCATAATTTCAGTTTTTACTGAAAATTTTTTTTTCTCAAAGTAACGTTCTCATACAAGCTACACTTATCGGCCTACCGTATACAAACATGATGAAACCATAATTTCAGTTTTTACTGAAAATTTTTTTTTTCTCAAATTAACGTTCTTATACAAGCTACTCTTATCGGCATACCGTATACAAACATGATGACACCATAATTTCTGTTTTTACTGAAAATTTTGTTATTTTCAAATTAACGTTCTCATACAGGCTTTTATTATTGGCCTACCGTATACAAACATGATGACACCAAAATTTCTGTTTTCACTGGAATTTTTTTTTTTTTTTTAAAAGTAACGTTCTCATACAAGCTACACTAATCGGCCTACCGTATACAAACATGATGAAACCATAATTTCAGTTTTTACTGAATATTTTTTTTTCAAATTAACGTTCTCATACAGGCTACTCTTATCGGCCTACCGTATACGACCATGATGACACCATAATTTCAGTTTTTACTGAAATTTTTTTTTTCAAAGTAACGTTCTCATACAAACTACACTTATCGGCCTACCGTATACAAACATTATGACACCATAATTTCAGTTTTTACTGAAATTTTTTTTTTTTTTTAAAGTAACGTTCTCATACAAGCTACACTTATCGGCCTACCGTATACAAACATGATGACACCATAATTTCAGTTTTCACTGAAAATTTTTTTTTTCTCAAATTTACGTTTTTAGACAACCTAATCTTATCGGCCTACCGTATACAAACATGATGAAACCATAATTTCAGTTTTTACTGAAAATTTTTTTTTCTCAAAGTAACGTTCTCATACAAGCTACACTTATCGGCCTACCGTATACAAACATGATGAAACCATAATTTCAGTTTTTACTAAATTTTTTTTTTTTTTTTAAAGTAACGTTCTCATACAAGCTACACTTATCGGCCTACCGTATACAAACATGATGAAACCATAATTTCAGTTTTTACTGAAAATTTTGTTTTTTTTCAAATTAACGTTCTCATACAGGCTTTTATTATTGACCTAACGTATACAAACATGATGACACCATAATTTCAGTTTTTACTGAAATTTTTTTTTTTTTCAAAGTAACGTTCTCATACAAGCTACACTTATCGGCCTACCGTATACAAACATGATGACACCATAATTTCAGTTTTTACTGAAAATTTTTTTTTTTTTTAAAGTAACGTTCTCATACAAGCTACACCTATCGGCCCACCGTATACAAACCTCATGACACCATAATTTCAGTTTTTACTGAAATTTTTTTTTTTTAAAGTAACGTTCTCATACAAGCTACTCTTATCGGCCTACCGTACACAAACGTGATGAAACCATAATTTCAGTTTTTACTGAAAATTTTTTTTTTTTTTTAAAGTAACGTTCTCATACAAGCTACACCTATCGGCCTACCGTATACAAACCTCATGACACCATAATTTCAGTTTTTACTGAAATTTTTTTTTTTTAAAGTAACGTTCTTATACAAGCTACTCTTATCAGCCTACCGTAGACAAACATGGTGACACCATAACTTCTGTTTTTACTGAAAATTTATTTATTCTCAAATTAACGTTCTCATACAGGCTACTCTTATCGGCCTACCGTATACAAACATGATGAAACCATAATTTCAGTTTTTACTGAAAATTTTGTTTTTTTTCAAATTAACGTTCTCATACAAGCTACACTTATCGGCCTACCGTATACAAACATGATGACACCATAATTTCAGTTTTTACTGAAATTTTTTTTTTTTTTAAGTAACGTTCTCATACAAGCTACACTTATCGGCCTACCGTATACAAACATGATGACACCATAATTTCAGTTTTTACTGAATTTTTTTTTTTTTTTAAAAGTAACGTTCTCATACAAGCTACACTTATCGGCCTACGTATACAAACATGATGACACCATAATTTCAGTTTTTACTGAATTTTTTTTTTTTTTTCAAATTAACGTTCTCATACAGGCTACTCTTATCGGCCTACCGTATACAAACATGATGACACCATAATTTCAGTTTTTACTGAAAATTTTTTTTTTCTCAAATTAACGTTCTTATACAAGCTACTCTTATCAGCCTACCGTAGACAAACATAGTGACACCATAACTTCTGTTTTTACTGAAAATTTATTTTTTCTCAAATTAACGTTCTCATACAGGCTACTCTTATCGGCCTACCGTATACAAACATGATGACACCATAATTTCAGTTTTTACTGAATTTTTTTTTTTTTTTAAAGTAACGTTCTCATACAAGCTACTCTTATCGGCCTACCGTATACAAACATGATGAAACCATAATTTCAGTTTTTACTGAATATTTTTTTTTTTTCAAATTAACGTTCTCATACAGGCTACTCTTATCGGCCTACCGTATACGACCATGATGACACCATAATTTCAGTTTTTACTGAAAATTCTTTTTTTCTCAAATTAACGTTCTTATACAAGCTACTCTTATCAGCCTACCGTAGACAAACATGGTGACACCATGACTTCTGTTTTTACTGAAATTTTTCTTTTTTTTTAAAGTAACGTTCTCATACAAGCTACACTTATCGGCCTACCGTATACAAACATTATGACACCACAATTTCAGTTTTTATTGAAATTTTTTTTTTTTTTTTTTAAAGTAACGTTCTCATACAAGCTACTCTTATCGGCCTACCGTATACAAACATGATGAAACCATAATTTCAGTTTTTACTGAATATTTTTTTTTTTTCAAATTAACGTTCTCATACAGGCTACTCTTATCGGCCTACCGTATACGACCATGATGACACCATAATTTCAGCTTTTACTGAAAATTCTTTTTTTCTCAAATTAACGTTCTTATACAAGCTACTCTTATCAGCCTACCGTAGACAAACATGGTGACACCATAACTTCTGTTTTTACTGAAATTTTTTTTTTTTTTTAAAGTAACGTTCTCATACAGGCTACTCTTATAGGCCTACCGTATACAAACATGATGACACCATAATTTCTGTTTTTACTGAAATTTTTTTTTTTCTCAAATTAACGTTCTTATACAAGCTACTCTTATCGGCCTACCGTATACAAACATGGTGACACCATAATTTCAGTTTTTATTGAAAATTTTATTTTTCTCAAATTAACGTTCTCATACAACCTACTCTTATCGGCCTACCGTATACAAACATGATGACACCATAATTTCAGTTTTTACTGAATTTTTTTTTTTTCTCAAATTAACGTTCTCATACAAGCTACTCTTATCGGCCTACCGTATACAAACATGATGAAACCATAATTTCAGTTTTTACTGAAAATTTTTTTTTTCTCAAAGTAACGTTCTCATACAAGCTACACTTATCGGCCTACCGTATACAAAAATTATGAAACCATAATTTCAGTTTTTACTGAATTTTTTTTTTTTTTTTAAAGTAACGTTCTCATACAAGCTACTCTTATCGGCCTACCGTATACAAACATGATGACACCATACTTTCAGTTTTTACTGAAAATTTTGTTTTTTTTCAAATTAACGTTCTCATACAGGCTTTTATTATTGGCCTAACGTATACAAACATGATGACACCATAATTTCAGTTTTTACTGAAATTTTTTTTTTTTTAAAGTAACGTTCTCATACAAGCTACACTTATCGGCCTACCGTATACAAACATGATGACACCATAATTTCAGTTTTTACTGAAAATTTTTTTTTTTTTTTTAAAGTAACGTTCTCATACAAGCTACACCTATCGGCCTACCGTATACAAACCTCATGACACCATAACTTCAGTTTTTACTGAAATTTTTTTTTTTTTAAAGTAACGTTCTCATACAAGCTACTCTTATCGGCCTACCGTATACAAACATGATGAAACCATAATTGCAGTTTTTACTGAAAATTTTTTTTTTCTCAAATGAACGTTCTCATACAGGCTAGTCTTATCGGCCTACCGTATACAAACATGATGACACCATAATTTCTGTTTTTACTGAAAATTTTGTTTTTTTTTTCAAATTAATGTTCTCATACAGGCTTTTATTATTGGCCTACCGTATACAAACATGATGACACCATAATTTCAGTTTTTACTGAAATTTTTTTTTTTTTAAAGTAACGTTCTCATACAAGCTACACTTATCGGCCTACCGTATACAAACATGATGACACCATAATTTCAGTTTTTACTGAAAATTTTTTTTTTTTCAAATTTACGTTTTTAGACAAGCTACTCTTATCGGCCTACCGTATACAAACATGATGAAACCATAATTTCAGTTTTTACTGATAATTTTTTTTTCTCAAAGTAACGTTCTCATACAGGCTACTCTTATCGGCCTACCGTATACAAACATGATGAAACCATAATTTCAGTTTTTACTGAATTTTTTTTTTTTTTTAAAGTAACGTTCTCATACAAGCTACACTTATCGGCCTACCGTATACAAACATGATGACACTATAATTTCAGTTTTTACTGAAAATTTTTTTTTTCTCAAATTAACGTTCTTATACAAGCTACTCTTATCGGCATACCGTAGACAAACATGGTGACACCATAATTTCCGTTTTTACTGAAAATTTTGTTTTTTTTCAAATTAACGATCGCATACAAGCTACTCTTATCGGCCTACCGTATACAAACATGATGACACCATACTTTCAGTTTTTACTGAAAATTTTGTTTTTTTTCAAATTAACGTTCTCATACAGGCTTTTATTATTGGCCTAACGTATACAAACATGATGACACCATAATTTCAGTTTTTACTGAAATTTTTTTTTTTTTAAAGTAACGTTCTCATACAAGCTACACTTATCGGCCTACCGTATACAAACATGGTGACACCATAATTTCCGTTTTTACTGAAAATTTTGTTTTTTTTCAAATTAACGATCGCATACAAGCTACTCTTATCGGCCTACCGTATACAAACATGATGACACCATACTTTCAGTTTTTACTGAAAATTTTGTTTTTTTTCAAATTAACGTTCTCATACAGGCTTTTATTATTGGCCTAACGTATACAAACATGATGACACTATAATTTCAGTTTTTACTGAAAATTTTGTTTTTTTTCAAATTAACGTTCTTATACAAGCTACTCTTATCGGCATACCGTAGACAAACATGGTGACACCATAATTTCCGTTTTTACTGAAAATTTTGTTTTTTTTCAAATTAACGATCGCATACAAGCTACTCTTATCGGCCTACCGTATACAAACATGATGACACCATACTTTCAGTTTTTACTGAAAATTTTGTTTTTTTTCAAATTAACGTTCTCATACAGGCTTTTATTATTGGCCTAACGTATACAAACATGATGACACCATAATTTCAGTTTTTACTGAAATTTTTTTTTTTTAAAGTAACGTTCTCATACAAGCTACTCTTATCGGCCTACCGTATACAAACATGATGAAACCATAATTGCAGTTTTTACTGAAATTTTTTTTTTCTCAAATGAACGTTCTCATACAGGCTACTCTTATCGGCCTACCGTATACGACCATGATGACACCATAATTTCAGCTTTTACTGAAAATTCTTTTTTTCTCAAATTAACGTTCTTATACAAGCTACTCTTATCAGCCTACCGTAGACAAACATGGTGACACCATAACTTCTGTTTTTACTGAAATTTTTTTTTTTTTTTAAAGTAACGTTCTCATACAGGCTACTCTTATAGGCCTACCGTATACAAACATGATGACACCATAATTTCTGTTTTTACTGAAAATTCTTTTTTTTTTAAAGTAACGTTCTCATACAAGCTACACTTATCGGCCTACCGTATACAAACATTATGACACCACAATTTCAGTTTTTATTGAAATTTTTTTTTTTTTTTTTTAAAGTAACGTTCTCATACAAGCTACTCTTATCGGCCTACCGTATACAAACATGATGAAACCATAATTTCAGTTTTTACTGAATATTTTTTTTTTTTCAAATTAACGTTCTCATACAGGCTACTCTTATCGGCCTACCGTATACGACCATGATGACACCATAATTTCAGCTTTTACTGAAAATTCTTTTTTTCTCAAATTAACGTTCTTATACAAGCTACTCTTATCAGCCTACCGTAGACAAACATGGTGACACCATAACTTCTGTTTTTACTGAAATTTTTTTTTTTTTTTAAAGTAACGTTCTCATACAGGCTACTCTTATAGGCCTACCGTATACAAACATGATGACACCATAATTTCTGTTTTTACTGAAAATTTTTTTTTTCTCAAATTAACGTTCTTATACAAGCTACTCTTATCGGCCTACCGTATACAAACATGGTGACACCATAATTTCAGTTTTTATTGAAAATTTTATTTTTCTCAAATTAACGTTCTCATACAACCTACTCTTATCGGCCTACCGTATACAAACATGATGACACCATAATTTCAGTTTTTACTGAATTTTTTTTTTTTCTCAAATTAACGTTCTCATACAAGCTACTCTTATCGGCCTACCGTATACAAACATGATGAAACCATAATTTCAGTTTTTACTGAAAATTTTTTTTTTCTCAAAGTAACGTTCTCATACAAGCTACACTTATCGGCCTACCGTATACAAAAATTATGAAACCATAATTTCAGTTTTTACTGAATTTTTTTTTTTTTTTTAAAGTAACGTTCTCATACAAGCTACTCTTATCGGCCTACCGTATACAAACATGATGACACCATACTTTCAGTTTTTACTGAAAATTTTGTTTTTTTTCAAATTAACGTTCTCATACAGGCTTTTATTATTGGCCTAACGTATACAAACATGATGACACCATAATTTCAGTTTTTACTGAAATTTTTTTTTTTTTAAAGTAACGTTCTCATACAAGCTACACTTATCGGCCTACCGTATACAAACATGATGACACCATAATTTCAGTTTTTACTGAAAATTTTTTTTTTTTTTTTAAAGTAACGTTCTCATACAAGCTACACCTATCGGCCTACCGTATACAAACCTCATGACACCATAACTTCAGTTTTTACTGAAATTTTTTTTTTTTTAAAGTAACGTTCTCATACAAGCTACTCTTATCGGCCTACCGTATACAAACATGATGAAACCATAATTGCAGTTTTTACTGAAAATTTTTTTTTTCTCAAATGAACGTTCTCATACAGGCTAGTCTTATCGGCCTACCGTATACAAACATGATGACACCATAATTTCTGTTTTTACTGAAAATTTTGTTTTTTTTTTCAAATTAATGTTCTCATACAGGCTTTTATTATTGGCCTACCGTATACAAACATGATGACACCATAATTTCAGTTTTTACTGAAATTTTTTTTTTTTTAAAGTAACGTTCTCATACAAGCTACACTTATCGGCCTACCGTATACAAACATGATGACACCATAATTTCAGTTTTTACTGAAAATTTTTTTTTTTTCAAATTTACGTTTTTAGACAAGCTACTCTTATCGGCCTACCGTATACAAACATGATGAAACCATAATTTCAGTTTTTACTGATAATTTTTTTTTCTCAAAGTAACGTTCTCATACAGGCTACTCTTATCGGCCTACCGTATACAAACATGATGAAACCATAATTTCAGTTTTTACTGAATTTTTTTTTTTTTTTAAAGTAACGTTCTCATACAAGCTACACTTATCGGCCTACCGTATACAAACATGATGACACTATAATTTCAGTTTTTACTGAAAATTTTTTTTTTCTCAAATTAACGTTCTTATACAAGCTACTCTTATCGGCATACCGTAGACAAACATGGTGACACCATAATTTCCGTTTTTACTGAAAATTTTGTTTTTTTTCAAATTAACGATCGCATACAAGCTACTCTTATCGGCCTACCGTATACAAACATGATGACACCATACTTTCAGTTTTTACTGAAAATTTTGTTTTTTTTCAAATTAACGTTCTCATACAGGCTTTTATTATTGGCCTAACGTATACAAACATGATGACACCATAATTTCAGTTTTTACTGAAATTTTTTTTTTTTTAAAGTAACGTTCTCATACAAGCTACACTTATCGGCCTACCGTATACAAACATGGTGACACCATAATTTCCGTTTTTACTGAAAATTTTGTTTTTTTTCAAATTAACGATCGCATACAAGCTACTCTTATCGGCCTACCGTATACAAACATGATGACACCATACTTTCAGTTTTTACTGAAAATTTTGTTTTTTTTCAAATTAACGTTCTCATACAGGCTTTTATTATTGGCCTAACGTATACAAACATGATGACACTATAATTTCAGTTTTTACTGAAAATTTTTTTTTTCTCAAATTAACGTTCTTATACAAGCTACTCTTATCGGCATACCGTAGACAAACATGGTGACACCATAATTTCCGTTTTTACTGAAAATTTTGTTTTTTTTCAAATTAACGATCGCATACAAGCTACTCTTATCGGCCTACCGTATACAAACATGATGACACCATACTTTCAGTTTTTACTGAAAATTTTGTTTTTTTTCAAATTAACGTTCTCATACAGGCTTTTATTATTGGCCTAACGTATACAAACATGATGACACCATAATTTCAGTTTTTACTGAAATTTTTTTTTTTTAAAGTAACGTTCTCATACAAGCTACTCTTATCGGCCTACCGTATACAAACATGATGAAACCATAATTGCAGTTTTTACTGAAATTTTTTTTTTCTCAAATGAACGTTCTCATACAGGCTAGTCTTATCGGCCTACCGTATACAAACATGATGACACCATAATTTCTGTTTTTACTGAAAATTTTGTTTTTTTTCAAATTAATGTTCTCATACAGGCTTTTATTATTGGCCTACCGTATACAAACATGATGACACCATAATTTCAGTTTTTACTGAAATTTTTTTTTTTTTAAAGTAACGTTCTCATACAAACTACACTTATCGGCCTACCGTATACAAACATGATGACACCATAATTTCAGTTTTTACTGAAATTTTTTTTTTTTTTTTTTAAAGTAACGTTCTCATACAAGCTACACTTATCGGCCTACCGTATACAAACATGATGAAACCATAATTTCAGTTTTTACTGAATTTTTTTTTATTTTTAAAGTAACGTTCTCATACAAGCTACACTTATCGGCCTACCGTATACAAACATGATGACACTATAATTTCAGTTTTTACTGAAAATTTTTTTTTTCTCAAATTAACGTTCTTATACAAGCTACTCTTATCGGCATACCGTATACAAACATGATGACACCATAATTTCTGTTTTTACTGAAAATTTTGTTATTTTCAAATTAACGTTCTCATACAGGCTTTTATTATTGGCCTACCGTATACAAACATGATGACACCAAAATTTCTGTTTTCACTGGAATTTTTTTTTTTTTTTAAAAGTAACGTTCTCATACAAGCTACACTAATCGGCCTACCGTATACAAACATGATGAAACCATAATTTCAGTTTTTACTGAATATTTTTTTTTTTCAAATTAACGTTCTCATACAGGCTACTCTTATCGGCCTACCGTATACAAACATGATGAAACCATAATTTCAGTTTTTACTGAAAATTTTTTTTTCTCAAAGTAACGTTCTCATACAAGCTACACTTATCGGCCTACCGTATACAAACATGATGAAACCATAATTTCAGTTTTTACTGAATTTTTTTTTTTTTTTAAAGTAACGTTCTCATACAAGCTACACTTATCGGCCTACCGTATACAAACATGATGACACTATAATTTCAGTTTTTACTGAAAATTTTTTTTTTCTCAAAGTAACGTTCTCATACAAGCTACTCTTATCGGCATACCGTATACAAACATGATGACACCATAATTTCTGTTTTTACTGAAAATTTTGTTATTTTCAAATTAACGTTCTCATACAGGCTTTTATTATTGGCCTACCGTATACAAACATGATGACACCAAAATTTCTGTTTTCACTGGAATTTTTTTTTTTTTTTAAATGTAACGTTCTCATACAAGCTACACTAATCGGCCTACCGTATACAAACATGATGAAACCATAATTTCAGTTTTTACTGAATATTTTTTTTTTTCAAATTAACGTTCTCATACAGGCTACTCTTATCGGCCTACCGTATACGACCATGATGACACCATAATTTCAGTTTTTACTGAAATTTTTTTTTTCAAAGTAACGTTCTCATACAAACTACACTTATCGGCCTACCGTATACAAACATTATGACACCATAATTTCAGTTTTTACTGAAATTTTTTTTTTTTTTTAAAGTAACGTTCTCATACAAGCTACACTTATCGGCCTACCGTATACAAACATGATGACACCATAATTTCAGTTTTCACTGAAAATTTTTTTTTTCTCAAATTTACGTTTTTAGACAAGCTACTCTTATCGGCCTACCGTATACAAACATGATGACACCATAATTTCAGTTTTTACTGAAATTTTTTTTTTCTCAAAGTAACGTTCTCATACAAGCTACACTTATCGGCCTACCGTATACAAACATGATGAAACCATAATTTCAGTTTTTACTAAATTTTTTTTTTTTTTTTAAAGTAACGTTCTCATACAAGCTACACTTATCGGCCTACCGTATACAAACATGATGAAACCATAATTTCAGTTTTTACTGAAAATTTTGTTTTTTTTCAAATTAACGTTCTCATACAGGCTTTTATTATTGACCTAACGTATACAAACATGATGACACCATAATTTCAGTTTTTACTGAAATTTTTTTTTTTTTTAAAGTAACGTTCTCATACAAGCTACACTTATCGGCCTACCGTATACAAACATGATGACACCATAATTTCAGTTTTTACTGAAAATTTTTTTTTTTTTTAAAGTAACGTTCTCATACAAGCTACACCTATCGGCCTACCGTATACAAACCTCATGACACCATAATTTCAGTTTTTACTGAAATTTTTTTTTTTTAAAGTAACGTTCTCATACAAGCTACTCTTATCGGCCTACCGTACACAAACGTGATGAAACCATAATTTCAGTTTTTACTGAAAATTTTTTTTTTTTTTTTAAGTAACGTTCTCATACAAGCTACACCTATCGGCCTACCGTATACAAACCTCATGAGACCATAATTTCAGTTTTTACTGAAATTTTTTTTTTTTAAAGTAACGTTCTTATACAAGCTACTCTTATCAGCCTACCGTAGACAAACATGGTGACACCATAACTTCTGTTTTTACTGAAAATTTATTTTTTCTCAAATTAACGTTCTCATACAGGCTACTCTTATCGGCCTACCGTATTCAAACATGATGACACCATAATTTCAGTTTTTACTGAATTTTTTTTTTTTTTTAAAAGTAACGTTCTCATACAAGCTACACTTATCGGCCTACGTATACAAACATGATGACACAATAATTTCAGTTTTTACTGAATTTTTTTTTTTTTTTTTCAAATTAACGTTCTGATACAGGCTACTCTTATCGGCCTACCGTATACAAACATGATGACACCATAATTTCAGTTTTTACTGAAAATTTTTTTTTTCTCAAATTAACGTTCTTATACAAGCTACTCTTATCAGCCTACCGTAGACAAACATAGTGACACCATAACTTCTGTTTTTACTGAAAATTTATTTTTTCTCAAATTAACGTTCTCATACAGGCTACTCTTATCGGCCTACCGTATACAAACATGATGACACCATAATTTCAGTTTTTACTGAATTTTTTTTTTTTTTAAAGTAACGTTCTCATACAAGCTACTCTTATCGGCCTACCGTATACTAACATGATGAAACCATAATTTCAGTTTTTACTGAATATTTTTTTTTTTTCAAATTAACGTTCTCATACAGGCTACTCTTATCGGCCTACCGTATACGACCATGATGACACCATAATTTCAGTTTTTACTGAAAATTCTTTTTTTCTCAAATTAACGTTCTTATACAAGCTACTCTTATCAGCCTACCGTAGACAAACATGGTGACACCATGACTTCTGTTTTTACTGAAATTTTTTTTTTTTTTTTAAAGTAACGTTCTCATACAAGCTACACCTATCGGCCTACCGTATACAAACCTCATGACACCACAATTTCAGTTTTTATTGAAATTTTTTTTTTTTTTTTTTAAAGTAACGTTCTCATACAAGCTACTCTTATCGGCCTACCGTATACAAACATGATGAAACCATAATTTCAGTTTTTACTGAATATTTTTTTTTTTTCAAATTAACGTTCTCATACAGGCTGCTCTTATCGGCCTACCGTATACGACCATGATGACACCATAATTTCAGTTTTTACTGAAAATTCTTTTTTTCTCAAATTAACGTTCTTATACAAGCTACTCTTATCAGCCTACCGTAGACAAACATGGTGACACCATAACTTCTGTTTTTACTGAAATTTTTTTTTTTTTTTAAAGTAACGTTCTCATACAAGCTACACTTATCGGCCTACCGTATACAAACATGATGACACCATAATTTCAGTTTTTACTGAAAATTTTTTTTTTCTCAAATTAACGTTCTTATACAAGCTACTCTTATCAGCCTACCGTAGACAAACATAGTGACACCATAACTTCTGTTTTTACTGAAAATTTATTTTTTCTCAAATTAACGTTTTCATACAGGCTACTCTTATCGGCCTACCGTATACAAACATGATGACACCATAATTTCAGTTTTCACTGGAATTGTTTTTTTTTTTTAAAAGTAACGTTCTCATACAAGCTACACTAATCGGCCTACCGTATACAAACATGATGACACCATAATTGCAGTTTTTACTGAAAATTTTTTTTTTCTCAAATGAACGTTCTCATACAGGCTACTCTTATCGGCCTACCGTATACAAACATAATGACACAATAATTTCAGGTTTTACTGAAAACTTTTTTTTTTGTCAAATTAACGTTCTCATACAATCTATTCTTATCGGCCTACCGTATACAAACATGATGACACCAAAATTTCTGTTTTCACTGGAATTTTTTTTTTTTTTTAAAAGTAACGTTCTCATACAAGCTACACTAATCGGCCTACCGTATACAAACATGATGAAACCATAATTTCAGTTTTTACTGAATATTTTTTTTTTTCAAATTAACGTTCTCATACTGGCTACTCTTATCGGCCTACCGTATACGACCATGATGACACCATAATTTCAGTTTTTACTGAAAATTCGTTTTTTCTCAAATTAACGTTCTTATACAAGCTACTCTTATCAGCCTACCGTAGACAAACATGGTGACACCATAACTTCTGTTTTTACTGAATTTTTTTTTTCTCAAATTAACGTTCTCATACAGGCTACTCTTATAGGCCTACCGTATACAAACATGATGACACCATAATTTCTGTTTTTACTGAAAATTTTTTTTTTCTCAAATTAACGTTCTTATACAAGCTACTCTTATCGGCCTACCGTATACAAACATGGTGACACCATAATTTCTGTTTTTACTGAAAATTTATTTTTTCTCAAATTAACGTTCTCATACAGGCTACTCTTATCGGCCTACCGTATACAAACATGAAGACACCATAATTTCTGTTTTTACTGAATTTTTTTTTTCTCAAATTAACGTTCTCATACAGGCTACTCTTATAGGCCTACCGTATACAAACTTGATGACACTATAATTTCAGTTTTTACTGAATTTTTTTTTTCTCAAATTAACGTTCTCATACAGGCTACTCTTATAGGCCTACCGTATACAAACATGATGACACCATAATTTCTGTTTTTACTGAAAATTTTTTTTTTCTCAAATTAACGTTCTTATACAAGCTACTCTTATCGGCCTACCGTATACAAACATGGTGACACCATAATTTCTGTTTTTACTGAAAATTTATTTTTTCTCAAATTAACGTTCTTATACAAGCTGCTCTTATCGGCCTACCGTATACAAACATGATGAAACCATAATTTCAGTTTTTACTGAATTTTTTTTTTTTTTTCAAAGTAACGTTATCATACAGGCTATACTTATCGGCCTACCGTATACAAACATGATGACACCATATTTTAGTTTTTACTGAAAATTTTTTGTTTCTCAAATTAACGTTCTCATACAAGCTACTCTTATCGGCCTACCGTATACAAACATGATGACACCATAATTTCAGTTTTTACTGAAATTTTTTTTTTTTTTTAAAGTAACGTTCTCATACAAGCTACTCTTATCGGCCTACCGTATACAAACATGATGACACCATAATTTCAGTTTTTACTGAAATTTTTTTTTTTCTCAAATTAACGTTCTCATACAAGCTACTCTTATCGGCCTACCGTATACAAACATGATGGCACCATAATTTCTGTTTTTACTGAAAATTTTGTTTTCTCAAATGAACGTTCTCATACAAGCTTCTCTTATCGGCCTACCGTATACAAACATGGTGACACCATAATCTCAGTTTTTACTGAAAATTTTTTTTTTCTCAAATTAACGTTCTTATACAAGCTACTCTTATCGGCCTACCGTAGACAAACATGGTGACACCATAAATTCTGTTTTTACTGAAAATTTATTTTTTCTCAAATTAACGTTCTCATACAGGCTACTCTTATCGGCCTACCGTATACAAACATGATGACACCATAATTTCTGTTTTTACTGAAAATTTTGTTTTTTCTCAAACTAACGTTCTCATACAATCTATTCTTATCGGCCTACCGTATACAAACATGATGACACCAAAATTTCTGTTTTCACTGGAATTTTTTTTTTTTTTTAAAAGTAACGTTCTCATACAAGCTACACTAATCGGCCTACCGTATACAAACATGATGAAACCATAATTTCAGTTTTTACTGAATATTTTTTTTTTTCAAATTAACGTTCTCATACAGGCTACTCTTATCGGCCTACCGTATACGACCATGATGACACCATAATTTCAGTTTTTACTGAAAATTCTTTTTTTCTCAAATTAACGTTCTTATACAAGCTACTCTTATCAGCCTACCGTAGACAAACATGGTGACACCATAACTTCTGTTTTTACTGAAATTTTTTTTTTTTTTTAAAGTAACGTTCTCATACAAGCTACACTTATCGGCCTACCGTATACAAACATGATGACACCATAATTTCAGTTTTTACTGAATATTTTTTTTTTTTTAAATTAACGTTCTCATACAGGCTACTCTTATCGGCCTACCGTATACAAACATGATGACACCATAATTTCTGTTTTTACTGGAATTTTTTTTTTTTAAAAGTAACGTTCTCATACAAGCTACACTTATCGGCCTACTGTATACAAACATGATGACACCATAATTTCAGTTTTTACTGAATATTTTTTTTTTTTTAAATTAACGTTCTCATACAGGCTACTCTTATCGGCCTACCGTATACAAACATGATGACACCATAATTTCAGTTTTTACTTAATATTTTTTTTTTTTTAAATTAACGTTCTCATACAGGCTACTCTTATCGGCCTACCGTATACAAACATGATGACACCATAATTTCAGTTTTTACTTAATATTTTTTTTTTCTCAAATTAACGTTCTCATACAGGCTACTCTTGTCGGCCTACCGTATACAAACATGATGACACCATAATTTCTGTTTTTACTGGAATTTTTTTTTTTCTCAAATTAATGTTCTCATACAGGCTACTCTTATTGGCCTACCGTATACAAACATGATGACACCATAATTCCAGTTTTTACTGAATATTTTTTTTTTCTCAAATTAACGTTCTCATACAGGCCACTCTTATCGGCCTACCGTATACAAACATGATGACACCATAATTTCTGTTTTTACTGAAAATTTATTTTTTCTCAAATTAACGTTCTCATACAGGCTACTTTTATCGGCCCACCGTATACAAACATGATGACACCATAATTTCTGTTTTTACTGAACATTTTTTTTTTCTCAAATTAACGTTCTTATACAGGCTACTCTTATCGGCCTACCGTATACAAACATGATGACACCATAATTTCTGTTTTTACTGAAAATCTTTTTTTTTTTAAATGTAACGTTCTCATACAGCCTACTCTTATCGGCCTACCGTATACAAACATGATGACACCATAATTTCAGTTTTTAGTGGAATTTTTTTTTTTTTTAAAAGTAACGTTCTCATACAAGCTACACTTATCGGCCTACCGTATACAAACATGATGACACCATAATTTCAGTTTTTACTGAATATTTTTTTTTTTTTAAATTAACGTTCTCATACAGGCTACTCTTATCGGCCTACCGTATACAAACATGATGACACCATAATTTCTGTTTTTACTGGAATTTTTTTTTTTAAAAGTAACGTTCTCATACAAGCTACACTTATCGGCCTACCGTATACAAACATGATGACACCATAATTTCTGTTTTAACTGAAAATCTTTTTTTTTTTAAATGTAACGTTCTCATACAGCCTACTCTTATCGGCCTACCGACTACAAACATGATGACACCATAATTTCAGTTTTTAGTGGAATTTTTTTTTTTTTTAAAAGTAACGTTCTCATACAAGCTACACTTATCGGCCTACCGTATACAAACATGATGACACCATAATTTCAGTTTTTACTGAATATTTTTTTTTTCTCAAATTAACGTTCTCATACAGGCTACTCTTATAGGCCTACAGTATACAAACATGATGACACCATAATTTCTGTTTTTACTGAAAATCTTTTTTTCTCAAATTAACGTTCTTATACAAACTACTCTTATCGGCCTACCGTATACAAACATGATGACACCATAATTTCAGTTTTTACTTAATATGTTTTTTTTCTCAAATTAACGTTCTCATACAGGCTACTCTTGTCGGCCTACCGTATACAAACATGATGACACCATAATTTCTGTTTTTACTGGAATTTTTTTTTTTCTCAAATTAACGTTCTCATACAGGCTACTCTTATTGGCCTACCGTATACAAACATGATGACACCATAATTCCAGTTTTTACTGAATATTTTTTTTTTCTCAAATTAACGTTCTCATACAGGCCACTCTTATCGGCCTACCGTATACAAACATGATGACACCATAATTTCTGTTTTTACTGAAAATTTATTTTTTCTCAAATTAACGTTCTCATACAGGCTACTTTTATCGGCCCACCGTATACAAACATGATGACACCATAATTTCTGTTTTTACTGAAAATTTTTTTTTTCTCAAATTAACGTTCTTATACAGGCTACTCTTATCGGCCTACCGTATACAAACATGATGACACCATAATTTCTGTTTTTACTGAAAATCTTTTTTTTTTTAAATGTAACGTTCTCATACAGCCTACTCTTATCGGCCTACCGTATACAAACATGATGACACCATAATTTCAGTTTTTAGTGGAATTTTTTTTTTTTTTAAAAGTAACGTTCTCATACAAGCTACACTTATCGGCCTACCGTATACAAACATGATGACACCATAATTTCAGTTTTTACTGAATATTTTTTTTTTTTAAATTAACGTTCTCATACAGGCTACTCTTATCGGCCTACCGTATACAAACATGATGACACCATAATTTCTGTTTTTACTGGAATTTTTTTTTTTTAAAAGTAACGTTCTCATACAAGCTACACTTATCGGCCTACCGTATACAAACATGATGACACCATAATTTCTGTTTTAACTGAAAATCTTTTTTTTTTTAAATGTAACGTTCTCATACAGCCTACTCTTATCGGCCTACCGTATACAAACATGATGACACCATAATTTCAGTTTTTAGTGGAATTTTTTTTTTTTTTAAAAGTAACGTTCTCATACAAGCTACACTTATCGGCCTACCGTATACAAACATGATGACACCATAATTTCAGTTTTTACTGAATATTTTTTTTTTCTCAAATTAACGTTCTCATACAGGCTACTCTTATAGGCCTACAGTATACAAACATGATGACACCATAATTTCTGTTTTTACTGAAAATCTTTTTTTCTCAAATTAACGTTCTTATACAAACTACTCTTATCGGCCTACCGTATACAAACATGATGACACCATAATTTCAGTTTTTACTGAAATTTTTTTTTTTTTTTTTAAAGTAACGTTCTCATACAAGCTACACTTATCGGCCTACCGTATACAAACATGATGACACCATAATTTCAGTTTTTACTGAAAATTTTTTTTTTTCACAAATTACCGTTCTCATACACGCTACTCTTATCGGCCTACCGTATACAAACATGATAACACCATAATTTCAGTTTTTACTGAATATTTTTTTTGTTCTCAAAATTAACGTTCTCATACAGGCTACTCTTATCGGCCTACCGTATACAAACATGATGACACCATAATTTCAGTTTTTACTGAATTTTTTTTTTTTTTTAAATTAACGTTCTCATACAGGCTACTCTTATCGGCCTACCGTATACAAACATGATGACACCATAATTTCTGTTTTTACTGGAATTTTTTTTTTTTAAAAGTAACGTTCTCATACAAGCTACACTTATCGGCCTACTGTATACAAACATGATGACACCATAATTTCAGTTTTTACTGAATATTTTTTTTTTTTTAAATTAACGTTCTCATACAGGCTACTCTTATCGGCCTACCGTATACAAACATGATGACACCATAATTTCAGTTTTTACTTAATATTTTTTTTTTCTCAAATTAACGTTCTTATACAGGCTACACTTATCGGCCTACCGTATACAAACATGATGACACCATAATTTCAGTTTTTACTTAATATGTTTTTTTTCTCAAATTAACGTTCTCATACAGGCTACTCTTGTCGGCCTACCGTATACAAACATGATGACACCATAATTTCTGTTTTTACTGGAATTTTTTTTTTTCTCAAATTACCGTTCTCATACAGGCTACTCTTATTGGCCTACCGTATACAAACATGATGACACCATAATTCCAGTTTTTACTGAATATTTTTTTTTTTTAAAAGTAACGTTATCATACAGGCTATACTTATCGGCCTACCGTATACAAACATGATGACACCATAATTTCAGTTTTTACTGAAATTTTTTTTTTTTAAAAGTAACGTTCTCATACAAGCTACACTTATCGGCCTACTGTATACAAACATGATGACACCATAATTTCAGTTTTTACTGAATATTTTTTTTTTTTTAAATTAACGTTCTCATACAGGCTACTCTTATCCGCCTACCGTATACAAACATGATGACACCATAATTTCAGTTTTTACTGAAATTTTTTTTTTTTTAAAGTAACGTTCTCATTCAAGCTACACTTATCGGCCTACCGTATACAAACATGATGACACCATAATTTCTGTTTTTACTGGAATTTTTTTTTTTCTCAAATTACCGTTCTCATACAGGCTACTCTTATTGGCCTACCGTATACAAACATGATGACACCATAATTCCAGTTTTTACTGAATATTTTTTTTTTCTCAAATTAACGTTCTCATACAGGCCACTCTTATCGGCCTACCGTATACAAACATGATGACACCATAATTTCTGTTTTTACTGAAAATTTTTTTTTTCTCAAATTAACGTTCTTATACAAGCTACTCTTATCGGCCTACCGTATACAAACATGGTGACACCATAATTTCTGTTTTTACTGAAAATTTATTTTTTCTCAAATTAACGTTCTTATACAAGCTGCTCTTATCGGCCTACCGTATACAAACATGATGACACCATAATTTCTGTTTTTACTGGAATTTTTTTTTTTCTCAAATTACCGTTCTCATACAGGCTACTCTTATTGGCCTACCGTATACAAACATGATGACACCATAATTCCAGTTTTTACTGAATATTTTTTTTTTCTCAAATTAACGTTCTCATACAGGCCACTCTTATCGGCCTACCGTATACAAACATGATGACACCATAATTTCTGTTTTTACTGAAAATTTTTTTTTTCTCAAATTAACGTTCTTATACAAGCTACTCTTATCGGCCTACCGTATACAAACATGGTGACACCATAATTTCTGTTTTTACTGAAAATTTATTTTTTCTCAAATTAACGTTCATATACAAGCTGCTCTTATCGGCCTACCGTATACAAACATGATGAAACCATAATTTCAGTTTTTACTGAATTTTTTTTTTTTTTTTAAAAGTAACGTTATCATACAGGCTATACTTATCGGCCTACCGTATACAAACATGATGACACCATAATTTCAGTTTTTACTGAAATTTTTTTTTTTTTTTAAAGTAACGTTCTCATACAAGCTACACTTATCGGCCTACCGTATACAAACATGATGACACCATAATTTCAGTTTTTACTGAAATTTTTTTTTTTCTCAAATTAACGTTCTCATACAAGCTACTCTTATCGGCCTACCGTATACAAACATGATGGCACCATAATTTCTGTTTTTACTGAAAATTTTGTTTTCTCAAATGAACGTTCTCATACAAGCTTCTCTTATCGGCCTACCGTATACAAACATGGTGACACCATAATCTCAGTTTTTACTGAAAATTTTTTTTTTCTCAAATTAACGTTCTTATACAAGCTACTCTTATCGGCCTACCGTAGACAAACATGGTGACACCATAATTTCTGTTTTTACTGAAAATTTATTTTTTCTCAAATTAACGTTCTCATACAGGCTACTCTTATCGGCCTACCGTATACAAACATGATGACACCATAATTTCTGTTTTTACTGAAAATTTTGTTTTTTCTCAAACTAACGTTCTTATACAAGCTACTCTTATCGGCCCACCGTATACAAACATGATGACACCATAATTTCAGTTTTTACTGAAATTTTTTTTTTTTTTTAAAGTAACGTTCTCATACAAGCCACACTTATCGGCCTACCGTATACAAACATGATGACACCATAATTGCAGTTTTTACTGAAAATTTTTTTTTTCTCAAATGAACGTTCTCATACAGGCTACTCTTATCGGCCTACCGTATACAAACATGATGACACAATAATTTCAGGTTTTACTGAAAACTTTTTTTTTTGTCAAATTAACGTTCTCATACAATCTATTCTTATCGGCCTACCGTATACAAACATGATGACACCAAAATTTCTGTTTTCACTGGAATTTTTTTTTTTTTTTAAAAGTAACGTTCTCATACAAGCTACACTAATCGGCCTACCGTATACAAACATGATGAAACCATAATTTCAGTTTTTACTGAATATTTTTTTTTTTCAAATTAACGTTCTCATACAGGCTACTCTTATCGGCCTACCGTATACGACCATGATGACACCATAATTTCAGTTTTTACTGAAAATTCTTTTTTTCTCAAATTAACGTTCTTATACAAGCTACTCTTATCAGCCTACCGTAGACAAACATGGTGACACCATAACTTCTGTTTTTACTGAAATTTTTTTTTTTTTTTAAAGTAACGTTCTCATACAAGCTACACTTATCGGCCTACCGTATACAAACATGATGACACCACAATTTCAGTTTTTATTGAAATTTTTTTTTTTTTTTTTTAAAGTAACGTTCTCATACAAGCTACACTTATCGGCCTACCGTATACAAACCTCATGACACCATAATTTCAGATTTTACTGAAAATTTTTTTTTTCTCAAATTAACGTTCTCATACAAGCTACTCTTATTGGCCTTCCGTATACAAACATGATAACACCATAATTTCAGTTTTTACTGAAATTTTTTTTTTTTTTTAAAGTAACGTTCTCATACAAGCTACACTTATCGGCCTACCGTATACAAACATGATGACACCATAATTTCAGTTTTTACTGAAAATTTTTTTTTTCTCATATTAACGTTCTCATACAGGCTACTCTTAACGGCCTACCGTATACAAACATGATGACACCATAATTTCAGTTTTTACTGAAATTTTTTTTTTTTTTAAAGTAACGTTCTAATACAGGCTACTCTTATCGGCCTACCGTATACGACCATGATGACACCATAACTTCTGTTTTTACTGAAAATTTATTTTTTCTCAAATTAACGTTCTCATACAAGCTACTCTTATTGGCCTACCGTATACAAACATGATGACACCATAATTTCAGTTTTTACTGAAATTTTTTTTTTTTTTTAAAGTAACGTTCTCATACAAGCTACACTTATCGGCCTACCGTATACAAACCTCATGACACCATAATTTCAGTTTTTACTGAAAATTTTTTTTTTCTCAAATTAACGTTCTCATACAAGCTACTCTTATTGGCCTTCCGTATACAAACATGATAACACCATAATTTCAGTTTTTACTGAAATTTTTTTTTTTTTTTAAAGTAACGTTCTCATACAAGCTACACTTATCGGCCTACCGTATACAAACATGATGACACCATAATTTCAGTTTTTACTGAAAAATTTTTTTTTCTCATATTAACGTTCTCATACAGGCTACACTTATCGGCCTACCGTATACAAACTTGATGACACTATAATTTCTGTTTTTACTGAAAATTTATTTTTTCTCAAATTAACGTTCTCATACAGGCTACTCTTATCGGCCTACCGTAGACAAACATGATGACACCATAATTTCTGTTTTTACTGAAAATTTTTTTTTTCTCAAATTAACGTTCTTATACAAGCTACTCTTATCGGCCTACCGTATACAAACATGGTGACACCATAATTTCTGTTTTCACGGAAAATTTATTTTTTCTCAAATTAACGTTCTCATACAGGCTACTCTTATCGGCCTACCGTATACAAACATGATGACACCATAATTTCAGTTTTCACTGAAAATTTTTTTTTTCTCAAATTAACGTTCTTATACAAGCTGCTCTTATCGGCCTACCGTATACAAACATGATGAAACCATAATTTCAGTTTTTACTGAATTTTTTTTTTTTTTTTAAAAGTAACGTTATCATACAGGCTATACTTATCGGCCTACCGTATACAAACATGATGACACCATATTTTAGTTTTTACTGAAAATTTTTTTTTTCTCAAATTAACGTTCTCATACAAGCTACTCTTATCGGCCTACCGTATACAAACATGATGACACCATAATTTCAGTTTTTACTGAAATTTTTTTTTTTTTTAAAGTAACGTTCTCATACAAGCTACACTTATCGGCCTACCGTATACAAACATGATGACACCATAATTTCAGTTTTTACTGAAATTTTTTTTTTCTCAAATAAACGTTCTCATACAAGCTACTCTTATCGGCCTACCGTATACAAACATGGTGACACCATAATTTCTGTTTTTACGGAAAATTTATTTTTTCTCAAATTAACGTTCTCATACAAGCTACTCTTATCGGCCTACCGTATACAAACATGATGGCACCATAATTTCTGTTTTTACTGAAAATATATTTTTTCTCAAATTAACGTTCTCATACAGGCTACTCTTATCGGCCTACCGTATACAAACATGATGACACCATAATTTCTGTTTTTACTGAAAATTTTGTTTTTTCTCAAATTAACGTTCTTATACAAGCTACTCTTATCGGCCCACCGTATACAAACATGATGACACAATAATTTCAGGTTTTACTGAAAACTTTTTTTTTTGTCAAATTAACGTTCTCATACAATCTATTCTTATCGGCCTACCGTATACAAACATGATGACACCAAAATTTCTGTTTTCACTGGAATTTTTTTTTTTTTTTAAAGTAACGTTCTCATACAAGCTACACTAATCGGCCTACCGTATACAAACATGATGACACCATAATTTCAGTTTTTACTGAAATTTTTTTTTTCTCAAATTAACGTTCTCATACAAGCTACTCTTATCGGCCTACCGTATACAAACATGGTGACACCATAATTTCTGTTTTTACGGAAAATTTATTTTTTCTCAAATTAACGTGCTCATACAAGCTACTCTTATCGGCCTACCGTATACAAACATGATGGCACCATAATTTCTGTTTTTACTGAAAATTTATTTTTTCTCAAATTAACGTTCTCATACAGGCTACTCTTATCGGCCTACCGTATACAAACATGATGACACCATAATTTCTGTTTTTACGGAAAATTTATTTTTTCTCAAATTAACGTTCTCATACAAGCTACTCTTATCGGCCTACCGTATACAAACATGATGGCACCATAATTTCTGTTTTTACTGAAAATTTATTTTTTCTCAAATTAACGTTCTTATACAAGCTACTCTTATCGGCCCACCGTATACAAACATGATGACACAATAATTTCAGGTTTTACTGAAAACTTTTTTTTTTGTCAAATTAACGTTCTCATACAGGCTACTCTTATCGGCCTACCGTATACAAACATGATGACACCATAATTTCTGTTTTTACTGAAAATTTTGTTTTTTCTCAAATTAACGTTCTTATACAAGCTACTCTTATCGGCCCACCGTATACAAACATGATGACACCATAATTTCAGTTTTTACTGAAATTTTTTTTTTTTTTTAAAGTAACGTTCTCATACAAGCCACACTTATCGGCCTACCGTATACAAACATGATGACACCATAATTGCAGTTTTTACTGAAAATTTTTTTTTTCTCAAATGAACGTTCTCATACAGGCTACTCTTATCGGCCTACCGTATACAAACATGATTACACAATAATTTCAGGTTTTACTGAAAACTTTTTTTTTTGTCAAATTAACGTTCTCATACAATCTATTCTTATCGGCCTACCGTATACAAACATGATGACACCAAAATTTCTGTTTTCACTGGAATTTTTTTTTTTTTTTAAAAGTAACGTTCTCATACAAGCTACACTAATCGGCCTACCGTATACAAACATGATGAAACCATAATTTCAGTTTTTACTGAATATTTTTTTTTTTTCAAATTAACGTTCTCATACAGGCTACTCTTATCGGCCTACCGTATACGACCATGATGACACCATAATTTCAGTTTTTACTGAAAATTCTTTTTTTCTCAAATTAACGTTTTTATACAAGCTACTCTTATCAGCCTACCGTAGACAAACATGGTGACACCATAACTTCTGTTTTTACTGAAATTTTTTTTTTTTTTTAAAGTAACGTTCTCATACAAGCTACACTTATCGGCCTACCGTATACAAACATGATGACACCACAATTTCAGTTTTTATTGAAATTTTTTTTTTTTTTTTTTGAAGTAACGTTCTCATACAAGCTACACTTATCGGCCTACCGTATACAAACCTCATGACACCATAATTTCAGTTTTTACTGAAAATTTTTTTTTTCTCAAATTAACGTTCTCATACAAGCTACTCTTATTGGCCTTCCGTATACAAACATGATAACACCATAATTTCAGTTTTTACTGAAATTTTTTTTTTTTTTTAAAGTAACGTTCTCATACAAGCTACACTTATCGGCCTACCGTATAAAAAACATGATGACACCATAATTTCAGTTTTTACTGAAAATTTTTTTTTTCTCATATTAACGTTCTCATACAGGCTACTCTTAACGGCCTACCGTATACAAACATGATGACACCATAATTTCAGTTTTTACTGAAATTTTTTTTTTTTTTAAAGTAACGTTCTAATACAGGCTACTCTTATCGGCCTACCGTATACGACCATGATGACACCATAACTTCTGTTTTTACTGAAAATTTATTTTTTCTCAAATTAACGTTCTCATATAAGCTACTCTTATTGGCCTACCGTATACAAACATGATGACACCATAATTTCAGTTTTTACTGAAATTTTTTTTTTTTTTTAAAGTAACGTTCTCATACAAGCTACACTTATCGGCCTACCGTATACAAACATGATGACACCATAATTTCAGTTTTTACTGAAAAATTTTTTTTTCTCATATTAACGTTCTCATACAGGCTACACTTATCGGCCTACCGTATACAAACTTGATGACACTATAATTTCTGTTTTTACTGAAAATTTATTTTTTCTCAAATTAACGTTCTCATACAGGCTACTCTTATCGGCCTACCGTAGACAAACATGATGACACCATAATTTCTGTTTTTACTGAAAATTTTTTTTTTCTCAAATTAACGTTCTTATACAAGCTACTCTTATCGGCCTACCGTATACAAACATGGTGACACCATAATTTCTGTTTTTACGGAAAATTTATTTTTTCTCAAATTAACGTTCTCATACAGGCTACTCTTATCGGCCTACCGTATACAAACATAATGACACCATAATTTCAGTTTTCACTGAAAATTTTTTTTTTCTCAAATTAACGTTCTTATACAAGCTGCTCTTATCGGCCTACCGTATACAAACATGATGAAACCATAATTTCAGTTTTTACTGAATTTTTTTTTTTTTTTTAAAAGTAACGTTATCATACAGGCTATACTTATCGGCCTACCGTATACAAACATGATGACACCATATTTTAGTTTTTACTGAAAATTTTTTTTTTCTCAAATTAACGTTCTCATACAAGCTACTCTTATCGGCCTACCGTATACAAACATGATGACACCATAATTTCAGTTTTTACTGAAATTTTTTTTTTTTTTAAAGTAACGTTCTCATACAAGCTACACTTATCGGCCTACCGTATACAAACATGATGACACCATAATTTCAGTTTTTACTGAAATTTTTTTTTTCTCAAATTAACGTTCTCATACAAGCTACTCTTATCGGCCTACCGTATACAAACATGGTGACACCATAATTTCTGTTTTTACGGAAAATTTATTTTTTCTCAAATTAACGTTCTCATACAAGCTACTCTTATCGGCCTACCGTATACAAACATGATGGCACCATAATTTCTGTTTTTACTGAAAATTTATTTTTTCTCAAATTAACGTTCTCATACAGGCTACTCTTATCGGCCTACCGTATACAAACATGATGACACCATAATTTCTGTTTTTACTGAAAATTTTGTTTTTTCTCAAATTAACGTTCTTATACAAGCTACTCTTATCGGCCCACCGTATACAAACATGATGACACAATAATTTCAGGTTTTACTGAAAACTTTTTTTTTTGTCAAATTAACGTTCTCATACAATCTATTCTTATCGGCCTACCGTATACAAACATGATGACACCAAAATTTCTGTTTTCACTGGAATTTTTTTTTTTTTTTAAAGTAACGTTCTCATACAAGCTACACTAATCGGCCTACCGTATACAAACATGATGACACCATAATTGCAGTTTTTACTGAAAATTTTTTTTTTCTCAAATGAACGTTCTCATACAGGCTACTCTTATCGGCCTACCGTATACAAACATGATGACACAATAATTTCAGGTTTTACTGAAAACTTTTTTTTTTGTCAAATTAACGTTCTCATACAATCTATTCTTATCGGCCTACCGTATACAAACATGATGACACCAAAATTTCTGTTTTCACTGGAATTTTTTTTTTTTTTTAAAGTAACGTTCTCATACAAGCTACACTAATCGGCCTACCGTATACAAACATGATGAAACCATAATTTCAGTTTTTACTGAATATTTTTTTTTTTCAAATTAACGTTCTCATACAGGCTACTCTTATCGGCCTACCGTATACGACCATGATGACACCATAATTTCAGTTTTTACTGAAAATTCTTTTTTTCTCAAATTAACGTTCTTATACAAGCTACTCTTACCAGCCTACCGTAGACAAACATGGTGACACCATAACTTCTGTTTTTACTGAATTTTTTTTTTCTCAAATTAACGTTCTCATACAGGCTACTCTTATAGGCCTACCGTATACAAACATGATGACACCATAATTTCTGTTTTTACTGAAAATTTTTTTTTTCTCAAATTAACGTTCTTATACAAGCTACTCTTATCGGCCTACCGTATACAAACATGACACCATAATTTCTGTTTTTACTGAAAATTTTGTTTTCTCAAATTAACGTTCTCATACAGGCTACTCTTATCGGCCTACCGTATACAAACATGATGACACCATAATTTCTGTTTTTACTGAATTTTTTTTTTCTCAAATTAACGTTCTCATACAGGCTACTCTTATAGGCCTACCGTATACAAACTTGATGACACTATAATTTCAGTTTTTACTGAATTTTTTTTTTCTCAAATTAACGTTCTCATACAGGCTACTCTTATAGGCCTACCGTATACAAACATGATGACACCATAATTTCTGTTTTTACTGAAAATTTTTTTTTTCTCAAATTAACGTTCTTATAGGAGCTACTCTTATCGGCCTACCGTATACAAACATGGTGACACCATAATTTCTGTTTTTACTGAAAATTTATTTTTTCTCAAATTAACGTTCTTATACAAGCTGCTCTTATCGGCCTACCGTATACAAACATGATGAAACCATAATTTCAGTTTTTACTGAATTTTTTTTTTTTTTTTAAAAGTAACGTTATCATACAGGCTATACTTATCGGCCTACCGTATACAAACATGATGACACCATAATTTCAGTTTTTACTGAAATTTTTTTTTTTTCTCAAATTAACGTTCTTATACAAGCTACTCTTATCGGCCCACCGTATACAAACATGATGACACCATAATTTCAGTTTTTACTGAAATTTTTTTTTTTCTCAAATTAACGTTCTCATACAAGCTACTCTTATCGGCCTACCGTATACAAACATGATGGCACCATAATTTCTGTTTTTACTAAAATTTTGTTTTCTCAAATAAACGTTCTCATACAAGCTTCTCTTATCGGCCTACCGTATACAAACATGATGACACCATAATCTCAGTTTTTACTGAAAATTTTTTTTTTCTCAAATTAACGTTCTTATACAAGCTACTCTTATCGGCCTACCGTAGACAAACATGGTGACACCATAATTTCTGTTTTTACTGAAAATTTATTTTTTCTCAAATTAACGTTCTCATACAGGCTACTCTTATCGGCCTACCGTATACAAACATGATGACACCATAATTTCTGTTTTTACTGAAAATTTTGTTTTTCCTTAAATTAACGTTCTTATACAAGCTACTCTTATCGGCCCACCGTATACAAACATGATGACACCATAATTTCAGTTTTTACTGAAATTTTTTTTTTTTTTTAAAGTAACGTTCTCATACAAGCTACACTTATCGGCCTACCGTATACAAACATGATGACACCATAATTGCAGTTTTTACTGAAAATTTTTTTTTTCTCAAATGAACGTTCTCATACAGGCTACTCTTATCGGCCTACCGTATACAAACATGATGACACAATAATTTCAGGTTTTACTGAAAACTTTTTTTTTTGTCAAATTAACGTTCTCATACAATCTATTCTTATCGGCCTACCGTATACAAACATGATGACACCAAAATTTCTGTTTTCACTGGAATTTTTTTTTTTTTTTAAAAGTAACGTTCTCATACAAGCTACACTAATCGGCCTACCGTATACAAACATGGTGAAACCATAATTTCAGTTTTTACTGAATATTTTTTTTTTTCAAATTAACGTTCTCATACAGGCTACTCTTATCGGCCTACCGTATACGACCATGATGACACCATAATTTCAGTTTTTACTGAAAATTCTTTTTTTCTCAAATTAACGTTCTTATACAAGCTACTGTTATCAGCCTACCGTAGACAAACATGGTGACACCATAACTTCTGTTTTTACTGAAATTTTTTTTTTTTTTTAAAGTAACGTTCTCATACAAGCTACACTTATCGGCCTACCGTATACAAACATGATGAAACCATAATTTCAGTTTTCACTGAAAATTTATTTTTTCTCAAATTAACGTTCTCATACAGGCTACTCTTATCGGCCTACCGTAGACAAACATGATGACACCATAATTTCTGTTTTTACTGAAAATTTTTTTTTTCTCAAATTAACGTTCTTATACAAGCTACTCTTATCGGCCTACCGTATACAAACATGGTGACACCATAATTTCTGTTTTCACGGAAAATTTATTTTTTCTCAAATTAACGTTCTCATACAGGCTACTCTTATCGGCCTACCGTATACAAACATGATGACACCATAATTTCAGTTTTCACTGAAAATTTTTTTTTTCTCAAATTAACGTTCTTATACAAGCTGCTCTTATCGGCCTACCGTATACAAACATGATGAAACCATAATTTCAGTTTTTACTGAATTTTTTTTTTTTTTTTAAAAGTAACGTTATCATACAGGCTATACTTATCGGCCTACCGTATACAAACATGATGACACCATATTTTAGTTTTTACTGAAAATTTTTTTTTTCTCAAATTAACGTTCTCATACAAGCTACTCTTATCGGCCTACCGTATACAAACATGATGACACCATAATTTCAGTTTTTACTGAAATTTTTTTTTTTTTTAAAGTAACGTTCTCATACAAGCTACACTTATCGGCCTACCGTATACAAACATGATGACACCATAATTTCAGTTTTTACTGAAATTTTTTTTTTCTCAAATTAACGTTCTCATACAAGCTACTCTTATCGGCCTACCGTATACAAACATGGTGACACCATAATTTCTGTTTCTACGGAAAATTTATTTTTTCTCAAATTAACGTTCTCATACAAGCTACTCTTATCGGCCTACCGTATACAAACATGATGGCACCATAATTTCTGTTTTTACTGAAAATTTATTTTTTCTCAAATTAACGTTCTCATACAGGCTACTCTTATCGGCCTACCGTATACAAACATGATGACACCATAATTTCTGTTTTTACTGAAAATTTTGTTTTTTCTCAAATTAACGTTCTTATACAAGCTACTCTTATCGGCCCACCGTATACAAACATGATGACACAATAATTTCAGGTTTTACTGAAAACTTTTTTTTTTGTCAAATTAACGTTCTCATACAATCTATTCTTATCGGCCTACCGTATACAAACATGATGACACCAAAATTTCTGTTTTCACTGGAATTTTTTTTTTTTTTTAAAGTAACGTTCTCATACAAGCTACACTAATCGGCCTACCGTATACAAACATGATGACACCATAATTTCAGTTTTTACTGAAATTTTTTTTTTCTCAAATTAACGTTCTCATACAAGCTACTCTTATCGGCCTACCGTATACAAACATGGTGACACCATAATTTCTGTTTTTACGGAAAATTTATTTTTTCTCAAATTAACGTGCTCATACAAGCTACTCTTATCGGCCTACCGTATACAAACATGATGGCACCATAATTTCTGTTTTTACTGAAAATTTATTTTTTCTCAAATTAACGTTCTCATACAGGCTACTCTTATCGGCCTACCGTATACAAACATGATGACACCATAATTTCTGTTTTTACGGAAAATTTATTTTTTCTCAAATTAACGTTCTCATACAAGCTACTCTTATCGGCCTACCGTATACAAACATGATGGCACCATAATTTCTGTTTTTACTGAAAATTTATTTTTTCTCAAATTAACGTTCTTATACAAGCTACTCTTATCGGCCCACCGTATACAAACATGATGACACAATAATTTCAGGTTTTACTGAAAACTTTTTTTTTTGTCAAATTAACGTTCTCATACAGGCTACTCTTATCGGCCTACCGTATACAAACATGATGACACCATAATTTCTGTTTTTACTGAAAATTTTGTTTTTTCTCAAATTAACGTTCTTATACAAGCTACTCTTATCGGCCCACCGTATACAAACATGATGACACCATAATTTCAGTTTTTACTGAAATTTTTTTTTTTTTTTAAAGTAACGTTCTCATACAAGCCACACTTATCGGCCTACCGTATACAAACATGATGACACCATAATTGCAGTTTTTACTGAAAATTTTTTTTTTCTCAAATGAACGTTCTCATACAGGCTACTCTTATCGGCCTACCGTATACAAACATGATGACACAATAATTTCAGGTTTTACTGAAAACTTTTTTTTTTGTCAAATTAACGTTCTCATACAATCTATTCTTATCGGCCTACCGTATACAAACATGATGACACCAAAATTTCTGTTTTCACTGGAATTTTTTTTTTTTTTTAAAAGTAACGTTCTCATACAAGCTACACTAATCGGCCTACCGTATACAAACATGATGAAACCATAATTTCAGTTTTTACTGAATATTTTTTTTTTTTCAAATTAACGTTCTCATACAGGCTACTCTTATCGGCCTACCGTATACGACCATGATGACACCATAATTTCAGTTTTTACTGAAAATTCTTTTTTTCTCAAATTAACGTTTTTATACAAGCTACTCTTATCAGCCTACCGTAGACAAACATGGTGACACCATAACTTCTGTTTTTACTGAAATTTTTTTTTTTTTTTAAAGTAACGTTCTCATACAAGCTACACTTATCGGCCTACCGTATACAAACATGATGACACCACAATTTTAGTTTTTATTGAAATTTTTTTTTTTTTTTTTTAAAGTAACGTTCTCATACAAGCTACACTTATCGGCCTACCGTATACAAACCTCATGACACCATAATTTCAGTTTTTACTGAAAATTTTTTTTTTCTCAAATTAACGTTCTCATACAAGCTACTCTTATTGGCCTTCCGTATACAAACATGATAACACCATAATTTCAGTTTTTACTGAAATTTTTTTTTTTTTTTAAAGTAACGTTCTCATACAAGCTACACTTATCGGCCTACCGTATAAAAAACATGATGACACCATAATTTCAGTTTTTACTGAAAATTTTTTTTTTCTCATATTAACGTTCTCATACAGGCTACTCTTAACGGCCTACCGTATACAAACATGATGACACCATAATTTCAGTTTTTACTGAAATTTTTTTTTTTTTTAAAGTAACGTTCTAATACAGGCTACTCTTATCGGCCTACCGTATACGACCATGATGACACCATAACTTCTGTTTTTACTGAGAATTTATTTTTTCTCAAATTAACGTTCTCATATAAGCTACTCTTATTGGCCTACCGTATACAAACATGATGACACCATAATTTCAGTTTTTACTGAAATTTTTTTTTTTTTTTAAAGTAACGTTTTCATACAAGCTACACTTATCGGCCTACCGTATACAAACATGATGACACCATAATTTCAGTTTTTACTGAAAAATTTTTTTTTCTCATATTAACGTTCTCATACAGGCTACACTTATCGGCCTACCGTATACAAACTTGATGACACTATAATTTCTGTTTTTACTGAAAATTTATTTTTTCTCAAATTAACGTTCTCATACAGGCTACTCTTATCGGCCTACCGTAGACAAACATGATGACACCATAATTTCTGTTTTTACTGAAAATTTTTTTTTTCTCAAATTAACGTTCTTATACAAGCTACTCTTATCGGCCTACCGTATACAAACATGGTGACACCATAATTTCTGTTTTTACGGAAAATTTATTTTTTCTCAAATTAACGTTCTCATACAGGCTACTCTTATCGGCCTACCGTATACAAACATAATGACACCATAATTTCAGTTTTCACTGAAATTTTTTTTTTTCTCAAATTAACGTTCTTATACAAGCTGCTCTTATCGGCCTACCGTATACAAACATGATGAAACCATAATTTCAGTTTTTACTGAATTTTTTTTTTTTTTTTAAAAGTAACGTTATCATACAGGCTATACTTATCGGCCTACCGTATACAAACATGATGACACCATATTTTAGTTTTTACTGAAAATTTTTTTTTTCTCAAATTAACGTTCTCATACAAGCTACTCTTATCGGCCTACCGTATACAAACATGATGACACCATAATTTCAGTTTTTACTGAAATTTTTTTTTTTTTTAAAGTAACGTTCTCATACAAGCTACACTTATCGGCCTACCGTATACAAACATGATGACACCATAATTTCAGTTTTTACTGAAATTTTTTTTTTCTCAAATTAACGTTCTCATACAAGCTACTCTTATCGGCCTACCGTATACAAACATGGTGACACCATAATTTCTGTTTTTACGGAAAATTTATTTTTTCTCAAATTAACGTTCTCATACAAGCTACTCTTATCGGCCTACCGTATACAAACATGATGGCACCATAATTTCTGTTTTTACTGAAAATTTATTTTTTCTCAAATTAACGTTCTCATACAGGCTACTCTTATCGGCCTACCGTATACAAACATGATGACACCATAATTTCTGTTTTTACTGAAAATTTTGTTTTTTCTCAAATTAACGTTCTTATACAAGCTACTCTTATCGGCCCACCGTATACAAACATGATGACACAATAATTTCAGGTTTTACTGAAAACTTTTTTTTTTGTCAAATTAACGTTCTCATACAATCTATTCTTATCGGCCTACCGTATACAAACATGATGACACCAAAATTTCTGTTTTCACTGGAATTTTTTTTTTTTTTTAAAGTAACGTTCTCATACAAGCTACACTAATCGGCCTACCGTATACAAACATGATGACACCATAATTGCAGTTTTTACTGAAAATTTTTTTTTTCTCAAATGAACGTTCTCATACAGGCTACTCTTATCGGCCTACCGTATACAAACATGATGACACAATAATTTCAGGTTTTACTGAAAACTTTTTTTTTTGTCAAATTAACGTTCTCATACAATCTATTCTTATCGGCCTACCGTATACAAACATGATGACACCAAAATTTCTGTTTTCACTGGAATTTTTTTTTTTTTTTAAAGTAACGTTCTCATACAAGCTACACTAATCGGCCTACCGTATACAAACATGATGAAACCATAATTTCAGTTTTTACTGAATATTTTTTTTTTTCAAATTAACGTTCTCATACAGGCTACTCTTATCGGCCTACCGTATACGACCATGATGACACCATAATTTCAGTTTTTACTGAAAATTCTTTTTTTCTCAAATTAACGTTCTTATACAAGCTACTCTTATCAGCCTACCGTAGACAAACATGGTGACACCATAACTTCTGTTTTTACTGAATTTTTTTTTTCTCAAATTAACGTTCTCATACAGGCTACTCTTATAGGCCTACCGTATACAAACATGATGACACCATAATTTCTGTTTTTACTGAAAATTTTTTTTTTCTCAAATTAACGTTCTTATACAAGCTACTCTTATCGGCCTACCGTATACAAACATGACACCATAATTTCTGTTTTTACTGAAAATTTTGTTTTCTCAAATTAACGTTCTCATACAGGCTACTCTTATCGGCCTACCGTATACAAACATGATGACACCATAATTTCTGTTTTTACTGAATTTTTTTTTTCTCAAATTAACGTTCTCATACAGGCTACTCTTATAGGCCTACCGTATACAAACTTGATGACACTATAATTTCAGTTTTTACTGAATTTTTTTTTTCTCAAATTAACGTTCTCATACAGGCTACTCTTATAGGCCTACCGTATACAAACATGATGACACCATAATTTCTGTTTTTACTGAAAATTTTTTTTTTCTCAAATTAACGTTCTTATAGGAGCTACTCTTATCGGCCTACCGTATACAAACATGGTGACACCATAATTTCTGTTTTTACTGAAAATTTATTTTTTCTCAAATTAACGTTCTTATACAAGCTGCTCTTATCGGCCTACCGTATACAAACATGATGAAACCATAATTTCAGTTTTTACTGAATTTTTTTTTTTTTTTTAAAAGTAACGTTATCATACAGGCTATACTTATCGGCCTACCGTATACAAACATGATGACACCATATTTTAGTTTTTACTGAAAATTTTTTTTTTCTCAAATTAACGTTCTCATACAAGCTACTCTTATCGGCCTACCGTATACAAACATGATGACACCATAATTTCAGTTTTTACTGAAATTTTTTTTTTTCTCAAATTAACGTTCTTATACAAGCTACTCTTATCGGCCCACCGTATACAAACATGATGACACCATAATTTCAGTTTTTACTGAAATTTTTTTTTTTCTCAAATTAACGTTCTCATACAAGCTACTCTTATCGGCCTACCGTATACAAACATGATGGCACCATAATTTCTGTTTTTACTAAAATTTTGTTTTCTCAAATAAACGTTCTCATACAAGCTTCTCTTATCGGCCTACCGTATACAAACATGATGACACCATAATCTCAGTTTTTACTGAAAATTTTTTTTTTCTCAAATTAACGTTCTTATACAAGCTACTCTTATCGGCCTACCGTAGACAAACATGGTGACACCATAATTTCTGTTTTTACTGAAAATTTATTTTTTCTCAAATTAACGTTCTCATACAGGCTACTCTTATCGGCCTACCGTATACAAACATGATGACACCATAATTTCTGTTTTTACTGAAAATTTTGTTTTTTCTTAAATTAACGTTCTTATACAAGCTACTCTTATCGGCCCACCGTATACAAACATGATGACACCATAATTTCAGTTTTTACTGAAATTTTTTTTTTTTTTTAAAGTAACGTTCTCATACAAGCTACACTTATCGGCCTACCGTATACAAACATGATGACACCATAATTGCAGTTTTTACTGAAAATTTTTTTTTTCTCAAATGAACGTTCTCATACAGGCTACTCTTATCGGCCTACCGTATACAAACATGATGACACAATAATTTCAGGTTTTACTGAAAACTTTTTTTTTTGTCAAATTAACGTTCTCATACAATCTATTCTTATCGGCCTACCGTATACAAACATGATGACACCAAAATTTCTGTTTTCACTGGAATTTTTTTTTTTTTTTAAAAGTAACGTTCTCATACAAGCTACACTAATCGGCCTACCGTATACAAACATGGTGAAACCATAATTTCAGTTTTTACTGAATATTTTTTTTTTTCAAATTAACGTTCTCATACAGGCTACTCTTATCGGCCTACCGTATACGACCATGATGACACCATAATTTCAGTTTTTACTGAAAATTCTTTTTTTCTCAAATTAACGTTCTTATACAAGCTACTGTTATCAGCCTACCGTAGACAAACATGGTGACACCATAACTTCTGTTTTTACTGAAATTTTTTTTTTTTTTTAAAGTAACGTTCTCATACAAGCTACACTTATCGGCCTACCGTATACAAACATGATGACACCACAATTTCAGTTTTTATTGAAATTTTTTTTTTTTTTTTTTAAAGTAACGTTCTCATACAAGCTACACTTATCGGCCTACCGTATACAAACCTCATGACACCATAATTTCAGTTTTTACTGAAAATTTTTTTTTTCTCAAATTAACGTTCTCATACAAGCTACTCTTATTGGCCTTCCGTATACAAACATGATAACACCATAATTTCAGTTTTTACTGAATTTTTTTTTTTTTTTAAAGTAACGTTCTAATACAGGCTACTCTTATCGGCCTACCGTATACGACCATGATGACACCATAACTTCTGTTTTTACTGAAAATCTTTTTTTTCTCAAATTAACGTTCTCATACAGGCTACTCTTAACGGCCTACCGTATACAAACATGATGAAACCATAATTTCAGTTTTTACTGAAATTTTTTTTTTTTCAAAGTAACGTTCTAATACAGGCTACTCTTATCGGCCTACCGTATACGACCATGATGACACCATAACTTCTGTTTTTACTGAAAATCTATTTTTTCTCAAATTAACGTTCTCATACAAGCTACTCTTATTGGCCTACCGTATACAAACACGATGACACCATAATTTCAGTTTTTACTGAAATTTTTTTTTTTTTTTAAAGTAACGTTCTCATACAAGCTACACTTATCGGCCTACCGTATACAAACCTCATGACACCATAATTTCAGTTTTTACTGAAAATTTTTTTTTTCTCAAATTAACGTTCTCATACAAGCTACATTTATCGGCCTACCGTATACAAACTTGATGACACTATAATTTCAGTTTTTACTGAATTTTTTTTTTCTCAAATTAACGTTCTCATACAGGCTACTCTTATAGGCCTACCGTATACAAACATGATGACACCGTAATTTTTGTTTTTACTGAAAATTTATTTTTTCTCAAATTAACGTTCTCATACAGGCTACTCTTATCGGCCTACCGTATACAAACATGATGACACCATAATTTCAGTTTTCACTGAAAATTTTTTTTTTCTCAAATTAACGTTCTTATACAAGCTGCTCTTATCGGCCTACCGTATACAAACATGATGAAACCATAATTTCAGTTTTTACTGAATTTTTATTTTTTTTTAAAAGTAACGTTATCATACAGGCTATACTTATCGGCCTACCGTATACAAACATGATGACACCATATTTTAGTTTTTACTGAAAATTTTTTTTTTCTCAAATTAACGTTCTCATACAAGCTACTCTTATCGGCCTACCGTATACAAACATGATGACACCATAATTTCAGTTTTTACTGAAATTTTTTTTTTTTTTAAAGTAACGTTCTCATACAAGCTACACTTATCGGCCTACCGTATACAAACATGATGACACCATAATTTCAGTTTTTACTGAAATTTTTTTTTTCTCAAATTAACGTTCTCATACAAGCTACTCTTATCGGCCTACCGTATACAAACATGATGGCACCATAATTTCTGTTTTTACTGAAAATTTTGTTTTCTCAAATGAACGTTCTCATACAAGCTTCTCTTATCGGCCTACCGTATACAAACATGATGACACCATAATCTCAGTTTTTACTGAAAAATTTTTTTTTCTCAAATTAACGTTCTTATACAAGCTACTCTTATCAGCCTACCGTAGACAAACATGGTGACACCATAATTTCTGTTTTTACTGAAAATTTATTTTTTCTCAAATTAACGTTCTCATACAGGCTACTCTTATCGGCCTACCGTATACAAACATGATGACACCATAATTTCATTTTTTACTGAAAATTTTGTTTTTTCTCAAATTAACGTTCTTATACAAGCTACTCTTATCGGCCCACCGTATACAAACATGATGACACCATAATTTCAGTTTTTACTGAAATTTTTTTTTTTTTTTAAAGTAACGTTCTCATAGAAGCTACACTTATCGGCCTACCGTATACAAACATGATGACACCATAATTGCAGTTTTTACTGAAAATTTTTTTTTTTCTCAAATGAACGTTCTCATACAGGCTACTCTTATCGGCCTACCGTATACAAACATGATGACACCATAATTTCTGTTTTTACTGAAAATTTTGTTTTTTTTCAAATTAACGATCTCATACAGGCTTTTATTATTGGCCTACCGTATACAAACATGATGACACCATAATTTCAGTTTTTACGGAAAATTTTTTTTCCCTCAAATTAACGTTCTTATACAAGCTACTCTTATCGGCCTGTCGTATACAAACATGATGACACCATAATTTCAGTTTTTACTGAAATTTTTTTTTTTTTTTTAAAGTAACGTTCTCATACATGCTACACTTATCGGCCTACCGTATACAAACATGATTACACCATAATCTCAGTTTTTACTGAAAATTTTTTTTTTCTCAAATTGACGTTCTTATACAAGCTACTCTTATCGGCCTACCGTAGACAAACATGGTGACACCATAATTTCTGTTTTTACTGAAAATTTATTTTTTCTCAAATTAACGTTCTCATACAGGCTACTCTTATCGGCCTACCGTATACAAACATGATGACACCATAATTTCTGTTTTTACTGAATATTTTTTTTTGTCAAATTAACGTTCTCATACAGGCTACTCTTATCGGCCAACCGTATAAAAACATGATGACACCATAATTTCAGTTTTTACTGAAATTTTTTTTTTTTTTCAAAGTAACGTTCTCATACAAGCTACACTTATCGGCCTACCGTATACAAACATCATTACACCATAATTTCAGTTTTGACTGAAAATTTTTTTTTTCTCAAATTAACGTTCTCATACAAGCTACTCTTATCGGCCTACCGTATACAAACATGATGACACCGTAATTTCAGTTTTTACTGAAATTTTTTTTTTTTTAAAGTAACGTTCTCATACAAGCTACACTTATCGGCCTACCGTACACAAACATGATGACACCATAATTTCAGTTTTTACTGAAATTTTTTTTTTTAAAGTAACGTTCTCATACAAGCTACGCTACTCTTATCGGCCTACCGTATACAAACATGATGACACCATAATTTCAGTTTTTACTGAAATTTTTTTTTTTTTTAAAGTAACGTTCTCATACAAGCTACACTTATCGGCCTACCGTATACAAACATGGTGACACCATAACTTCTGTTTTTACTGAAAATTTATTTTTTCTCAAATTAAAGTTCTCATACAGGCTACTCTTATCGGCCTACCGTATACAAACATGATGAAACCATAATTTCAGTTTTTACTGAAAATTTTGTTTTTTTTCAAATTAACGTTTTCATACAGGCTTTTATTATTGGCCTAACGTATACAAACATGATGACACCATAATTTCAGTTTTTACTGAAATTTTTTTTTTTTTTAAAGTAACGTTCTCATACAAGCTACACTTATCGGCCTACCGTATACAAACATGATGACACCATAATTTCAGTTTTTACTGAAATTTTTTTTTTTTCTCAAATTAACGTTCTCATACAAGCTACTCTTATCGGCCTACCGTATACAAACATGATGACACCATAATTTCAGTTTTTACTGAAATTTTTTTTTTTTTTAAAGTAACGTTCTCATACAGGCTACTCTTATCGGCCTACCGTATACAAACATGATGACACCATAATTTCAGTTTGTACTGAAAATTTTGTTTTTTTTTCAAATTAACGTTCTCATACAGGCTACTCTTATCGGCCTACCGTATACAAACATGATGACACCATAATTTCTGTTTTTACTGAAAATTTTGTTTTTTTTCAAATTAACGATCTCATACAGGCTTTTATTATTGGCCTACCGTATACAAACATGATGACACCATAATTTCAGTTTTTACGGAAAATTTTTTTTCCCTCAAATTAACGTTCTTATACAAGCTACTCTTATCGGCCTGTCGTATACAAACATGATGACACCATAATTTCAGTTTTTACTGAAATTTTTTTTTTTTTTTTAAAGTAACGTTCTCATACAGGCTACTCTTATCGGCCTACCGTATACAAACATGATGACACCATAATTTCAGTTTGTACTGAAAATTTTGTTTTTTTTTCAAATTAACGTTCTCATACAGGCTACTCTTATCGGCCTACCGTATACAAACATGGTGACACCATAATTTCTGTTTTTACTGAAAATTTATTTTTTCTCAAATTAACGTTCTCATACAGGCTACTCTTATCGGCCTACCGTATACAAACATGATGACACCATAATTTCTGTTTTTACTGAATATTTTTTTTTGTCAAATTAACGTTCTCATACAGGCTACTCTTATCGGCCTACCGTATAAAAACATGATGACACCATAATTTCAGTTTTTACTGAAATTTTTTTTTTTTTTCAAAGTAACGTTCTCATACAAGCTACACTTATCGGCCTACCGTATACAAACATCATTACACCATAATTTCAGTTTTGACTGAAAATTTTTTTTTTCTCAAATTAACGTTCTCATACAAGCTACTCTTATCGGCCTACCGTATACAAACATGATGACACCGTAAGTTCAGTTTTTACTGAAATTTTTTTTTTTTTAAAGTAACGTTCTCATACAAGCTACACTTATCGGCCTACCGTACACAAACATGATGACACCATAATTTCAGTTTTTACTGAAATTTTTTTTTTTAAAGTAACGTTCTCATACAAGCTACGCTACTCTTATCGGCCTACCGTATACGACCATGATGACACCATAACTTCTGTTTTTACTGAAAATCTATTTTTTCTCAAATTAACGTTCTCATACAAGCTACTCTTATTGGCCTACCGTATACAAACATGATGACACCATAATTTCAGTTTTTACTGAAATTTTTTTTTTTTTTTAAAGTAACGTTCTCATACAAGCTACACTTATCGGCCTACCGTATACAAACCTCATGACACCATAATTTCAGTTTTTACTGAAATTTTTTTTTTTCTCAAATTAACGTTCTCATACAAGCTACTCTTATCGGCCTACCGTATACAAACATGATGGCACCATAATTTCTGTTTTTACTGAAAATTTTGTTTTCTCAAATGAACGTTCTCATACAAGCTTCTCTTATCGGCCTACCGTATACAAACATGATGACACCATAATCTCAGTTTTTACTGAAAATTTTTTTTTTCTCAAATTAACGTTCCTTTACAAGCTACTCTTATCGGCCTACCGTAGACAAACATGGTGACACCATAATTTCTGTTTTTACTGAAAATTTATTTTTTCTCAAATGAACGTTCTCATACAGGCTACTCTTATCGGCCTACCGTATACAAACATGATGACACCATAATTTCTGTTTTTACTGAAAATTTTGTTTTTTCTCAAATTAACGTTCTTATACAAGCTACTCTTATCGGCCCACCGTATACAAACATGATAACACCATAATTTCAGTTTTTACTGAAATTTTTTTTTTTTTTTAAAGTAACGTTCTCATACAAGCTACACTTATCGGCCTACCGTATACAAACATGATGACACCATAATTGCAGTTTTTACTGAAAATTTTTTTTTTCTCAAATGAACGTTCTCATACAGGCTACTCTTATCGGCCTACCGTATACAAACATGATGACACAATAATTTCAGGTTTTACTGAAAACTTTTTTTTTTGTCAAATTAACGTTCTCATACAATCTATTCTTATCGGCCTACCGTATACAAACATGATGACACCAAAATTTCTGTTTTCACTTGAATTTTTTTTTTTTTTTAAAAGTAACGTTCTCATACAAGCTACACTAATCGGCCTACCGTATACAAACATGATGAAACCATAATTTCAGTTTTTACTGAATATTTTTTTTTTCAAATTAACGTTCTCATACAGGCTACTCTTATCGGCCTACCGTATACGACCATGATGACACCATAATTTCAGTTTTTACTGAAAATTCTTTTTTTCTCAAATTAACGTTCTTATACAAGCTACTCTTATCAGCCTACCGTAGACAAACATGGTGACACCATAACTTCTGTTTTTACTGAAATTTTTTTTTTTTTTTAAAGTAACGTTCTCATACAAGCTACACTTATCGGCCTACCGTATACAAACATGATGACACCATAATCTCAGTTTTTACTGAAAATTTTTTTTTTCTCAAATTAACGTTCTTATACAAGCTACTCTTATCGGCCTACCGTAGACAAACATGGTGACACCATAATTTCTGTTTTTACTGAAAATTTATTTTTTCTCAAATGAACGTTCTCATACAGGCTACTCTTATCGGCCTACCGTATACAAACATGATGACACCATAATTTCTGTTTTTACTGAAAATTTTGTTTTTTCTCAAATTAACGTTCTTATACAAGCTACTCTTATCGGCCCACCGTATACAAACATGATGACACCATAATTTCAGTTTTTACTGAAATTTTTTTTTTTTTTTAAAGTAACGTTCTCATACAAGCTACACTTATCGGCCTACCGTATACAAACATGATGACACCATAATTGCAGTTTTTACTGAAAATTTTTTTTTTCTCAAATGAACGTTCTCATACAGGCTACTCTTATCGGCCTACCGTATACAAACATGATGACACAATAATTTCAGGTTTTACTGAAAACTTTTTTTTTTGTCAAATTAACGTTCTCATACAATCTATTCTTATCGGCCTACCGTATACAAACATGATGACACCAAAATTTCTGTTTTCACTGGAATTTTTTTTTTTTTTTAAAAGTAACGTTCTCATACAAGCTACACTAATCGGCCTACCGTATACAAACATGATGAAACCATAATTTCAGTTTTTACTGAATATTTTTTTTTTTCAAATTAACGTTCTCATACAGGCTACTCTTATCGGCCTACCGTATACGACCATGATGACACCATAATTTCAGTTTTTACTGAAAATTCTTTTTTTCTCAAATTAACGTTCTCATACAAGCTACACTTATCGGCCTACCGTATACAAACATGATGACACCACAATTTCAGTTTTTATTGAAATTTTTTTTTTTTTTTTTTAAAGTAACGTTCTCATACAAGCTACACTTATCGGCCTACCGTATACAAACCTCATGACACCATAATTTCAGTTTTTACTGAAAATTTTTTTTTTCTCAATTTAACGTTCTCATACAAGCTACTCTTATTGGCCTTCCGTATACAAACATGATAACACCATAATTTCAGTTTTTACTGAAATTTTTTTTTTTTTTAAAGTAACGTTCTCATACAGGCTACTCTTATCGGCCTACCGTATACGACCATGATGACACCATAACTTCTGTTTTTAATGAAAATCTATTTTTTCTCAAATTAACGTTCTCATACAGGCTACTCTTAACGGCCTACCGTATACAAACATGATGACACCATAATTTCAGTTTTTACTGAAATTTTTTTTTTTTTAAAGTAACGTTCTAATACAGGCTACTCTTATCGGCCTACCGTATACGACCATGATGACACCATAACTTCTGTTTTTACTGAAAATCTATTTTTTCTCAAATTAACGTTCTCATACAAGCTACTCTTATTGGCCTACCGTATACAAACATGATGACACCATAATTTCAGTTTTTACTGAAATTTTTTTTTTTTTTTAAAGTAACGTTCTCATACAAGCTACACTTATCGGCCTACCGTATACAAACCTCATGACACCATAATTTCAGTTTTTACTGAAAATTTTTTTTTTCTCAAATTAACGTTCTCATACAAGCTACACTTATCGGCCTACCGTATACAAACTTGATGACACTATAATTTCAGTTTTTACTGAATTTTTTTTTCTCAAATTAACGTTCTCATACAGGCTACTCTTATAGGCCTACCGTATACAAACATGATGACACCATAATTTTTGTTTTTACTGAAAATTTATTTTTTCTCAAATTAACGTTCTCATACAGGCTACTCTTATCGGCCTACCGTATACAAACATGATGACACCATAATTTCAGTTTTCACTGAAAATTTTTTTTTTCTCAAATTAACGTTCTTATACAAGCTGCTCTTATCGGCCTACCGTATACAAACATGATGAAACCATAATTTCAGTTTTTACTGAATTTTTATTTTTTTTTAAAAGTAACGTTATCATACAGGCTATACTTATCGGCCTACCGTATACAAACATGATGACACCATATTTTAGTTTTTACTGAAAATTTTTTTTTTCTCAAATTAACGTTCTCATACAAGCTACTCTTATCGGCCTACCGTATACAAACATGATGACACCATAATTTCAGTTTTTACTGAAATTTTTTTTTTTTTTAAAGTAACGTTCTCATACAAGCTACACTTATCGGCCTACCGTATACAAACATGATGACACCATAATTTCAGTTTTTACTGAAATTTTTGTTTTCTCAAATGAACGTTCTCATACAAGCTACACTTATCGGCCTACCGTATACAAACCTCATGACACCATAATTTCTGTTTTTACTGAAAATTTATTTTTTCTCAAATTAACGTTCTCATACAGGCTACTCTTATCGGCCTACCGTATACAAACATGATGACACCATAATTTCATTTTTTACTGAAAATTTTGTTTTTTCTCAAATTAACGTTCTTATACAAGCTACTCTTATCGGCCCACCGTATACAAACATGATGAAACCATAATTTCAGTTTTTACTGAAATTTTTTTTTTTTTTTAAAGTAACGTTCTCATAGAAGCTACACTTATCGGCCTACCGTATACAAACATGATGACACCATTATTGCAGTTTTTACTGAAAATTTTTTTTTTCTCAAATGAACGTTCTCATACAGGCTACTCTTATCGGCCTACCGTATACAAACATGATGACACCATAATTTCTGTTTTTACTGAAAATTTTTTTTTTTTTCAAATTAACGATCTCATACAGGCTTTTATTATTGGCCTACCGTATACAAACATGATGACACCATAATTTCAGTTTTTACGGAAAATTTTTTTTCCCTCAAATTAACGTTCTTATACAAGCTACTCTTATCGGCCTGTCGTATACAAACATGATGACACCATAATTTCAGTTTTTACTGAATTTTTTTTTTTTTTTTTAAAGTAACGTTCTCATACATGCTACACTTATCGGCCTACCGTATACAAACATGATTACACCATAATCTCAGTTTTTACTGAAAATTTTTTTTTTCTCAAATTGACGTTCTTATACAAGCTACTCTTATCGGCCTACCGTAGACAAACATGGTGACACCATAATTTCTGTTTTTACTGAAAATTTATTTTTTCTCAAATTAACGTTCTCATACAGGCTACTCTTATCGGCCTACCGTATACAAACATGATGACACCATAATTTCTGTTTTTACTGAATATTTTTTTTTGTCAAATTAACGTTCTCATACAGGCTACTCTTATCGGCCTACCGTATAAAAACATGATGACACCATAATTTCAGTTTTTACTGAAATTTTTTTTTTTTTTCAAAGTAACGTTCTCATACAAGCTACACTTATCGGCCTACCGTATACAAACATCATTACACCATAATTTCAGTTTTGACTGAAAATTTTTTTTTTCTCAAATTAACGTTCTCATACAAGCTACTCTTATCGGCCTACCGTATACAAACATGATGACACAATAATTTCAGTTTTCACTGAAATTTTTTTTTTTTTTTAAAGTAACGTTCTCATACAAGCTACACTTATTGGCCTACCGTATACAAACATGATGAAACCATAATTTCAGTTTTTACAGAATATTTTTTTTTTTTAAAGTAACGTTCTCATACAAGCTACACTTATCGGCCTACCGTATACAAACATGATGACACCATAATTTCAGTTTTTACTGAAATTTTTTTTTTCTCAAATTAACGTTCTCATACAAGCTACTCTTATCGGCCTACCGTATACAAACATGATGGCACCATAATTTCTGTTTTTACTGAAAATTTTGTTTTCTCAAATGAACGTTCTCATACAAGCTTCTCTTATCGGCCTACCGTATACAAACATGATGACACCATAATATCAGTTTTTACTGAAAAATTTTTTTTTCTCAAATTAACGTTCTTATACAAGCTACTCTTATCGGCCTACCGTAGACAAACATGGTGACACCATAATTTCTGTTTTTACTGAAAATTTATTTTTTCTCAAATTAACGTTCTCATACAGGCTACTCTTATCGGCCTACCGTATACAAACATGATGACACCATAATTTCATTTTTTACTGAAAATTTTGTTTTTTCTCAAATTAACGTTCTTATACAAGCTACTCTTATCGGCCCACCGTATACAAACATGATGAAACCATAATTTCAGTTTTTACTGAAATTTTTTTTTTTTTTTAAAGTAACGTTCTCATAGAAGCTACACTTATCGGCCTACCGTATACAAACATGATGACACCATTATTGCAGTTTTTACTGAAAATTTTTTTTTTCTCAAATGAACGTTCTCATACAGGCTACTCTTATCGGCCTACCGTATACAAACATGATGACACCATAATTTCTGTTTTTACTGAAAATTTTTTTTTTTTTCAAATTAACGATCTCATACAGGCTTTTATTATTGGCCTACCGTATACAAACATGATGACACCATAATTTCAGTTTTTACGGAAAATTTTTTTTCCCTCAAATTAACGTTCTTATACAAGCTACTCTTATCGGCCTGTCGTATACAAACATGATGACACCATAATTTCAGTTTTTACTGAATTTTTTTTTTTTTTTTTAAAGTAACGTTCTCATACATGCTACACTTATCGGCCTACCGTATACAAACATGATTACACCATAATCTCAGTTTTTACTGAAAATTTTTTTTTTCTCAAATTGACGTTCTTATACAAGCTACTCTTATCGGCCTACCGTAGACAAACATGGTGACACCATAATTTCTGTTTTTACTGAAAATTTATTTTTTCTCAAATTAACGTTCTCATACAGGCTACTCTTATCGGCCTACCGTATACAAACATGATGACACCATAATTTCTGTTTTTACTGAATATTTTTTTTTGTCAAATTAACGTTCTCATACAGGCTACTCTTATCGGCCTACCGTATAAAAACATGATGACACCATAATTTCAGTTTTTACTGAAATTTTTTTTTTTTTTCAAAGTAACGTTCTCATACAAGCTACACTTATCGGCCTACCGTATACAAACATCATTACACCATAATTTCAGTTTTGACTGAAAATTTTTTTTTTCTCAAATTAACGTTCTCATACAAGCTACTCTTATCGGCCTACCGTATACAAACATGATGACACCGTAATTTCAGTTTTTACTGAAATTTTTTTTTTTTTAAAGTAACGTTCTCATACAAGCTACACTTATCGGCCTACCGTACACAAACATGATGACACCATAATTTCAGTTTTTACTGAAATTTTTTTTTTTAAAGTAACGTTCTCATACAAGCTACGCTACTCTTATCGGCCTACCGTATACAAACATGATGACACAATAATTTCAGTTTTTACTGAAATTTTTTTTTTTTTAAAGTAACGTTCTCATACAAGCTACACTTATCGGCCTACCGTATACAAACATGATGACACCATAATTTCAGTTTTTACTGAAATTTTTTTTTTTTCTCAAATTAACGTTCTCATACAAGCTACTCTTATCGGCCTACCGTATACAAACATGATGACACCATAATTTCAGTTTTTACTGAATTTTTTTTTTTTTTTAAAGTAACGTTCTCATACAGGCTACTCTTATCGTCCTACCGTATACAAACATGATGACACCATAATTTCAGTTTGTACTGAAAATTTTGTTTTTTTCTCAAATTAACGTTCTCATACAGGCTACTCTTATCGGCCTACCGTAGACAAACATGGTGACACCATAACTTCTGTTTTTACTGAAAATTTTTTTTTTCTCAAATTAACGTTCTCATACAGGCTACTCTTATCGGCCTACCGCATACAAACATGATGACACCATAATTTCAGTTTTTACTGAAAATTCTTTTTTTCTCAAATTAACGTTCTTATACAAGCTACTCTTATCAGCCTACCGTAGACAAACATGGTGACACCATAACTTCTGTTTTTACTGAAAATTTATTTTTTCTCAAATTAACGTTCTCATACAAGCTACTCTTATTGGCCTACCGTATACAAACATGATGACACCATAATTTCAGTTTTCACTGAAATTTTTTTTTTTTTTTAAAGTAACGTTCTCATACAAGCTACACTTATTGGCCTACCGTATACAAACATGATGAAACCATAATTTCAGTTTTTACAGAATATTTTTTTTTTTTCAAATTAACGTTCTCATACAGGCTACTCTTATCGGCCTACCGTATACAAACATGATGACACCATAATTTTAGTTTTTACTGAAAATTCTTTTTTTCTCAAATTAACGTTCTTATACAAGCTACTCTTATCAGCCTACCGTAGACAAACATGGTGACACCATAACTTCTGTTTTTACTGAAATTTTTTTTTTTTTCAAAGTAACGTTCTCATACAAGCTAGACTTATTGGCCTACCGTATACAAACATGATGACACCATAATTTCAGTTTTTACTGAAAATTTTTTTTTTTTTTAAAGTAACGTTCTCATACAAGCTACACTTATCGGCCTACCGTAGACAAACCTCATGACACCATAATTTCAGTTTTTACTGAAATTTTTTTTTTTTTAAAGTAACGTTCTCATACAGGCTACTCTTATCGGCCTACCGTATACAAACATGATGACACCATAATTTCAGTTTGTACTGAAAATTTTTTTTCTCTTAAATTAACGTTCTCATACAGGCTACTCTTATCGGCCTACCGTATACAAACATGATGACACCATAATTTCAGTTTTTACTGAAATTTTTTTTTTTTTTAAAGTAACGTTCTCATACAGGCTACTTTTATTGGCCTACCGTATACAAACATGATGACACCATAATTTCAGTTTGTACTGAAAATTTTTTTTTTCTCAAATTAACGTTCTCATACAGGCTACTCTTATCGGCCTACCGTAGACAAACATGGTGACACCATAACTTCTGTTTTTACTGAAAATTTATTTTTTCTCAAATTAACGTTCTCATACAGGCTACTCTTATCGGCCTACCGCATACAAACATGATGACACGATTATTTCTGTTTTTACTGAATTTTTTTCTTTTTTAAAGTAACGTTCTCATACAAGCTACTCTTATCGGCCTACCGTATACAAACATGATGAAACCATAATTTCAGTTTTTACAGAATATTTTTTTTTTCAAATTAACGTTCTCATACAGGCTACTCTTATCGGCCTACCGTATACAAACATGATGACACCATAATTTTAGTTTTTACTGAAAATTCTTTTTTTCTCAAATTAACGTTCTTATACAAGCTACTCTTATCAGCCTACCGTAGACAAACATGGTGACACCATAACTTCTGTTTTTACTGAAAATTTATTTTTTCTCAAATTAACGTTCTCATACAAGCTACTCTTATTGGCCTACCGTATACAAACATGATGACACCATAATTTCAGTTTTTACTGAAATTTTTTTTTTTTTTTAAAGTAACGTTCTCATACAGGCTACTCTTATCGGCCTACCGTATACAAACATGATGACACCATAATTTCAGTTTGTACTGAAAATTTTTTTTTTCTCAAATTAACGTTCTCATACAGGCTACTCTTATCGGCCTACCGTAGACAAACATGGTGACACCATAACTTCTGTTTTTACTGAAAATTTATTTTTTCTCAAATTAACGTTCTCATACAGGCTACTCTTATCGGCCTACCGCATACAAACATGATGACACCATAATTTCTGTTTTTACTGAATTTTTTTCTTTTTTAAAGTAACGTTCTCATACAAGCTACTCTTATCGGCCTACCGTATACAAACATGATGACACCATAATTTCAGTTTTTACTGAAATTTTTTTTTTTTCTCAAATTAACGTTCTCATACAAGCTACTCTTATTGGCCTACCGTATACAAACATGATGACACCATAATTTCAGTTTTTACTGAAATTTTTTTTTTTTTTTAAAGTAACGTTCTCATACAGGCTACTCTTATCGGCCTACCGTATACAAACTTGATGACACTATAATTTCAGTTTTTACTGAAATTTTTTTTTTTCTCAAATTAACGTTCTTATACAAGCTACTCTTATCGGCATACCGTAGACAAACATGGTGATACCATAATTTCCGTTTTTACTGAAAATTTTGTTTTTTTTCAAATTAACGATCTCATACAGGCTTTTATTATTGGCCTACCGTATACAAACATGATGACACCATAATTTCTGTTTTTACTGAAAATTTTGTTTTTTCTCGAATTAACGTTCTCATACAAGCTACTCTTATCGGCCTACCGTATACAAACATGATGACACCATAATTTCAGTTTGTACTGAAAATTAATTTTTTCTCAAATTAACGTTCTCATACAGGCTAGTCTTATCGGCCTACCGTATACAAACATGATGACACCATAATTTCTGTTTTTACTGAATTTTTTTTTTTTTTTAAAGTAACGTTATCATACAGGCTACACTTATCGGCCTACCGTATACAAACATGATGACACCATAATTTCAGTTTTTACTGAAAATTTTTTGTTTCTCAAATTAACGTTCTCATACAAGCTACTCTTATCGGCCTACCGTATACAAACATGATGACACTATAATTTCAGTTTTTACTGAATTTTTTTTTTCTCAAATTAACGTTTTCATACAGGCCACTCTTATCGGCCTACCGTATACAAACATGATGACACCATAATTTCAGTTTTTACTGAATGTTTTTTTTTTTTTTTAAAGTAACGTTCTCATACAAGCTACTCTTATCGGCCTACCATATACGAACATGATGACACCGTAATTGCAGTTTTTACTGAAAATTTTTTTTTTCTCAAATGAACGTTCTCATACAAGCTACTCTTATCGGCCTACCATATACGAACATGATGACACCGTAATTGCAGTTTTTACTGAAAATTTTTTTTTTCTCAAATGAACGTTCTCATACAGGCTACTCTTATCGGCCTACCGTATACAAACATGATGACACTATAATTTCAGTTTTTAATGAAAATTTTTTTTTTCTCAAATTAACGTTCTTATACAAGCTACTCTTATCGGCATACCGTAGAAAAACATGGTGACACCATAATTTCCGTTTTTACTGAAAATTTTGTTTTTTTTCAAATTAACGATCTCATACAGGCTTTTATTATTGGCCTACCGTATACAAACATGATGACACCATAATTTCAGTTTTTACTGAAAATTTTGTTTTTTCTCAAATTAACGTTCTCATACAAGCTACTCTTATCGGCCTACCATATACGAACATGATGACACCGTAATTGCAGTTTTTACTGAAAATTTTTTTTTTCTCAAATGAACGTTCTCATACAGGCTACTCTTATCGGCCTACCGTTTACAAACATGATGACACTATAATATCAGTTTTTACTGAAAATTTTTTTTTTCTCAAATTAACGTTCTTATACAAGCTACTCTTATCGGCATACCGTAGACAAACATGGTGACACCATAATTTCCGTTTTTACTGAAAATTTTGTTTTTTTTCAAATTAACGATCTCATACAGGCTTTTATTATTGGCCTACCGTATACAAACATGATGACACCATAATTTCAGTTTGTACTGAAAATTAATTTTTTCTCAAATTAACGTTCTCAAACAGGCTACTCTTATCGGCCTACTGTATACAAATATGATGACACCATAACTTCTGTTTTTACTGAATTTTTTTTTTTTTTTTTAAAGTAACGTTATCATACAGGCTACACTTATCGGCCTACCGTATACAAACATGATTACACAATAATCTCAGTTTTTACTGAAATTTTTTTTTTTTTTTTAAAGTAACGTTCTCATACAAGCTCCACTTATTGGCCTACCGTATACAAACATGATGACACCATAATTTCAGTTTTTACTGAAATTTTTTTTTTTTTTTAAAGTAACGTTCTCATACAAGCTACACTTATTGGCCTACCGTATACAAACATGATGACACTATAATTTCAGTTTTTACTGAAATTTTTTTTTTTTTTTAAAGTAACGTTCTCATACAAGCTACACTTATCGGTCTACCGTATACAAACCTCATGACACCATAATTTCAGTTTTTACTGAAAATTTATTTTTTTTCAAATTAACGATCTCATACAGGCTTTTATTATTGGCCTACCGTATACAAACATGATGACACCATAATTTCAGTTTGTACTGAAAATTAATTTTTTCACAAATTAACGTTCTCATACAGGCTACTCTTATCGGCCTACCGTATACAAACATGATGACACCATAATTTCAGTTTTTACTGAAATTTTTTTTTTTTTTTTAAAGTAACGTTCTCATACAAGCTACACTTATTGGCCTACCGTATACAAACATGATGACACCATAATTTCAGTTTTTACTGAAATTTTTTTTTTTTTTTTTAAAGTAACGTTCTCATACAAGCTACACTTATCGGCCTACCGTATACAAACCTCATGACACCATAATTTCAGTTTTTACTGAAAATTTATTTTTTCTCAAATGAACGTTCTCATACAGGCTACTTTTATCGGCCTACCGTATACAAACATGATGACACTATAATTTCAGTTTTTACTGAAATTTTTTTTTTTCTCAAATTAACGTTCTTATACAAGCTACTCTTATCGGCATACCGTAGACAAACATGGTGACACCATAATTTCCGTTTTTACTGAAAATTTTGTTTTTTTTCAAATTAACGATCTCATACAGGCTTTTATTATTGGCCTACCGTATACAAACATGATGACACCATAATTTCAGTTTTTACTGAAAATTTTGTTTTTTCTCAAATTAACGTTCTCATACAAGCTACTCTTATCGGCCTACCATATACAAACATGATGACACCATAATTTCAGTTTTTACTGAAATTTTTTTTTTTTTTTTAAAGTAACGTTCTCATACAAGCTACACTTATCGGCCTACCGTATACAAACCTCATGACACCATAATTTCAGTTTTTACTGAAAATTTATTTTTTTTCAAATTAACGATCTCATACAGGCTTTTATTATTGGCCTACCGTATACAAACATGATGACACCATAATTTCAGTTTGTACTGAAAATTAATTTTTTCTCAAATTAACGTTCTCATACAGGCTACTCTTATCGGCCTACCGTATACAAACATGATGACACCATAACTTCTGTTTTTACTGAAATTTTTTTTTTTTTTTAAAGTAACGTTCTCATACAAGCTACACTTATTGGCCTACCGTATACAAACATGATGACACCATAATTTCAGTTTTTACTGAAGTTTTTTTTTTTTTTTAAAGTAACGTTCTCATACAAGCTACACTTATTGGCCTACCGTATACAAACATGATGACACCATAATTTCAGTTTTTACTGAAATTTTTTTTTTTTTTTTTAAGTAACGTTCTCATACAAGCTACACTTATCGGCCTACCGTATACCAACCTCATGACACCATAATTTCAGTTTTTACTGAAAATTTATTTTTTTTCAAATTAACGATCTCATACAGGCTTTTATTATTGGCCTACCGTATACAAACATGATGACACCATAATTTCAGTTTGTACTGAAAATTAATTTTTTCTCAAATTAACGTTCTCATACAGGCTACTCTTATCGGCCTACCGTATACAAACATGATGACACCATAATTTCAGTTTTTACTGAAATTTTTTTTTTTTTTTTAAAGTAACGTTCTCATACAAGCTACACTTATTGGCCTACCGTATACAAACATGATGACACCATAATTTCAGTTTTTACTGAAATTTTTTTTTTTTTTTTAAAGTAACGTTCTCATACAAGCTACACTTATCGGCCTACCGTATACAAACCTCATGACACCATAATTTCAGTTTTTACTGAAAATTTATTTTTTCTCAAATGAACGTTCTCATACAGGCTACTTTTATCGGCCTACCGTATACAAACATGATGACACTATAATTTCAGTTTTTACTGAAATTTTTTTTTTTCTCAAATTAACGTTCTTATACAAGCTACTCTTATCGGCATACCGTAGACAAACATGGTGACACCATAATTTCCGTTTTTACTGAAAATTTTGTTTTTTTTCAAATTAACGATCTCATACAGGCTTTTATTATTGGCCTACCGTATACAAACATGATGACACCATAATTTCAGTTTTTACTGAAAATTTTGTTTTTTCTCAAATTAACGTTCTCATACAAGCTACTCTTATCGGCCTACCATATACAAACATGATGACACCATAATTTCAGTTTTTACTGAAATTTTTTTTTTTTTTTTAAAGTAACGTTCTCATACAAGCTACACTTATCGGCCTACCGTATACAAACCTCATGACACCATAATTTCAGTTTTTACTGAAAATTTATTTTTTTTCAAATTAACGATCTCATACAGGCTTTTATTATTGGCCTACCGTATACAAACATGATGACACCATAATTTCAGTTTGTACTGAAAATTAATTTTTTCTCAAATTAACGTTCTCATACAGGCTACTCTTATCGGCCTACCGTATACAAACATGATGACACCATAACTTCTGTTTTTACTGAAATTTTTTTTTTTTTTTAAAGTAACGTTCTCATACAAGCTACACTTATTGGCCTACCGTATACAAACATGATGACACCATAATTTCAGTTTTTACTGAAGTTTTTTTTTTTTTTTAAAGTAACGTTCTCATACAAGCTACACTTATTGGCCTACCGTATACAAACATGATGACACCATAATTTCAGTTTTTACTGAAATTTTTTTTTTTTTTTTAAAGTAACGTTCTCATACAAGCTACACTTATCGGCCTACCGTATACCAACCTCATGACACCATAATTTCAGTTTTTACTGAAAATTTATTTTTTTTCAAATTAACGATCTCATACAGGCTTTTATTATTGGCCTACCGTATACAAACATGATGACACCATAATTTCAGTTTGTACTGAAAATTAATTTTTTCTCAAATTAACGTTCTCATACAGGCTACTCTTATCGGCCTACCGTATACAAACATGATGACACCATAATTTCTGTTTTTACTGACATTTTTTTTTTTTTTTAAAGTAACGTTCTCATACAAGCTACACTTATTGGCCTACCGTATACAAACATGATGACACCATAATTTCAGTTTTTACTGAAATTTTTTTTTTTTTTTTAAAGTAACGTTCTCATACAAGCTACACTTATCGGCCTACCGTATACAAACCTCATGACACCATAATTTCAGTTTTTACTGAAAATTTATTTTTTTTCAAATTAACGATCTCATACAGGCTTTTATTATTGGCCTACCGTATACAAACATGATGACACCATAATTTCAGTTTGTACTGAAAATTAATTTTTTCTCAAATTAACGTTCTCATACAGGCTACTCTTATCGGCCTACCGTATACAAACATGATGACACCATAACTTCTGTTTTTACTGAAATTTTTTTTTTTTTTTAAAGTAACGTTCTCATACAAGCTACACTTATTGGCCTACCGTATACAAACATGATGACACCATAATTTCAGTTTTTACTGAAGTTTTTTTTTTTTTTTAAAGTAACGTTCTCATACAAGCTACACTTATTGGCCTACCGTATACAAACATGATGACACCATAATTTCAGTTTTTACTGAAATTTTTTTTTTTTTTTTAAAGTAACGTTCTCATACAAGCTACACTTATCGGCCTACCGTATACCAACCTCATGACACCATAATTTCAGTTTTTACTGAAAATTTATTTTTTTTCAAATTAACGATCTCATACAGGCTTTTATTATTGGCCTACCGTATACAAACATGATGACACCATAATTTCAGTTTGTACTGAAAATTAATTTTTTCTCAAATTAACGTTCTCATACAGGCTACTCTTATCGGCCTACCGTATACAAACATGATGACACCATAATTTCTGTTTTTACTGAAATTTTTTTTTTTTTTTTAAAGTAACGTTCTCATACAAGCTACACTTATTGGCCTACCGTATACAAACATGATTACACCATAATTTCAGTTTTTACTGAAATTTTTTTTTTTTTTTTAAAGTAACGTTCTCATACAAGCTACACTTATCGGCCTACCGTATACAAACCTCATGACACCATAATTTCAGTTTTTACTGAAAATTTATTTTTTCTCAAATGAACGTTCTCATACAGGCTACTCTTATCGGCCTACCGTATACAAACATGATGACACTATAATTTCAGTTTTTACTGAAATTTTTTTTTTTCTCAAATTAACGTTCTTAAACAAGCTACTCTTATCGGCATACCGTAGACAAACATGGTGACACCATAATTTCCGTTTTTACTGAAAATTTTGCTTTTTTTCAAATTAACGATCTCATACAGGCTTTTATTATTGGCCTACCGTATACAAACATGATGACACCATAATTTCTGTTTTTACTGAAAATTTTGTTTTCTCTCGAATTAACGTTCTCATACAAGCTACTCTTATCGGCCTACCGTATACAAACATGATGACACCATAATTTCAGTTTGCACTGAAAATTAATTTTTTCTCAAATTAACGTTCTCATACAGGCTACTCTTATCGGCCTACCGTATACAAACATGATGACACCATAATTTCTGTTTTTACTGAATTTTTTTTTTTTTTTTTAAAGTAACGTTATCATACAGGCTACACTTATCGGCCTACCGTATACAAACATGATTACACCATAATTTCAGTTTTTACTGAAAATTTTTTGTTTCTCAAATTAACGTTCTCATACAAGCTACTCTTATCGGCCTACCGTATACAAACATGATGACACCATAATTTCAGTTTTTACTGAAATTTTTTTTTTTTAAAGTAACGTTCTCATACAAGCTACACTTATCGGCCTACCGTATACAAACATGATGACACCATAATTTCAGTTTTTACTGAATTTTTTTTTTTTTTAAAGTAACGTTTTCATACAAGCTACACTTATCGGCCTACCGTATACAAACTTGATGACACTATAATTTCAGTTTTTACTGAATTTTTTTCTTCTCAAATTAACGTTCTCATACAGGCAACTCTTATCAGCCTACCGTATACAAACATGATGACACCATAATTTCAGTTTTTACTGAAAATTTTTTTTTCTCAAATTAACGTTCTCATACAGGCTACTCTTATCGGCCTACCGTATACAAACATGATGGCACCATAATTTCAGTTTTTACTGAAAGTTTTTTTTCTCAAATTAACGTTCTCATACAAGCTACTCTTATCGGCCTACCATATACGAACATGATGACACCGTAATTGCAGTTTTTACTGAAAATTTTTTTTTTCTCATATGAACGTTCTCATGCAGGCTACTCTTATCGGCCTACCGTATACAAACATGATGACACTATAATTTCAGTTTTTACTGAAAATTTTTTTTTCCCAAATTAACGTTCTTATACAAGCTACACTTATTGGCCTACCGTATACAAACATGATGACACCATAATTTCAGTTTTTACTGAAATTTTTTTTTTTTTTTAAAGTAACGTTCTCATACAAGCTACACTTATCGGCCTACCGTATACAAACCTCATGACACCATAATTTCAGTTTTTACTGAAAATTTATTTTTTTTCAAATTAACGATCTCATACAGGCTTTTATTATTGGCCTACCGTATACAAACATGATGACACCATAATTTCAGTTTGTACTGAAAATTAATTTTTCCTCAAATTAACGTTCTCATACAGGCTACTCTTATCGGCCTACCGTATACAAACATGATGACACCATAATTTCAGTTTTTACTGAAATTTTTTTTTTTTTTTTTAAAGTAACGTTCTCATACAAGCTACACTTATTGGCCTACCGTATACAAACATGATGACACCATAATTTCAGTTTTTACTGAAATTTTTTTTTTTTTTTTTAAAGTAACGTTCTCATACAAGCTACACTTATCGGCCTACCGTATACAAACCTCATGACACCATAATTTCAGTTTTTACTGAAAATTTATTTTTTCTCAAATGAACGTTCTCATACAGGCTACTTTTATCGGCCTACCGTATACAAACATGATGACACTATAATTTCAGTTTTTACTGAAATTTTTTTTTTTCTCAAATTAACGTTCTTATACAAGCTACTCTTATCGGCATACCGTAGACAAACATGGTGACACCATAATTTCCGTTTTTACTGAAATTTTGTTTTTTTTCAAATTAACGTTCTCATACAAGCTACTCTTATTGACCTACCGTATACAAACATGATGACACCATAATTTCAGTTTTTACTGAAAATTTTGTTTTTTCTCAAATTAACGTTCTCATACAAGCTACTCTTATCGGCCTACCATATACAAACATGATGACACCATAATTTCAGTTTTTACTGAAATTTTTTTTTTTTTTTCAAAGTAACGTTCTCATACAAGCTACACTTATCGGCCTACCGTATACAAACCTCATGACACCATAATTTCAGTTTTTACTGAAAATTTATTTTTTTTCAAATTAACGATCTCATACAGGCTTTTATTATTGGCCTACCGTATACAAACATGATGACACCATAATTTCAGTTTGTACTGAAAATTAATTTTTTCTCAAATTAACGTTCTCATACAGGCTACTCTTATCGGCCTACCGTATACAAACATGATGACACCATTACTTCTGTTTTTACTGAATTTTTTTTTTTTTTTTAAAGTAACGTTATCATACAGGCTACACTTATCGGCCTACCGTATACAAACATGATTACACCATAATCTCAGTTTTTACTGAAATTTTTTTTTTTTTTTTAAAGTAACGTTCTCATACAAGCTACACTTATTGGCCTACCGTATACAAACATGATGACACCATAATTTCAGTTTTTACTGAAATTTTTTTTTTTTTTTAAAGTAACGTTCTCATACAAGCTACACTTATTGGCCTACCGTATACATACATGATGACACCATAATTTCAGTTTTTACTGAAATTTTTTTTTTTTTTTTAAAGTAACGTTCTCATACAAGCTACACTTATCGGCCTACCGTATACCAACCTCATGACACCATAATTTCAGTTTTTACTGAAAATTTATTTTTTTTCAAATTAACGATCTCATACAGGCTTTTATTATTGGCCTACCGTATACAAACATGATGACACCATAATTTCAGTTTGTACTGAAAATTAATTTTTTCTCAAATTAACGTTCTCATACAGGCTACTCTTATCGGCCTACCGTATACAAACATGATGACACCATAATTTCAGTTTTTACTGAAATTTTTTTTTTTTTTTAAAGTAACGTTCTCATACAAGCTACACTTATTGGCCTACCGTATACAAACATGATGACACCATAATTTCAGTTTTTACTGAAATTTTTTTTTTTTTTTTAAAGTAACGTTCTCATACAAGCTACACTTATCGGCCTACCGTATACAAACCTCATGACACCATAATTTCAGTTTTTACTGAAAATTTATTTTTTCTCAAATGAACGTTCTCATACAGGCTACTCTTATCGGCCTACCGTATACAAACATGATGACACTATAATTTCAGTTTTTACTGAAATTTTTTTTTTTCTCAAATTAACGTTCTTAAACAAGCTACTCTTATCGGCATACCGTAGACAAACATGGTGACACCATAATTTCCGTTTTTACTGAAAATTTTGCTTTTTTTCAAATTAACGATCTCATACAGGCTTTTATTATTGGCCTACCGTATACAAACATGATGACACCATAATTTCTGTTTTTACTGAAAATTTTGTTTTTTCTCGAATTAACGTTCTCATACAAGCTACTCTTATCGGCCTACCGTATACAAACATGATGACACCATAATTTCAGTTTGTACTGAAAATTAATTTTTTCTCAAATTAACGTTCTCATACAGGCTACTCTTATCGGCCTACCGTATACAAACATGATGACACCATAATTTCTGTTTTTACTGAATTTTTTTTTTTTTTTAAAGTAACGTTATCATACAGGCTACACTTATCGGCCTACCGTATACAAACATGATGACACCATAATTTCAGTTTTTACTGAAAATTTTTTGTTTCTCAAATTAACGTTCTCATACAAGCTACTCTTATCGGCCTACCGTATACAAACATGATGACACCATAATTTCAGTTTTTACTGAAATTTTTTTTTTTTAAAGTAACGTTCTCATACAAGCTACACTTATCGGCCCACCGTATACAAACATGATGACACCATAATTTCAGTTTTTACTGAATTTTTTTTTTTTTTAAAGTAACGTTTTCATACAAGCTACACTTATCGGCCTACCGTATACAAACTTGATGACACTGTAATTTCAGTTTTTACTGAATTTTTTTTTTCTCAAATTAACGTTCTCATACAGGCAACTCTTATCAGCCTACCGTATACAAACATGATGACACCATAATTTCAGTTTTTACTGAAAATTTTTTTTTCTCAAATTAACGTTCTCATACAGGCTACTCTTATCGGCCTACCGTATACAAACATGATGGCACCATAATTTCAGTTTTTACTGAAAGTTTTTTTTCTCAAATTAACGTTCTCATACAAGCTACTCTTATCGGCCTACCATATACGAACATGATGACACCGTAATTGCAGTTTTTACTGAAAATTTTTTTTTTCTCAAATGAACGTTCTCATGCAGGCTACTCTTATCGGCCTACCGTATACAAACATGATGACACTATAATTTCAGTTTTTACTGAAAATTTTTTTTTTCCCAAATTAACGTTCTTATACAAGCTACTCTTATCGGCATACCGTAGACAAACATTGTGACACCATAATTTCCGTTTTTACTGAAAATTTTGTTTTTTTTTCAAATTAACGATCTCATACAGGCTTTTATTATTGGCCTACCGTATACAAACATGATGACACCATAATTTCAGTTTTTACTGAAAATTTTGTTTTTTCTCAAATTAACGTTCTCATACAAGCTACTCTTATCGGCCTACCATATACGAACATGATGACACCGTAATTGCAGTTTTTACTGAAAATTTTTTTTTTCTCAAATGAACGTTCTCATACAGGCTACTCTTATCGGCCTACCGTTTACAAACATGATGACACTATAATATCAGTTTTTACTGAAAATTTTTTTTTTCTCAAATTAACGTTCTTATACAAGCTACTCTTATCGGCATACCGTAGACAAACATGGTGACACCATAATTTCCGTTTTTACTGAAAATTTTGTTTTTTTTCAAATTAACGATCTCATACAGGCTTTTATTATTGGCCTACCGTATACAAACATGATGACACCATAATTTCCGTTTTTACTGAAAATTTTGTTTTTTTTCAAATTAACGATCTCATACAGGCTTTTATTATTGGCCTACCGTATACAAACATAATGACACCATAATTTCAGTTTGTACTGAAAATTAATTTTTTCTCAAATTAACGTTCTCATACAGGCTACTCTTATCGGCCTACCGTATACAAACATGATGACACCATAACTTCTGTTTTTACCGAATTTTTTTTTTTTTTTTAAAGTAACGTTATCATACAGGCTACACTTATCGGCCTACCGTATACAAACATGATTACACCATAATCTCAGTTTTTACTGAAAATTTTTTTTTTCTCAAATTAACGTTCTTATACAAGCTACTCTTATCGGCCTACCGTAGACAAACATGGTGACACCATAATTTCTGTTTTTACTGAAAATTTATTTTTTCTCAAATTAACGTTCTCATACAGGCTACTCTTATCGGCCTACCGTATACAAACATGATGACACCATAATTTCTGTTTTTACTGAAAATTTTTTTTTTCTCAAATTAACGTTCTTATACAAGCTACTCTTATCGGCCTACCGTATACAAACATGATGACACCATAATTTCAGTTTTGACTGAAAATTTTTTTTTTTCTCAAATTAACGTTCTCATACAAGCTACTCTTATCGGCCTACCGTATACAAACATGATGACACCGTAATTTCAGTTTTTACTGAAATTTTTTTTTTTTTAAAGTAACGTTCTCATACAAGCTACACTTATCGGCCTACCGTACACAAACATCATTACACCATAATTTCAGTTTTGACTGAAAATTTTTTTTTTCTCAAATTAACGTTCTCATACAAGCTACTCTTATCGGCCTACCGTATACAAACGTGATGAAACCATAATTTCAGTTTTTACTGAAACTTTTGTTTTTTTTCAAATTAACGTTCTTATACAAGCTACTCTTATCAGCCTACCGTAGTCAAACATGGTGATACCATAACTTCTGTTTTTACTGAAAATTTATTTTTTCTCAAATTAAAGTTCTCATACAGGCTACTCTTATCGGCCTACCGTATACAAATATGATGAAACCATAATTTCAGATTTTACTGAAAATTTTGTTTTTTTTCAAATTAACGTTTTCATACAGGCTTTTATTATTGGCCTAACGTATACAAACATGATGACACCATAATTTCAGTTTTTACTGAAATTTTTTTTTTTTCTCAAATTAACGTTCTCATACAAGCTACTCTTATCTGCCTACCATATACGAACATGATGACACCGTAATTGCAGTTTTTACTGAAAATTTTTTTTTTCTCAAATGAACGTTCTCATGCAGGCTACTCTTATCGGCCTACCGTATACAAACATGATGACACTATAATTTCAGTTTTTACTGAAAATTTTTCTTTTCCCAAATTAACGTTCTTATACAAGCTACTCTTATCGGCATACCGTAGACAAACATGGTGACACCATAATTTCCGTTTTTACTGAAAATTTTGTTTTTTTTTCAAATTAACGATCTCATACAGGCTTTTATTATTGGCCTACCGTATACAAACATGATGACACCATAATTTCAGTTTTTACTGAAAATTTTGTTTTTTCTCAAATTAACGTTCTCATACAAGCTACTCTTATCGGCCTACCATATACGAACATGATGACACCGTAATTGCAGTTTTTACTGAAAATTTTTTTTTTCTCAAATAAACGTTCTCATACAGGCTACTCTTATCGGCCTACCGTTTACAAACATGATGACACTATAATATCAGTTTTTACTGAAAATTTTTTTTTTCTCAAATTAACGTTCTTATACAAGCTACTCTTATCGGCATACCGTAGACAAACATGGTGACACCATAATTTCCGTTTTTACTGAAAATTTTGTTTTTTTTCAAATTAACGATCTCATACAGGCTTTTATTATTGGCCTACCGTATACAAACATGATGACACCATAATCTCAGTTTTTACTGAAAATTTTTTTTTTCTCAAATTAACGTTCTTATACAAGCTACTCTTATCGGCCTACCGTAGACAAACATGGTGACACCATAATTTCTGTTTTTACTGAAAATTTATTTTTTCTCAAATTAACGTTCTCATACAGGCTACTCTTATCGGCCTACCGTATACAAACATGATGACACCGTAATTTCAGTTTTTACTGAAATTTTTTTTTTTTTAAAGTAACGTTCTCATACAAGCTACACTTATCGGCCTACCGTACACAAACATGATGACACCATAATTTCAGTTTTTACTGAAAATTTTTTTTTTTTTTAAAGTAACGTTCTCATACAGGCTACACTTATCGGCCTACCGTATACAAACCTCATGACACCATAATTTCCGTTTTTACTGAAAATTTTGTTTTTTTTCAAATTAACGATCTCATACAGGCTTTTATTATTGGCCTACCGTATACAAACATGATGACACCATAATCTCAGTTTTTACTGAAAATTTTTTTTTTCTCAAATTAACGTTCTTATACAAGCTACTCTTATCGGCCTACCGTAGACAAACATGGTGACACCATAATTTCTGTTTTTACTGAAAATTTATTTTTTCTCAAATTAACGTTCTCATACAGGCTACTCTTATCGGCCTACCGTATACAAACATGATGACACCGTAATTTCAGTTTTTACTGAAATTTTTTTTTTTTTAAAGTAACGTTCTCATACAAGCTACACTTATCGGCCTACCGTATACAAACCTCATGACACCATAATTTCAGTTTTTACTGAAATTTTTTTTTTTTAAAGTAACGTTCTCATACAAGCTACTCTTATTGGCCTACCGTATACAAACGTGATGAAACCATAATTTCAGTTTTTACTGAAACTTTTGTTTTTTTTCAAATTAACGTTCTTATACAAGCTACTCTTATCAGCCTACCGTAGTCAAACATGGTGATACCATAACTTCTGTTTTTACTGAAAATTTATTTTTTCTCAAATTAAAGTTCTCATACAGGCTACTCTTATCGGCCTACCGTATACAAATATGATGAAACCATAATTTCAGATTTTACTGACAATTTTGTTTTTTTTCAAATTAACGTTTTCATACAGGCTTTTATTATTGGCCTAACGTATACAAACATGATGACACCATAATTTCAGTTTTTACTGAAATTTTTTTTTTTTCTCAAATTAACGTTCTCATACAAGCTACTCTTATCGGCCTACCGTATACAAACATGATGACACCATAATTTCTGTTTCTACTAAAATTTTTTTTTTTTAAAGTAACGTTCTCATACAAGCTACACTTATTGGCCTACCGTATACAAACATGATGACACCATAATTTCAGTTTTTACTGAAATTTTTTTTTTTTTTAAAGTAACGTTCTCATACAGGCTACTCTTATCGGCCTACCGTATACAAACATGATGACACCATAATTTCAGTTTTTACTGAAAATTTTTTTTTTCTCAAATTAACGTTCTTATACAAGCTACTCTTATCAGCCTACCGTAGACAAACATGGTGACACAATAACTTCTGTTTTTACTGAAAATTTTGTTTTTTTTCAAATTAACGTTTTCATACAGGCTTTTATTATTGGCCTAACGTATACAAACATGATGACACCATAATTTCAGTTTTTACTGAAATTTTTTTTTTTTCTCAAATTAACGTTCTCATACAAGCTACTCTTATCGGCCTACCGTATACAAACATGATGACACCATAATTTCTGTTTTACTGAATATTTTTTTTTTCTCAAATTAACGTTTTCATACAGGCCACTCTTATCGGCCTACCGTATACAAACATGATGACACCATAATTTCAGTTTTTACTGAATTTTTTTTTTTTCTCAAATTAACGTTCTCATACAACCTACTCTTATCGGCCTACCGTATACAAACATGATGACACCATAATTTCAGTTTTTACTGAATGTTTTTTTTTTTTTTAAAGTAACGTTCTCATACAAGCTACACTTATCGGTCTACCGTATACAAACATGATGACACCATAATTTCAGTTTTTACTGAAATTTTTTTTTTTTTTTAAAGTAACGTTCTCATACAAGCTACACTTATCGGCCTACCGTATACAAACATGATGACACCATAATTTCTGTTTTTACTGAAAATTTATTTTTTCTCAAATTAACGTTCACATACAAGCTACACTTATCGGCCTACCGTATACAAACATGATGACACCATAATTTCTGTTTTTACTGAAAATTTATTTTTTCTCAAATTAACGTTCACATACAGGCTACTCTTATCGGCCTACCGTATACAAACATGATGACACCATAATTTCTGTTTTTACTAAAATTTTTTTTTTCCTAAATTAACGTTCTTATACAAGCTACTCTTGTCGACCTACCGTATACAAACATGATGACACCATAATTTCAGTTTTTACTGAAAATTTTTTTTTAAAAGTAACGTTCTCATACAAGCTACACTTATCGGCCTACCGTATACAAAAATGATGACACCATAATTTCAGTTTTTACTGAATATTTTTTTTTTCTCAAAATTAACGTTCTCATACAGGCTACTCTTATCGGCCTAGCGTATACAAACATGATGACACCATAATTTATGGTTTTACTAAAATTTTTTTTTTCTCAAATTACCGTTCTCATACAAGCTACTCTTATCGGCCTACCGTATACAAACATGATGACACCATAATTTCAGTTTTTACAGAAATTTTTTTTTTTTTTTTAAAGTAACGTTCTCATACAAGCTACACTTATCGGCCTACAGTATACAAACATGATGACACCATAATTTCAGTTTTTACTGAATATTTTTTTTTTCTCTAATTAACGTTCTCATACAGGCTACTCTTATCGGCCTACCGTATACAAACATGATGACACCATAATTTTTGTTTTTACCAAAAAAAATTTTTTTTCTCAAATTAACAATCTTATAGAAGCTACTCTTATCGGCCTACCATATACAAACATGATGACACCATAATTTCAGTTTTTACTGAATATTTTTTTTTTTCAAATTAACGTTCTTATAGAAGCTACTCTTATCGGCCTACCATATACAAACATGATGACACCATAATTTCAGTTTTTACTGAAAATTTATTTTTTCTCAAATTAACGTTCTTATACAAGCTACTCTTTTCGGCCTACCATATACAAACATGATGACACCATAATTTCAGTTTTTACTGAAAATTTTTTTTTTTAAAAGTAACGTTCTCATACAAGCTACACTTATCGGCCTACCGTATACAAACATGATGATACCATAATTTCAGTTTTTACTGAATTTTTTTTTTTCTCAAATTAACGTTCTCATACAACCTACTCTTATCGGCCTACCGTATACAAACAGGATGACACCATAATTTCAGTTTTTACTGAAAATTTTTTTTTTTTTTAAAGTAACGTTCTCATACAGGCTACACTTATCGGCCTACCGTATACAAACCTCATGACACCATAATTTCAGTTTTTACTGAAATTTTTTTTTTTTAAAGTAACGTTCTCATACAAGCTACTCTTATCGGCCTACCGTATACAAACGTGATGAAACCATAATTTCAGTTTTTACTGAATTTTTTTTTTTTTTCTCAAATTAACGTTCTCATACAACCTACTCTTATCGGCCTACCGTATACAAACATGATGACACCATAATTTCAGTTTTTACTGAATGTTTTTTTTTTTTTTTAAAGTAACGTTCTCATACAAGCTACACTTATCGGTCTACCGTATACAAACATGATGACACCATAATTTCAGTTTTTACTGAAATTTTTTTTTTTTTTTAAAGTAACGTTCTCATACAAGCTACACTTATCGGCCTACCGTATACAAACATGATGACACCATAATTTCTGTTTTTACTGAAAATTTTTTTTTTCTCAAATTAACGTTTTCATACAGGCCACTCTTATCGGCCTACCGTATACAAACATGATGACACCATAATTTCAGTTTTTACTGAATGTTTTTTTTTTTTTTTAAAGTAACGTTCTCATACAAGCTACACTTATCGGTCTACCGTATACAAACATGATGACACTATAATTTCAGTTTTTAATGAAAATTTTTTTTTTCTCAAATTAACGTTCTTATACAAGCTACTCTTATCGGCATACCGTAGACAAACATGGTGACACCATAATTTCCGTTTTTACTGAAAATTTTGTTTTTTTTCAAATTAACTATCTCATACAGGCTTTTATTATTGGCCTACCGTATACAAACATGATGACACCATAATTTCAGTTTTTACTGAAAATTTTGTTTTTTCTCAAATTAACGTTCTCATACAAGCTACTCTTATCGGCCTACCATATACGAACATGATGACACCGTAATTGCAGTTTTTACTGAAAATTTTTTTTTTCTCAAATGAACGTTCTCATACAGGCTACTCTTATCGGCCTACCGTTTACAAACATGATGACACTATAATATCAGTTTTTACTGAAAATTTTTTTTTTCTCAAATTAACGTTCTTATACAAGCTACTCTTATCGGCCTACCGTATACAAACCTCATGACACCATAATTTCAGTTTTTACTGAAAATTTATTTTTTTTCAAATTAACGATCTCATACAGGCTTTTATTATTGGCCTACCGTATACAAACATGATGACACCATAATTTCAGTTTGTACTGAAAATTAATTTTTTCTCAAATTAACGTTCTCATACAGGCTACTCTTATCGGCCTACCGTATACAAACATGATGACACCATAACTTCTGTTTTTACTGAATTTTTTTTTTTTTTTTAAAGTAACGTTATCATACAGGCTACACTTATCGGCCTACCGTATACAAACATGATTACACCATAATCTCAGTTTTTACTGAAAATTTTTTTTTTCTCAAATTAACGTTCTTATACAAGCTACTCTTATCGGCCTACCGTAGACAAACATGGTGACACCATAATTTCAGTTTTTACTGAAAATTTATTTTTTCTCAAATTAACGTTCTCATACAGGCTACTCTTATCGGCCTACCGTATACAAACATGATGACACCGTAATTTCAGTTTTTACTGAAATTTTTTTTTTTTTAAAGTAACGTTCTCATACAAGCTACACTTATCGGCCTACCGTATACAAACCTCATGACACCATAATTTCAGTTTTTACTGAAATTTTTTTTTTTTAAAGTAACGTTCTCATACAAGCTACTCTTATTGGCCTACCGTATACAAACGTGATGAAACCATAATTTCAGTTTTTACTGAAACTTTTGTTTTTTTTCAAATTAACGTTCTTATACAAGCTACTCTTATCAGCCTACCGTAGTCAAACATGGTGATACCATAACTTCTGTTTTTACTGAAAATTTATTTTTTCTCAAATTAAAGTTCTCATACAGGCTACTCTTATCGGCCTACCGTATACAAATATGATGAAACCATAATTTCAGATTTTACTGACAATTTTGTTTTTTTTCAAATTAACGTTTTCATACAGGCTTTTATTATTGGCCTAACGTATACAAACATGATGACACCATAATTTCAGTTTTTACTGAAATTTTTTTTTTTTCTCAAATTAACGTTCTCATACAAGCTACTCTTATCGGCCTACCGTATACAAACATGATGACACCATAATTTCTGTTTCTACTAAAATTTTTTTTTTTTAAAGTAACGTTCTCATACAAGCTACACTTATTGGCCTACCGTATACAAACATGATGACACCATAATTTCAGTTTTTACTGAAATTTTTTTTTTTTTTAAAGTAACGTTCTCATACAGGCTACTCTTATCGGCCTACCGTATACAAACATGATGACACCATAATTTCAGTTTTTACTGAAAATTTTTTTTTTCTCAAATTAACGTTCTTATACAAGCTACTCTTATCAGCCTACCGTAGACAAACATGGTGACACAATAACTTCTGTTTTTACTGAAAATTTTGTTTTTTTTCAAATTAACGTTTTCATACAGGCTTTTATTATTGGCCTAACGTATACAAACATGATGACACCATAATTTCAGTTTTTACTGAAATTTTTTTTTTTTCTCAAATTAACGTTCTCATACAAGCTACTCTTATCGGCCTACCGTATACAAACATGATGACACCATAATTTCTGTTTTACTGAATATTTTTTTTTTCTCAAATTAACGTTTTCATACAGGCCACTCTTATCGGCCTACCGTATACAAACATGATGACACCATAATTTCAGTTTTTACTGAATTTTTTTTTTTTCTCAAATTAACGTTCTCATACAACCTACTCTTATCGGCCTACCGTATACAAACATGATGACACCATAATTTCAGTTTTTACTGAATGTTTTTTTTTTTTTTAAAGTAACGTTCTCATACAAGCTACACTTATCGGTCTACCGTATACGAACATGATGACACCATAATTTCAGTTTTTACTGAAATTTTTTTTTTTTTTTAAAGTAACGTTCTCATACAAGCTACACTTATCGGCCTACCGTATACAAACATGATGACACCATAATTTCTGTTTTTACTGAAAATTTATTTTTTCTCAAATTAACGTTCACATACAAGCTACACTTATCGGCCTACCGTATACAAACATGATGATACCATAATTTCTGTTTTTACTGAAAATTTATTTTTTCTCAAATTAACGTTCACATACAGGCTACTCTTATCGGCCTACCGTATACAAACATGATGACACCATAATTTCTGTTTTTACTAAAATTTTTTTTTTCCTAAATTAACGTTCTTATACAAGCTACTCTTGTCGACCTACCGTATACAAACATGATGACACCATAATTTCAGTTTTTACTGAAAATTTTTTTTTAAAAGTAACGTTCTCATACAAGCTACACTTATCGGCCTACCGTATACAAAAATGATGACACCATAATTTCAGTTTTTACTGAATATTTTTTTTTTCTCAAAATTAACGTTCTCATACAGGCTACTCTTATCGGCCTAGCGTATACAAACATGATGACACCATAATTTATGGTTTTACTAAAATTTTTTTTTTCTCAAATTACCGTTCTCATACAAGCTACTCTTATCGGCCTACCGTATACAAACATGATGACACCATAATTTCAGTTTTTACAGAAATTTTTTTTTTTTTTTTAAAGTAACGTTCTCATACAAGCTACACTTATCGGCCTACAGTATACAAACATGATGACACCATAATTTCAGTTTTTACTGAATATTTTTTTTTTCTCTAATTAACGTTCTCATACAGGCTACTCTTATCGGCCTACCGTATACAAACATGATGACACCATAATTTTTGTTTTTACCAAAAAAAATTTTTTTTCTCAAATTAACAATCTTATAGAAGCTACTCTTATCGGCCTACCATATACAAACATGATGACACCATAATTTCAGTTTTTACTGAATATTTTTTTTTTTCAAATTAACGTTCTTATAGAAGCTACTCTTATCGGCCTACCATATACAAACATGATGACACCATAATTTCAGTTTTTACTGAAAATTTATTTTTTCTCAAATTAACGTTCTTATACAAGCTACTCTTTTCGGCCTACCATATACAAACATGATGACACCATAATTTCAGTTTTTACTGAAAATTTTTTTTTTTAAAAGTAACGTTCTCATACAAGCTACACTTATCGGCCTACCGTATACAAACATGATGATACCATAATTTCAGTTTTTACTGAATTTTTTTTTTTCTCAAATTAACGTTCTCATACAACCTACTCTTATCGGCCTACCGTATACAAACAGGATGACACCATAATTTCAGTTTTTACTGAAAATTTTTTTTTTTTTTAAAGTAACGTTCTCATACAGGCTACACTTATCGGCCTACCGTATACAAACCTCATGACACCATAATTTCAGTTTTTACTGAAATTTTTTTTTTTTAAAGTAACGTTCTCATACAAGCTACTCTTATCGGCCTACCGTATACAAACGTGATGAAACCATAATTTCAGTTTTTACTGAATTTTTTTTTTTTTCTCAAATTAACGTTCTCATACAACCTACTCTTATCGGCCTACCGTATACAAACATGATGACACCATAATTTCAGTTTTTACTGAATGTTTTTTTTTTTTTTTAAAGTAACGTTCTCATACAAGCTACACTTATCGGTCTACCGTATACAAACATGATGACACCATAATTTCAGTTTTTACTGAAATTTTTTTTTTTTTTTAAAGTAACGTTCTCATACAAGCTACACTTATCGGCCTACCGTATACAAACATGATGACACCATAATTTCTGTTTTTACTGAAAATTTTTTTTTTCTCAAATTAACGTTTTCATACAGGCCACTCTTATCGGCCTACCGTATACAAACATGATGACACCATAATTTCAGTTTTTACTGAATGTTTTTTTTTTTTTTTAAAGTAACGTTCTCATACAAGCTACACTTATCGGTCTACCGTATACAAACATGATGACACTATAATTTCAGTTTTTAATGAAAATTTTTTTTTTCTCAAATTAACGTTCTTATACAAGCTACTCTTATCGGCATACCGTAGACAAACATGGTGACACCATAATTTCCGTTTTTACTGAAAATTTTGTTTTTTTTCAAATTAACTATCTCATACAGGCTTTTATTATTGGCCTACCGTATACAAACATGATGACACCATAATTTCAGTTTTTACTGAAAATTTTGTTTTTTCTCAAATTAACGTTCTCATACAAGCTACTCTTATCGGCCTACCATATACGAACATGATGACACCGTAATTGCAGTTTTTACTGAAAATTTTTTTTTTCTCAAATGAACGTTCTCATACAGGCTACTCTTATCGGCCTACCGTTTACAAACATGATGACACTATAATATCAGTTTTTACTGAAAATTTTTTTTTTCTCAAATTAACGTTCTTATACAAGCTACTCTTATCGGCCTACCGTATACAAACCTCATGACACCATAATTTCAGTTTTTACTGAAAATTTATTTTTTTTCAAATTAACGATCTCATACAGGCTTTTATTATTGGCCTACCGTATACAAACATGATGACACCATAATTTCAGTTTGTACTGAAAATTAATTTTTTCTCAAATTAACGTTCTCATACAGGCTACTCTTATCGGCCTACCGTATACAAACATGATGACACCATAACTTCTGTTTTTACTGAATTTTTTTTTTTTTTTTAAAGTAACGTTATCATACAGGCTACACTTATCGGCCTACCGTATACAAACATGATTACACCATAATCTCAGTTTTTACTGAAAATTTTTTTTTTCTCAAATTAACGTTCTTATACAAGCTACTCTTATCGGCCTACCGTAGACAAACATGGTGACACCATAATTTCAGTTTTTACTGAAAATTTATTTTTTCTCAAATTAACGTTCTCATACAGGCTACTCTTATCGGCCTACCGTATACAAACATGATGACACCATAATTTCTGTTTTTACTGAAAATTTTTTTTTTCTCAAATTAACGTTCTTATACAAGCTACTCTTATCGGCCTACCGTATACAAACATGATGACACCATAATTTCAGTTTTTACTGAAATTTTTTTTTTTTTTCAAAGTAACGTTCTCATACAAGCTACACTTATCGGCCTACCGTATACAAACATCATTACACCATAATTTCAGTTTTGACTGAAAATTTTTTTTTTCTCAAATTAACGTTCTCATACAAGCTACTCTTATCGGCCTACCGTATACAAACATGATGACACCGTAATTTCAGTTTTTACTGAAATTTTTTTTTTTTTAAAGTAACGTTCTCATACAAGCTACACTTATCGGCCTACCGTACACAAACATGATGACACCATAATTTCAGTTTTTACTGAAACTTTTGTTTTTTTTCAAATTAACGTTCTTATACAAGCTACTCTTATCAGCCTATCGTAGTCAAACATGGTGATACCATAACTTCTGTTTTTACTGAAAATTTATTTTTTCTCAAATTAAAGTTCTCATACAGGCTACTCTTATCGGCCTACCGTATACAAATATGATGAAACCATAATTTCAGTTTTTACTGAAAATTTTGTTTTTTTTCAAATTAACGTTTTCATACAGGCTTTTATTATTGGCCTAACGTATACAAACATGATGACACCATAATTTCAGTTTTTACTGAAATTTTTTTTTTTCTCAAATTAACGTTTTCATACAGGCTACTCTTATCGGCCTACCGTATACAAACATGATGACACCATAATTTCAGTTTTTACTGAAATTTTTTTTTTTTTTAAAGTAACGTTCTCATACAGGCTACTCTTATCGGCCTACCGTATACAAACATGATGACACCATAATTTCAGTTTTTACTGAAAATTTTTTTTTTCTCAAATTAACGTTCTTATACAAGCTACTCTTATCAGCCTACCGTAGACAAACATGGTGACACCATAACTTCTGTTTTTACTGAAAATTTTGTTTTTTTTCAAATTAACGTTTTCATACAGGCTTTTATTATTGGCCTAACGTATACAAACATGATGACACCATAATTTCAGTTTTTACTGAAATTTTTTTTTTTTCTCAAATTAACGTTCTCATACAAGCTACTCTTATCGGCCTACCGTATACAAACATGATGACACCATAATTTCTGTTTTACTGAATATTTTTTTTTTTCTCAAATTAACGTTTTCATACAGGCCACTCTTATCGGCCTACCGTATACAAACATGATGAAACCATAATTTCAGTTTTTACTGAATTTTTTTTTTTTCTCAAATTAACGTTCTCATACAGGCTACTCTTATCGGCCTACCGTATACAAACATGATGACACCGTAATTTCAGTTTTTACTGAAATTTTTTTTTTTTTAAAGTAACGTTCTCATACAAGCTACACTTATCGGCCTACCGTACACAAACATGATGACACCATAATTTCAGTTTTTACTGAAAATTTTTTTTTTTTTTAAAGTAACGTTCTCATACAAGCTACACTTATCGGTCTACCGTATACAAACATGATGACACCATAATTTCAGTTTTTACTGAAAATTTTTTTTTTTTTTAAAGTAACGTTCTCATACAGGCTACACTTATCGGCCTACCGTATACAAACCTCATGACACCATAATTTCAGTTTTTACTGAAATTTTTTTTTTTTAAAGTAACGTTCTCATACAAGCTACTCTTATCGGCCTACCGTATACAAACGTGATGAAACCATAATTTCAGTTTTTACTGAAACTTTTGTTTTTTTTCAAATTAACGTTCTTATACAAGCTACTCTTATAAGCCTTCCGTAGTCAAACATGGTGATACCATAACTTCTGTTTTTACTGAAAATTTATTTTTTCTCAAATTAAAGTTCTCATACAGGCAACTCTTATCGGCCTACCGTATACAAATATGATGAAACCATAATTTCAGTTTTTACTGAAAATTTTGTTTTTTTTCAAATTAACGTTTTCATACAGGCTTTTATTATTGGCCTAACGTATACAAACATGATGACACCATAATTTCAGTTTTTACTGAAAATTTTTTTTTTCTCAAATTAACGTTCTCATACAAGCTACTCTTATCGGCCTACCGTATACAAACATGATGACACCATAATTTCAGTTTTTACTGAAATTTTTTTTTTTTTTAAAGTAACGTTCTCATACAGGCTACTCTTATCGGCCTACCGTATACAAACATGATGACACCATAATTTCAGTTTTTACTGAAAATTTTTTTTTTCTCAAATTAACGTTCTTATACAAGCTACTCTTATCAGCCTACCGTAGACAAACATGGTGACACCATAACTTCTGTTTTTACTGAAAATTTTGTTTTTTTTCAAATTAACGTTTTCATACAGGCTTTTATTATTGGCCTAACGTATACAAACATGATGACACCATAATCTCAGTTTTTACTGAAATTTTTTTTTTTTTTTTAAAGTAACGTTCTCATACAAGCTACACTTATTGGCCTACCGTATACAAACATGATGACACCATAATTTCAGTTTTTACTGAAATTTTTTTTTTTTTTTAAAGTAACGTTCTCATACAAGCTACACTTATTGGCCTACCGTATACAAACATGATGACACCATAATTTCAGTTTTTACTGAAATTTTTTTTTTTTTTTAAAGTAACGTTCTCATACAAGCTACACTTATAGGCCTACCGTATACAAACCTCATGACACCATAATTTCAGTTTTTACTGAAAATTTATTTTTTTTCAAATTAACGATCTCATACAGGCTTTTATTATTGGCCTACCGTATACAAACATGATGACACCATAATTTCAGTTTGTACTGAAAATTAATTTTTTCTCAAATTAACGTTCTCATACAGGCTACTCTTATCGGCCTACCGTATACAAACATGATGACACCATAATTTCAGTTTTTACTGAAATTTTTTTTTTTTTTTAAAGTAACGTTCTCATACAAGCTACACTTATTGGCCTACCGTATACAAACATGATGACACCATAATTTCAGTTTTTACTGAAATTTTTTTTTTTTTTTTAAAGTAACGTTCTCATACAAGCTACACTTATCGGCCTACCGTATACAAAAATGATGACACCATAATTTCAGTTTTTACTGAATATTTATTTTTTCTCAAAATTAACGTTCTCATACAGGCTACTTTTATCGGCCAACCGTATACAAACATGATGACACCACTATTTTTGTTTTTACCAAAAAAATTTTTTTTTCTCAAATTAACGTTCTTATAGAAGCTACTCTTATCGTCCTACCATATACAAACATGATGACACCATAATTTCGGTTTTTACTGAAAATTTTTTTTTTAAAAGTAACGTTCTCATACAAGCTACACTTATCGGCCTACCGTATACAAACATGATGACACCATAATTTCAGTTTTTACTGAAAATTTATTTTTTATCAAATTAACGTTCTTATACAAGCTACTCTTATCGGCCTACCATATACAAACATGATGACACCATAATTTCTGTTTTTACTAAAATTTTTTTTTCTTAAATTAACGTTCTTATACAAGCTACTATTGTCGGCCTACCGTATACAAACATGATGACACCATAATTTCAGTTTGTACTGAAATTTTTTTTTTTTTAAAGTAACGTTCTTATACAAGCTACTCTTATCGGCCTACCGTATACAAACATGATGACACCATAATTTCAGTTTTTACTGAAATTTTCTTTTTCTCAAATTAACGTTGTCATACAGGCTACTCTTATCGGCCTACCATATACAAACATGATGACATCATAATTTCTGTTTCTACTAAAATTTTTTTTTCTTAAATTAACGTTCTTATACAAGCTACTATTGTCGGCCTACCGTATACAAACATGATGACACCATAATTTCAGTTTTTACTGAAATTTTTTTTTTTTTTAAAGTAACGTTCTCATACAGGCTACTCTTATCGGCCTACCGTATACAAACATGATGACACCATAATTTCAGTTTTTACTGAAATTTTTTTTTTTTTTTTAAAGTAACGTTCTCATACAAGCTACACTTATCGGCCTACCGTATACAAACCTCATGACACCATAATTTCAGTTTTTACTGAAAATTTATTTTTTTTTCAAATTAACGATCTCATACAGGCTTTTATTATTGGCCTACCGTATACAAACATGATGACACCATAATTTCAGTTTGTACTGAAAATTAATTTTTTCTCAAATTAACGTTCTCATACGGGCTACTCTTATCGGCCTACCGTATACAAACATGATGACACCATAATTTCAGTTTTTACTGAAATTTTTTTTTTTTTTAAAGCAACGTTCTCATACAAGCTACACTTATTGGCCTACCGTATACAAACATGATGACACCATAATTTCAGTTTTTACTGAAATTTTTTTTTTTTTTTTAAAGTAACGTTCTCATACAAGCTACACTTATCGGCCTACCGTATACAAACCTCATGACACCATAATTTCAGTTTTTACTGAAAATTTATTTTTTCTCAAATGAACGTTCTCATACAGGCTACTTTTATCGGCCTACCGTATACAAACATGATGACACCATAATTTCAGTTTTTACTGAAATTTTTTTTTTTCTCAAATTAACGTTCTTATACAAGCTACTCTTATCGGCATACCGTAGACAAACATGGTGACACCATAATTTCCGTTTTTACTGAAAATTTTGTTTTTTTTCAAATTAACGATCTCATACAGGCTTTTATTATTGGCCTACCGTATACAAACATGATGACACCATAATTTCAGTTTTTACTGAAAATTTTGTTTTTTCTCAAATTAACGTTTTCATACAGGCCACTCTTATCGGCCTACCGTATACAAACATGATGAAACCATAATTTCAGTTTTTACTGAATTTTTTTTTTTTCTCAAATTAACGTTCTCATACAACCTACTCTTATCGGCCTACCGTATACAAACATGATGACACCATAATTTCAGTTTTTACTGAATGTTTTTTTTTTTTTTTAAAGTAACGTTCTCATACAAGCTACACTTATCGGTCTACCGTATACAAACATGATGACACCATAATTTCAGTTTTTACTGAAAATTTTTTTTTTTTTTAAAGTAACGTTCTCATACAGGCTACACTTATCGGCCTACCGTATACAAACCTCATGACACCATAATTTCAGTTTTTACTGAAATTTTTTTTTTTTAAAGTAACGTTCTCATACAAGCTACTCTTATCGGCCTAACGTATACAAACGTGATGAAACCATAATTTCAGTTTTTACTGAAACTTTTGTTTTTTTTCAAATTAACGTTCTTATACAAGCTACTCTTATCAGCCTTCCGTAGTCAAACATGGTGATACCATAACTTCTGTTTTTACTGAAAATTTATTTTTTCTCAAATTAAAGTTCTCATACAGGCTACTCTTATCGGCCTACCGTATACAAATATGATGAAACCATAATTTCAGTTTTTACTGAAAATTTTGTTTTTTTTCAAATTAACGTTTTCATACAGGCTTTTATTATTGGCCTAACGTATACAAACATGATGACACCATAATTTCAGTTTTTACTGAAAATTTTTTTTTTCTCAAATTAACGTTCTCATACAAGCTACTCTTATCGGCCTACCGTATACAAACATGATGACACCATAATTTCAGTTTTAACTGAAATTTTTTTTTTTTTAAAGTAACGTTCTCATACAGGCTACTCTTATCGGCCTACCGTATACAAACATGATGACACCATAATTTCAGTTTTTACTGAAAATTTTTTTTTTCTCAAATTAACGTTCTTATACAAGCTACTCTTATCAGCCTACCGTAGACAAACATGGTGACACCATAACTTCTGTTTTTACTGAAAATTTTGTTTTTTTTTCAAATTAACGATCTCATACAGGCTTTTATTATTGGCCTACCGTATACAAACATGGTGACACCATAACTTCTGTTTTTACTGAAAATTTTGTTTTTTTTCAAATTAACGATCTCATACAGGCTTTTATTATTGGCCTAACGTATACAAACATGATGACACCATAATTTCAGTTTTTTGAAAATTTTGTTTTTTTTTCAAATTAACGATCTCATACAGGCTTTTATTATTGGCCTACCGTATACAAACATGATCACACCATAATTTCAGTTTGTACTGAAAATTAATTTTTTCTCAAATTAACGTTCTCATACAAGCTACTCTTATCGGCCTACCGTATACAAACATGATGACACCATAACTTCTGTTTTTACTGAATTTTTTTTTTTTTTTTAAAGTAACGTTATCATACAGGCTACACTTATCGGCCTACCGTATACAAACATGATTACACCATAATCTCAGTTTTTACTGAAATTTTTTTTTTTTTTTTAAAGTAACGTTCTCATACAAGCTACACTTATTGGCCTACCGTATACAAACATGATGACACCATAATTTCAGTTTTTACTGAAATTTTTTTTTTTTTTAAAGTAACGTTCTCATACAAGCTACACTTATAGGCCTACCGTATACAAACCTCATGACACCATAATTTCAGTTTTTACTGAAAATTTATTTTTTTTCAAATTAACGATCTCATACAGGCTTTTATTATTGGCCTACCGTATACAAACATGATGACACCATAATTTCAGTTTGTACTGAAAATTAATTTTTTCTCAAATTAACGTTCTTATACAAGCTACTATTGTCGGCCTACCGTATACAAACATGATGACACCATAATTTCAGTTTTTACTGAAATTTTTTTTTTTTTTTTAAAGTAACGTTCTCATACAAGCTACACTTATAGGCCTACCGTATACAAACCTCATGACACCATAATTTCAGTTTTTACTGAAAATTTATTTTTTTTCAAATTAACGATCTCATACAGGCTTTTATTATTGGCCTACCGTATACAAACATGATGACACCATAATTTCAGTTTGTACTGAAAATTAATTTTTTCTCAAATTAACGTTCTCATACAGGCTACTCTTATCGGCCTACCGTATACAAACATGATGACACCATAATTTCAGTTTTTACTGAAATTTTTTTTTTTTTAAAGTAACGTTCTCATACAAGCTACACTTATTGGCCTACCGTATACAAACATGATGACACCATAATTTCAGTTTTTACTGAAATTTTTTTTTTTTTTTTTAAAGTAACGTTCTCATACAAGCTACACTTATCGGCCTACCGTATACAAAAATGATGACACCATAATTTCAGTTTTTACTGAATATTTATTTTTTCTCAAAATTAACGTTCTCATACAGGCTACTTTTATCGGCCAACCGTATACAAACATGATGACACCACTATTTCTGTTTTTACTAAAATTTTTTTTTTCTCAAATTAACGTTCTTATACAAGCTTCTCTTGTCGGCCTAACGTATACAAACATGATGACACCATAATTTCAGTTTTTACTGAAATTTTTTTTTTTAAAGTAACGTTCTCATACAAGCTACACTTATCGGCCTACCGTATACAAACATGATGACACCATAATTTCAGTTTGTACTGAAATATTTTTTTTTCTCAAATTAACGTTCTCATACAGGCTACTATTGTCGGCCTACCGTATACAAACATGATGACACCATAATTTTTGTTTTTACCAAAAAAATTTTTTTTTCTCAAATTAACGTTCTTATAGAAGCTACTCTTATCGTCCTACCATATACAAACATGATGACACCATAATTTCGGTTTTTACTGAAAATTTTTTTTTTAAAAGTAACGTTCTCATACAAGCTACACTTATCGGCCTACCGTATACAAACATGATGACACCATAATTTCAGTTTTTACTGAAAATTTATTTTTTATCAAATTAACGTTCTTATACAAGCTACTCTTATCGGCCTACCATATACAAACATGATGACACCATAATTTCTGTTTTTACTAAAATTTTTTTTTCTTAAATTAACGTTCTTATACAAGCTACTATTGTCGGCCTACCGTATACAAACATGATGACACCATAATTTCAGTTTTTACTGAAATTTTTTTTTTCTCAAATTAACGTTCTCATACAAGCTACTCTTATCGGCCTACCGTATACAAACATGATGACACCATAATTTCAGTTTTTACTGAAATTTTTTTTTTTTTAAAGTAACGTTCTCATACAAGCTACACTTATCGGCCTACCGTATACAAACATGATGACACCATAATTTCAGTTTTTACTGAAAATTTATTTTTTCTCAAATTAACGTTCTCATACAAGCTACTCTTATCGGCCTACCGTATACAAACATGATGACACCATAATTTCAGTTTTTACTGAAATTTTTTTTTTTTTAAAGTAACGTTCTCATACAAGCTACACTTATCGGCCTACCGTATACAAACATGATGACACCATAATTTCAGTTTTTACTGAAAATTTATTTTTTCTCAAATTAACGTTCTTATACAAGCTACTCTTATCGGCCTACCATATACAAAAATGATGACACCATAATTTCAGTTTTTACTGAAAATTTATTTTTCCTCAAATTAACGTTCTTATACAAGCTACTCTTATCGGCCTACCGTATACAAACATGATGACACCATAATTTCAGTTTTTGCTGAAATTTTCTTTTTCTCAAATTAACGTTGTCATACAGGCTACTCTTATCGGCCTACCATATACAAACATGATGACATCATAATTTCTGTTTCTACTAAAATTTTTTTTTCTTAAATTAACGTTCTTATACAAGCTACTATTGTCGGCCTACCGTATACAAACATGATGACACCATAATTTCAGTTTTGACTGAAATTTTTTTTTTTTTAAAGTAACGTTCTCATACAAGCTACACTTATCGGCCTACCGTATACAAACATGATAACACCATAATTTCAGTTTTTACTGAAATTTTTTTTTTTTTTTTAAAGTAACGTTCTCATACAAGCTACACTTATCGGCCTACCGTATACAAACCTCATGACACCATAATTTCAGTTTTTACTGAAAATTTATTTTTTTTTCAAATTAACGATCTCATACAGGCTTTTATTATTGGCCTACCGTATACAAACATGATGACACCATAATTTCAGTTTGTACTGAAAATTAATTTTTTCTCAAATTAACGTTCTCATACAGGCTACTCTTATCGGCCTACCGTATACAAACATGATGACACCATAATTTCAGTTTTTACTGAAATTTTTTTTTTTTTTTAAAGCAACGTTCTCATACAAGCTACACTTATTGGCCTACCGTATACAAACATGATGACACCATAATTTCAGTTTTTACTGAAATTTTTTTTTTTTTTTTAAAGTAACGTTCTCATACAAGCTACACTTATCGGCCTACCGTATACAAACCTCATGACACCATAATTTCAGTTTTTACTGAAAATTTATTTTTTCTCAAATGAACGTTCTCATACAGGCTACTTTTATCGGCCTACCGTATACAAACATGATGACACTATAATTTCAGTTTTTACTGAAATTTTTTTTTTTCTCAAATTAACGTTCTTATACAAGCTACTCTTATCGGCATACCGTAGACAAACATGGTGACACCATAATTTCCGTTTTTACTGAAAATTTTGTTTTTTTTTCAAATTAACGATCTCATACAGGCTTTTATTATTGGCCTACCGTATACAAACATGATGACACCATAATTTCAGTTTTTACTGAAAATTTTGTTTTTTCTCAAATTAACGTTCTCATACAAGCTACTCTTTTCGGCCTACCATATACAAACATGATGACACCATAATTTCAGTTTTTACTGAAATTTTTTTTTTTTTTTTAAAGTAACGTTCTCATACAAGCTACACTTATCGGCCTACCGTATACAAACCTCATGACACCATAATTTCAGTTTTTACTGAAAATTTATTTTTTTTCAAATTAACGATCTCATACAGGCTTTTATTATTGGCCTACCGTATACAAACATGATGACACCATAATTTCAGTTTGTACTGAAAATTAATTTTTTTTTAAAGTAACGTTCTCATACAAGCTACACTTATCGGCCTACCGTATACAAACCTCATGACACCATAATTTCAGTTTTTACTGAAAATTTATTTTTTTTCAAATTAACGATCTCATACAGGCTTTTATTATTGGCCTACCGTATACAAACATGATGACACCATAATTTCAGTTTGTACTGAAAATTAATTTTTTCTCAAATTAACGTTCTCATACATGCTACTCTTATCGGCCTACCGTATACAAACATGATGACACCATAATTTCAGTTTTTACTGAAATTTTTTTTTTTTTTTAAAGTAACGTTCTTATACAAGCTACTCTTATCGGCCTACCATATACAAACATGATGACACCATAATTTCTGTTTTTACTAAAATTTTTTTTTCTTAAATTAACGTTCTTATACAAGCTACTATTGTCGGTCTACCGTATACAAACATGATGACACCATAATTTCAGTTTGTACTGAAATTTTTTTTTTTTTAAAGTAACGTTCTCATACAAGCTACACTTATCGGCCTACCGTATACAAACCTCATGACACCATAATTTCAGTTTTTACTGAAAATTTATTTTTTCTCAAATGAACGTTCTCATACAGGCTACTTTTATCGGCCTACCGTATGCAAACATGATGACACTATAATTTCAGTTTTTACTGAAATTTTTTTTTTTCTCAAATTAACGTTCTCATACATGCTACTCTTATCGGCCTACCGTATACAAACATGATGACACCATAATTTCAGTTTTTACTGAAAATTTATTTTTTTTCAAATTAACGATCTCATACAGGCTTTTATTATTGGCCTACCGTATACAAACATGATGACACCATAATTTCAGTTTGTACTGAAAATTAATTTTTTCTCAAATTAACGTTCTCATACATGCTACTCTTATCGGCCTACCGTATACAAACATGATGACACCATAATTTCAGTTTTTACTGAAATTTTTTTTTTTTTTTAAAGTAACGTTCTTATACAAGCTACTCTTATCGGCCTACCATATAAAAACATGATGACACCATAATTTCAGTTTGTACTGAAATTTTTTATTTCTCAAATTAACGTTCTCATACAGGCTACTATTGTCGGCCTACCATATACAAACATGATGACACCATAATTTCAGTTTTTACTGAAATTTTTTTTTTTTTTTTAAAGGAACGTTCTCATACAAGCTACACTTATCGGCCTACCGTATACAAACCTCATGACACCATAATTTCAGTTTTTACTGAAAATTTATTTTTTTTCAAATTAACGATCTCATACAGGCTTTTATTATTGGCCTACCGTATACAAACATGATGACACCATAATTTCAGTTTGTACTGAAAATTAATTTTTTCTCAAATTAACGTTCTCATACAGGCTACTCTTATCGGCCTACCGTATACAAACATGATGACACCATAATTTCAGTTTTTACTGAAATTTTTTTTTTTTTTTAAAGTAACGTTCTCATACAAGCTACACTTATCGGCCTACCGTATACAAACCTCATGACACCATAATTTCAGTTTGTACTGAAATTTTTTATTTCTCAAATTAACGTTCTCATACAGGCTACTATTGTCGGCCTACCGTATACAAACATGATGACACCATAATTTTTGTTTTTACCAAAAAAATTTTTTTTTCTCAAATTAACGTTCTTATAGAAGCTACTCTTATCGTCCTACCATATACAAACATGATGACACCATAATTTCCGTTTTTACTGAAAATTTTTTTTTTAAAAGTAACGTTCTCATACAAGCTACACTTATCGGCCTACCGTATACAAACATGATGACACCATAATTTCAGTTTTTACTGAAAAATTATTTTTTATCAAATTAACGTTCTTATACAAGCTACTCTTATCGGCCTACCATATACAAACATGATGACACCATAATTTCTGTTTTTACTAAATTTTTTTTTTCTTAAATTAACGTTCTTATACAAGCTACTATTGTCGGCCTACCGTATACAAACATGATGACACCATAATTTCAGTTTGTACTGAAATTTTTTTTTTTTTAAAGTAACGTTCTCATACAAGCTACACTTATCGGCCTACCGTATACAAACATGATGACACCATAATTTCAGTTTTTACTGAAAATTTATTTTTTCTCAAATTAACGTTCTTATACAAGCTACTCTTATCGGCCTACCATATACAAAAATGATGACACCATAATTTCAGTTTTTACTGAAAATTTATTTTTTCTCAAATTAACGTTCTTATACAAGCTACTCTTATCGGCCTACCGTATACAAACATGATGACACCATAATTTCAGTTTTTACTGAAATTTTCTTTTTCTCAAATTAACGTTGTCATACAGGCTACTCTTATCGGCCTACCATATACAAACATGATGACACCATAATTTCTGTTTCTACTAAAATTTTTTTTTCTTAAATTAACGTTCTTATACAAGCTACTATTGTCGGCCTACCGTATACAAACATGATGACACCATAATTTCAGTTTTTACTGAAATTTTTTTTTTTTTTAAGTAATGTTCTCATACAAGCTACACTTATCGGCCTACCGTATACAAACATGATAACACCATAATTTCATTTTTTACTAAAATTTTTTTTTTTTTTTAAAGTAACGTTCTCATACAAGATACACTTATCGGCCTACCGTATACAAACCTCATGACACCATAATTTCAGTTTTTACTGAAAATTTATTTTTTTTCAAATTAACGATCTCATACAGGCTTTTATTATTGGCCTACCGTATACAAACATGATGACACCATAATTTCAGTTTGTACTGAAAACTAATTTTTTCTCAAATTAACGTTCTCATACAGGCTACTCTTATCGGCCTACCGTATACAAACATGATGACACCATAATTTCAGTTTTTACTGAAATTTTTTTTTTTTTTTAAAGTAACGTTCTCATACAAGCTACACTTATTGGCCTACCGTATACAAACATGATGACACCATAATTTCAGTTTTTACTGAAAATTTATTTTTTCTCAAATGAACGTTCTCATACAGGCTACTTTTATCGGCCTACCGTATACAAACGTGATGACACTATAATTTCAGTTTTTACTGAAATTTTTTTTTTTCTCAAATTAACGTTCTTATACAAGCTACTCTTATCGGCATACCGTAGACAAACATGGTGACACCATAATTTCCGTTTTTACTGAAAATTTTGTTTTTTTTCAAATTAACGATCTCATACAGGCTTTTATTATTGGCCTACCGTATACAAACATGATGACACCATAATTTCAGTTTTTACTGAAAATTTTGTTTTTTCTCAAATTAACGTTCTCATACAAGCTACTCTTATCGGCCTACCATATACAAACATGATGACACCATAATTTCAGTTATTACTGAAATTTTTTTTTTTTTTTTAAAGTAACGTTCTCATACAAGCTACACTTATCGGCCTACCGTATACAAACCTCATGACACCATAATTTCAGTTTTTACTGAAAATTTATTTTTTTTCAAATTAACGATCTCATACAGGCTTTTATTATTGGCCTACCGTATACAAACATGATGACACCATAATTTCAGTTTGTACTGAAAATTAATTTTTTCTCAAATTAACGTTCTCATACAGGCTACTCTTATCGGCCTACCGTATACAAACATGAAGACACCATAATTTCAGTTTTTACTGAAATTTTTTTTTTTTTTTAAAGTAACGTTCTCATACAAGCTACACTTATTGGCCTACCGTATACAAACATGATGACACCATAATTTCAGTTTTTACTGAAATTTTTTTTTTTTTTTTAAAGTAACGTTCTCATACAAGCTACACTTATCGGCCTACCGTATACAAACCTCATGACACCATAATTTCAGTTTTTACTGAAAATTTATTTTTTCTCAAATGAACGTTCTCATACAGGCTACTCTTATCGGCCTACCGTATACAAACATGATGACACTATAATTTCAGTTTTTACTGAAATTTTTTTTTTTCTCAAATTAACGTTCTTATACAAGCTACTCTTATCGGCATACCGTAGACAAACATGGTGACACCATAATTTCCGTTTTTACTGAAAATTTTGTTTTTTTTCAAATTAACGATCTCATATAGGCTTTTATTATTGGCCTACCGTATACAAACATGATGACACCGTAATTGCAGTTTTTACTGAAAATTTTTTTTTTCTCAAATGAACGTTCTCATACAGGCTACTCTTATCGGCCTACCGTTTACAAACATGATGACACTATAATATCAGTTTTTACTGAAAATTTTTTTTTTCTCAAATTAACGTTCTTATACAAGCTACTCTTATCGGCATACCGTAGACAAACATGGTGACACCATAATTTCAGTTTTTACTGAAAATTTTGTTTTTTTTCCAATTAACGATCTCATACAGGCTTTTATTATTGGCCTACCGTATACAAACATGATGACACCATAATTTCCGTTTTTACTGAAAATTTTGTTTTTTTTCAAATTAACGATCTCATACAGGCTTTTATTATTGGCCTACCGTATACAAACATGATGACACCATAATTTCAGTTTGTACTGAAAATTAATTTTTTCTCAAATTAACGTTCTCATACAGGCTACTCTTATCGGCCTACCGTATACAAACATGATGACACCATAACTTCTGTTTTTACTGAATTTTTTTTTTTTTTTTAAAGTAACGTTATCATACAGGCTACACTTATCGGCCTACCGTATACAAACATGATTACACCATAATCTCAGTTTTTACTGAAATTTTTTTTTTTTTTTTAAAGTAACGTTCTCATACAAGCTACACTTATTGGCCTACCGTATACAAACATGATGACACCATAATTTCAGTTTTTACTGAAATTTTTTTTTTTTTTTAAAGTAACGTTCTCATACAAGCTACACTTATTGGCCTACCGTATACAAACATGATGACACCATAATTTCAGTTTTTACTGAAATTTTTTTTTTTTTTTTAAAGTAACGTTCTCATACAAGCTACACTTATCGGCCTACCGTATACAAACCTCATGACACCATAATTTCAGTTTTTACTGAAAATTTATTTTTTTTCAAATTAACGATCTCATACAGGCTTTTATTATTGGCCTACCGTATACAAACATGATGACACCATAATTTCAGTTTGTACTGAAAATTAATTTTTTCTCAAATTAACGTTCTCATACAGGCTACTCTTATCGGCCTACCGTATACAAACGTGAAGACACCATAATTTCAGTTTTTACTAAAATTTTTTTTTTTTTTTAAAGTAACGTTCTCATACAAGCTACACTAATTGGCCTACCGTATACAAACATGATGACACCATAATTTCAGTTTTTACTGAAATTTTGTTTTTTTTCAAAGTAACGTTCTCATACAAGCTACACTTATCGGCCTACCGTATACAAACCTCATGACACCATAATTTCAGTTTTTACTGAAAATTTATTTTTTCTCAAATGAACGTTCTCATACAGGCTACACTTATCGGCCTACCGTATACAAACATGATGACACTATAATTTCAGTTTTTACTGAAATTTTTTTTTTTCTACAATTAACGTTCTTATACACGCTACTCTTATCGGCATACCGTAGACAAACATGGTGACACCATAATTTCCGTTTTTACTAAAAATTTTGTTTTTTTTCAAATTAACGATCTCATACAGGCTTTTATTATTGGCCTACCGTATACAAACATGATGACACCGTAATTGCAGTTTTTACTGAAAATTTTTTTTTTCTCAAATGAACGTTCTCATACAGGCTACTCTTATCGGCCTACCGTTTACAAACATGATGACACTATAATATCAGTTTTTACTGACAATTTTTTTTTTCTCAAATTAACTTTCTTATACAAGCTACTCTTATCGGCATACCGTAGACAAACATGGTGACACCATAATTTCAGTTTTTACTGAAAATTTTGTTTTTTTTCCAATTAACGATCTCATACAGGCTTTTATTATTGGCCTACCGTATACAAACATGATGACACCATAATTTCCGTTTTTACTGAAAATTTTGTTTTTTTTCAAATTAACGATCTCATACAGGCTTTTATTATTGGCCTACCGTATACAAACATGATGACACCATAATTTCAGTTTGTACTGAAAATTAATTTTTTCTCAAATTAACGTTCTCATACAGGCTAGTCTTATCGGCCTACCGTATACAAACATGATGACACCATAACTTCTGTTTTTACTGAATTTTTTTTTTTTTTTTAAAGTAACGTTATCATACAGGCTACACTTATCGGCCTACCGTATACAAACATGATTACACCATAATCTCAGTTTTTACTGAAATTTTTTTTTTTTTTTTAAAGTAACGTTCTCATACAAGCTACACTTATTGGCCTACCGTATACAAACATGATGACACCATAATTTCAGTTTTAACTGAAATTTTTTTTTTTTTTTAAAGTAACGTTCTCATACAAGCTACACTTATTGGCCTACCGTATACAAACATGATGACACCATAATTTCAGTTTTTACTGAAATTTTTTTTTTTTTTTTAAAGTAACGTTCTCATACAAGCTACACTTATCGGCCTACCGTATACAAACCTCATGACACCATAATTTCAGTTTTTACTGAAAATTTTTTTTTTCAAATTAACGATCTCATACAGGCTTTTATTATTGGCCTACCGTATACAAACATGATGACACCATAATTTCAGTTTGTACTGAAAATTAATTTTTTCTCAAATTAACGTTCTCATACAGGCTACTCTTATCGGCCTACCGTATACAAACATGAAGACACCATAATTTCAGTTTTTACTGAAATTTTTTTTTTTTTTTAAAGTAACGTTCTCATACAAGCTAAACTTATTGGCCTACCGTATACAAACATGATGACACCATAATTTCAGTTTTTACTGAAATTTTTTTTTTTTTTTTAAAGTAACGTTCTAATACAAGCTACACTTATTGGCCTACCGTATACAAACCTCATGACACCATAATTTCAGTTTTTACTGAAAATTTTTTTTTTCTCAAATGAACGTTCTCATACAGGCTACTCTTATCGGCCTACCGTTTACAAACATGATGACACTATAATATCAGTTTTTACTGAAACTTTTTTTTTCTCAAATTAACGTTCTTATACAAGCTACTCTTATCGGCATACCGTAGACAAACATGGTGACACCATAATTTCCGTTTTTACTGAAAATTTTGTTTTTTTTCAAATTAACGATCTCATACAGGCTTTTATTATTGGCCTACCGTATACAAACATGATGACACCGTAATTGCAGTTTTTACTGAAAATTTTTTTTTTCTCAAATGAACGTTCTCATACAGGCTACTCTTATCGGCCTACCGTTTACAAACATGATGACACTATAATATCAGTTTTTACTGAAAATTTTTTTTTTCTCAAATTAACGTTCTTAAACAAGCTACTCTTATCGGCATACCGTAGACAAACATGGTGACACCATAATTTCCGTTTTTACTGAAAATTTTGTTTTTTTTCAAATTAACGATCTCATACAGGCTTTTATTATTGGCCTACCGTATACAAACATGATGACACCATAATTTCTGTTTTTACTGAAAATTTTGTTTTTTCTCGAATTAACGTTCTCATACAAGCTACTCTTATCGGCCTACCGTATACAAACATGATGACACTATAATTTCAGTTTTTACTGAATTTTTTTTTTCTCAAATTAACGTTCTCATACAGGCAACTCTTATCGGCCTACCGTAGACAAACATGATGACACCATAATTTCAGTTTTTACTGAATTTTTTTTTTTTTTAAAGTAACGTTTTCATACAAGCTACACTTATCGGCCTACCGTATACAAACTTGATGACACTATAATTTCAGTTTTTACTGAATTTTTTTTTTCTCAAATTAACGTTCTCATACAGGCAACTCTTATCAGCCTACCGTATACAAGCATGATGACACCATAATTTCAGTTTTTACTGAAAATTTTTTTTTCTCAAATTAACGTTCTCATACAGGCTACTCTTATCGGCCTACCGTATACAAACATGATGGCACCATAATTTCAGTTTTTACTGAAATTTTTTTTTCTCAAATTAACGTTCTCATACAAGCTACTCTTATCGGCCTACCGTATACAAACAAGATGACACTATAATTTCAGTTTTTACTGAAAATTTTTTTTTTCCCAAATTAACGTTCTTATACAAGCTACTCTTATCGGCATACCGTAGACAAACATGGTGACACCATAATTTCCGTTTTTACTGAAAATTTTGTTTTTATTCAAATTAACGATCTCATACAGGCTTTTATTATTGGCCTACCGTATACAAACATGATGACACCATAATTTCAGTTTTTACTGAAAATTTTGTTTTTTCTCAAATTAACGTTCTCATACAAGCTACTCTTATCGGCCTACCATATACGAACATGATGACACCGTAATTGCAGTTTTTACTGAAAATTTTTTTTTTCTCAAATGAACGTTCTCATACAGGCTACTCTTATCGGCCTACCGTTTACAAACATGGTGACACCATAATTTCCGTTTTTACTGAAAATTTTGTTTTTTTTCAAATTAACGATCTCATACAGGCTTTTATTATTGGCCTACCGTATACAAACATGATGACACAATAATTTCCGTTTTTACTGAAAATTTTGTTTTTTTTCAAATCAACGATCTCATACAGGCTTTTATTATTGGCCTACCGTATACAAACATGATGACACCATAATTTCAGTTTGTACTGAAAATAATTTTTTCTCAAATTAACGTTCTCATACAGGCTACTCTTATCGGCCTACCGTATACAAACATGATGACACCATAACTTCTGTTTTTACTGAATTTTTTTTTTTTTTTTAAAGTAACGTTATCATACAGGCTACACTTATCGGCCTACCGTATACAAACATGATGACACCGTAATTTCAGTTTTTACTGAAATTTTTTTTTTTTTTAAGTAACGTTCTCATACAAGCTACACTTATCGGCCTACCGTACACAAACATGATGACACCATAATTTCAGTTTTTACTGAAAATTTTTTTTTTTTTAAAGTAACGTTCTCATACAAGCTACACTTATCGGCCTACCGTATACAAACATGATGACACCATAATTTCAGTTTTTACTGAATTTTTTTTTTTTTTTTAAAGTAACGTTATCATACAGGCTACACTTATCGGCCTACCGTTTACAAACATGGTGACACCATAATTTCCGTTTTTACTGAAAATTTTGTTTTTTTTCAAATTAACGATCTCATACAGGCTTTTATTATTGGCCTACCGTATACAAACATGATGACACAATAATTTCCGTTTTTACTGAAAATTTTGTTTTTTTTCAAATTAACGATCTCATACAGGCTTTTATTATTGGCCTACCGTATACAAACATGATGACACCATAATTTCAGTTTGTACTGAAAATTAATTTTTTCTCAAATTAACGTTCTCATACAGGCTACTCTTATCGGCCTACCGTATACAAACATGATGACACCATAACTTCTGTTTTTACTGAATTTTTTTTTTTTTTTTAAAGTAACGTTATCATACAGGCTACACTTATCGGCCTACCGTATACAAACATGATGACACCGTAATTTCAGTTTTTACTGAAATTTTTTTTTTTTTAAAGTAACGTTCTCATACAAGCTACACTTATCGGCCTACCGTACACAAACATGATGACACCATAATTTCAGTTTTTACTGAAAATTTTTTTTTTTTTTAAAGTAACGTTCTCATACAAGCTACACTTATCGGCCTACCGTACACAAACATGATGACACCATAATCTCAGTTTTTACTGAAAATTTTTTTTTTCTCAAATTAACGTTCTTATACAAGCTACTCTTATCGGCCTACCGTAGACAAACATGGTGACACCATAATTTCAGTTTTTACTGAAAATTTATTTTTTCTCAAATTAACGTTCTCATACAGGCTACTCTTATCGGCCTACCGTATACAAACATGATGACACCATAATTTCTGTTTTTACTGAAAATTTTTTTTTTCTCAAATTAACGTTCTTATACAAGCTACTCTTATCGGCCTACCGTATACAAACATGATGAGACCATAATTTCAGTTTTTACTGAAATTTTTTTTTTTTTTCAAAGTAACGTTCTCATACAAGCTACACTTATCGGCCTACCGTATACAAACATCATTACACAATAATTTCTGTTTTTACTGAATTTTTTTTTTTTTTTTAAAGTAATGTTATCATACAGGCTACAATTATCGGCCTACCGTATACAAACATGATGACACCATAATTTCAGTTTTTACTGAAAATTTTTTGTTTCTCAAATTAACGTTCTCATACAAGCTACTCTTATCGGCCTACCGTATACAAACATGATGACACCATAATTTCAGTTTTTACTGAAATTTTTTTTTTTTAAAGTAACGTTCTCATACAAGCTACACTTATCGGCCTACCGTATACAAACATGATGACACCATAATTTCAGTTTTTACTGAATTTTTTTTTTTTTTTAAAGTAACGTTTTCATACAAGCTACACTTATCGGCCTACCGTATACAAACTTGATGACACCATAATTTCCGTTTTTACTGAAAATTTTGTTTTTTTTCAAATTAACGATCTCATACAAGCTACTCTTATCAGCCTACCGTATACAAACATGATGACACCATAATTTCAGTTTTTACTGAAATTTTTTTTTTTTTAAAGTAACGTTCTCATACAAGCTACACTTATCGGCCTACCGTATACAAACATGGTGACACCATAATTTCAGTTTTTACTGAAATTATTTTTTTCTCAAATTAACGTTCTCATACAAGCTACTCTTATCGGCCTACCGTATACAAACATCATTACACAATAATTTCAGTTTTGACTGAAAATTTTTTTTTTCTCAAATTAACGTTCTCATACAAGCTACTCTTATCGGCCTACCGTATACAAACATGATGACACCGTAATTTCAGTTTTTACTGAAATTTTTTTTTTTTTAAAGTAACGTTCTCATACAAGCTACACTTATCGGCCTACCGTACACAAACATGATGACACCATAATTTCAGTTTTTACTGAAAATTTTTTTTTTTTTTAAAGTAACGTTCTCATACAGGCTACACTTATCGGCCTACCATATACAAACATGATGACACCATAATTTCAGTTTTTACTGAAATTTTTTTTTTTTTTTTAAAGTAATGTTATCATACAGGCTACAATTATCGGCCTACCGTATACAAACATGATGACACCATAATTTCAGTTTTTACTGAAAATTTTTTGTTTCTCAAATTAACGTTCTCATACAAGCTACTCTTATCGGCCTACCGTATACAAACATGATGACACCATAATTTCAGTTTTTACTGAAATTTTTTTTTTTTAAAGTAACGTTCTCATACAAGCTACACTTATCGGCCTACCGTATACAAACATGATGACACCATAATTTCAGTTTTTACTGAATTTTTTTTTTTTTTTAAAGTAACGTTTTCATACAAGCTACACTTATCGGCCTACCGTATACAAACTTGATGACACCATAATTTCCGTTTTTACTGAAAATTTTGTTTTTTTTCAAATTAACGATCTCATACAAGCTACTCTTATCAGCCTACCGTATACAAACATGATGACACCATAATTTCAGTTTTTACTGAAATTTTTTTTTTTTTTAAAGTAACGTTCTCATACAAGCTACACTTATCGGCCTACCGTATACAAACATGGTGACACCATAATTTCAGTTTTTACTGAAATTTTTTTTTTCTCAAATTAACGTTCTCATACAAGCTACTCTTATCAGCCTACCGTATACAAACATGATGACACCATAATTTCAGTTTTTACTGAAAATTTTGTTTTCTCAAATGAACGTTCTCATACAAGCTTCTCTTATCGGCCTACCGTATACAAACATGATGACACCATAATCTCAGTTTTTACTGAAAATTTTTTTTTTCTCAAATTAACGTTCTTATACAAGCTACTCTTATCGGCCTACCGTAGACAAACATGGTGACACCATAATTTCTGTTTTTACTGAAAATTTATTTTTTCTCAAATTAACGTTCTCATACAGGCTACTCTTATCGGCCTACCGTATACAAACATGATGACACCATAATTTCTGTTTTTACTGAAAATTTTTTTTTTCTCAAATTAACGTTCTTATACAAGCTACTCTTATCGGCCTACCGTATACAAACATGATGACACCATAATTTCAGTTTTTACTGAAATTTTTTTTTTTTTTTTTCAAATTAACGATCTCATACAAGCTACTCTTATCGGCCTACCGTATACAAACATGATGACACCATAATTTCAGTTTGTACTGAAAATTAATTTTTTCTCAAATTAACGTTCTCATACAGGCTACTCTTATCGGCCTACCGTATACAAACATGATGAAACCATAATTTCAGTTTTTACTGAAAATTTTTTTTTTTTTCAAATTAACGTTCTCATACAGGCTACTCTTATCAGCCTACCGTAGACAAACATGGTGACACCATAATATCAGTTTTTACTGAAATTTTTTTTTTTTTAAAGTAACGTTCTCATACAAGCTACACTTATCGGCCTACCGTAGACAAACATGATGACACCATAATTTCAGTTTTTACTGAATTTTTTTTTTTTTTTAAAGTAACGTTCTCATACAAGCTACACTTATCGGCCTACCGTAGACAAACATGATGACACCATAATTTCAGTTTTTACTGAAAATTTTTTTTTTCTCAAATGAACGTTCTCATACAGGCTACTCTTATCGGCCTACCGTATACAAACATGATGACACCATAATTTCTGTTTTTACTGAAAATTTTTTTTTTTTTTAAAGTAACGTTCTCATACAAGCTACACTTATCGGCCTACCGTATACAAACATGATGACACCATAATCTCAGTTTTTACTGAAAATTTTTTTTTTCTCAAATTAACGTTCTCATACAAGCTACACTTATCGGCCTACCGTACACAAACATGATGACACCATAATCTCAGTTTTTACTGAAAATTTTTTTTTTCTCAAATTAACGTTCTTATACAAGCTACTCTTATCGGCCTACCGTAGACAAACATGGTGACACCATAATTTCAGTTTTTACTGAAAATTTATTTTTTCTCAAATTAACGTTCTCATACAGGCTACTCTTATCGGCCTACCGTATACAAACATGATGACAACATAATTTCTGTTTTTACTGAAAATTTTTTTTTTCTCAAATTAACGTTCTTATACAAGCTACTCTTATCGGCCTACCGTATACAAACATGATGAGACCATAATTTCAGTTTTTACTGAAATTTTTTTTTTTTTTCAAAGTAACGTTCTCATACAAGCTACACTTATCGGCCTACCGTATACAAACATCATTACACAATAATTTCAGTTTTGACTGAAAATTTTTTTTTTCTCAAATTAACGTTCTCATACAAGCTACTCTTATCGGCCTACCGTATACAAACATGATGACACCGTAATTTCAGTTTTTACTGAAATTTTTTTTTTTTTAAAGTAACGTTCTCATACAAGCTACACTTATCGGCCTACCGTACACAAACATGATGACACCATAATTTCAGTTTTTACTGAAAATTTTTTTTTTTTTTAAAGTAACGTTCTCATACAGGCTACACTTATCGGCCTACCATATACAAACATGATGACACCATAATTTCAGTTTTTACTGAAATTTTTTTTTTTTTTTTAAAGTAACGTTCTCATACAGGCTTTTATTATTGGCCTAACGTATACAAACATGATGACACCATAATTTCAGTTTTTACTGAAATTTTTTTTTTTTAAAGTAACGTTCTCATACAAGCTACTCTTATCGGCCTACCGTATACAAACGTGATGAAACCATAATTTCAGTTTTTACTGAATTTTTTTTTTTTTAAAGTAACGTTCTCATACAGGCTACTCTTATCGGCCTACCGTATACAAACATGATGACACCATAATTTCAGTTTTTACTGAAAATTTTTTGTTTCTCAAATTAACGTTCTCATACAAGCTACTCTTATCGGCCTACCGTATACAAACATGATGACACCATAATTTCAGTTTTTACTGAAATTTTTTTTTTTTAAAGTAACGTTCTCATACAAGCTACACTTATCGGCCTACCGTATACAAACATGATGACACCATAATTTCAGTTTTTACTGAATTTTTTTTTTTTTTTAAAGTAACGTTTTCATACAAGCTACACTTATCGGCCTACCGTATACAAACTTGATGACACCATAATTTCCGTTTTTACTGAAAATTTTGTTTTTTTTCAAATTAACGATCTCATACAAGCTACTCTTATCAGCCTACCGTATACAAACATGATGACACCATAATTTCAGTTTTTACTGAAATTTTTTTTTTTTTAAAGTAACGTTCTCATACAAGCTACACTTATCGGCCTACCGTATACAAACATGGTGACACCATAATTTCAGTTTTTACTGAAATTTTTTTTTTCTCAAATTAACGTTCTCATACAAGCTACTCTTATCAGCCTACCGTATACAAACATGATGACACCATAATTTCAGTTTTTACTGAAAATTTTGTTTTCTCAAATGAACGTTCTCATACAAGCTTCTCTTATCGGCCTACCGTATACAAACATGATGACACCATAATCTCAGTTTTTACTGAAAATTTTTTTTTTCTCAAATTAACGTTCTTATACAAGCTACTCTTATCGGCCTACCGTAGACAAACATGGTGACACCATAATTTCTGTTTTTACTGAAAATTTATTTTTTCTCAAATTAACGTTCTCATACAGGCTACTCTTATCGGCCTACCGTATACAAACATGATGACACCATAATTTCTGTTTTTACTGAAAATTTTTTTTTTCTCAAATTAACGTTCTTATACAAGCTACTCTTATCGGCCTACCGTATACAAACATGATGACACCATAATTTCAGTTTTTACTGAAATTTTTTTTTTTTTTTTTCAAATTAACGATCTCATACAAGCTACTCTTATCGGCCTACCGTATACAAACATGATGACACCATAATTTCAGTTTGTACTGAAAATTAATTTTTTCTCAAATTAACGTTCTCATACAGGCTACTCTTATCGGCCTACCGTATACAAACATGATGAAACCATAATTTCAGTTTTTACTGAAAATTTTTTTTTTTTTCAAATTAACGTTCTCATACAGGCTACTCTTATCAGCCTACCGTAGACAAACATGGTGACACCATAATATCAGTTTTTACTGAAATTTTTTTTTTTTTAAAGTAACGTTCTCATACAAGCTACACTTATCGGCCTACCGTAGACAAACATGATGACACCATAATTTCAGTTTTTACTGAATTTTTTTTTTTTTTTAAAGTAACGTTCTCATACAAGCTACACTTATCGGCCTACCGTAGACAAACATGATGACACCATAATTTCAGTTTTTACTGAAAATTTTTTTTTTCTCAAATGAACGTTCTCATACAGGCTACTCTTATCGGCCTACCGTATACAAACATGATGACACCATAATTTCTGTTTTTACTGAAAATTTTTTTTTTTTTTAAAGTAACGTTCTCATACAAGCTACACTTATCGGCCTACCGTATACAAACATGATGACACCATAATCTCAGTTTTTACTGAAAATTTTTTTTTTCTCAAATTAACGTTCTTATACAAGCTACTCTTATCGGCCTACCGTAGACAAACATGGTGACACCATAATTTCTGTTTTTACTGGAAATTTATTTTTTCTCAAATTAACGTTCTCATACAGGCTACTCTTATCGGCCTACCGTATACAAACATGATGACACCATAATTTCTGTTTTTACTGAAAATTTTTTTTTCTCAAATAAACGTTCTTATACAAGCTACTCTTATCGGCCTACCGTATACAAACATGATGACACTATAATTTCAGTTTTTACTGAAAATTTTTTTTTTCTTAAATTAACGTTCTTATACATGCTACTCTTATCGGCATACCGTAGACAAACATGGTGACACCATAATTTCAGTTTTGACTGAAAATTTTTTTTTTCTCAAATTAACGTTCTCATACAAGCTACTCTTATCGGCCTACCGTATACAAACATGATGACACCATAATTTCTGTTTTTACTTAAAATTTTTTTTTCTCAAATAAACGTTCTTATACAAGCTACTCTTATCGGCCTACCGTATACAAACATAATGACACCATAATTTCAGTTTTTACTGAAAATTTTTTTTTTCTCAAATTAACGTTCTTATACAAGCTACTCTTATCAGCCTACCGTAGACAAACATGGTGACACCATAATATCAGTTTTTACTGAAATTTTTTTTTTTTTTAAGTAACGTTCTCATACAAGCTACACTTATCGGCCTACCGTACACAAACATGATGACACCATAATTTCAGTTTTTACTGAAAATTTTTTTTTTTTTTTAAAGTAACGTTCTCATACAAGCTACACTTATCGGCCTACCGTATACAAACCTCATGACACCATAATTTCAGTTTTTACTGAAATTTTTTTTTTTTAAAGTAACGTTCTCATACAAGCTACTCTTATCGGCCTACCGTATACAAACGTGATGAAACCATAATGTCAGTTTTTACTGAAAATTTTGTTTTTTTTCAAATTAACGTTCTTATACAAGCTACTCTTATCAGCCTACCGTAGACAAACATGGTGACACCATAACTTCTGTTTTTACTGAAAATTTATTTTTTCTCAAATTAAAGTTCTCATACAGGCTACTCTTATCGGCCTACCGTATACAAACATGATGACACCATAATTTCAGTTTTTACTGAAAATTTTGTTTTTTTTCAAAGTAACGTTATCATACAGGCTACACTTATCGGCCTACCGTATACAAACATGATGACACCATAATCTCAGTTTTTACTGAAAATTTTTTTTTTCTCAAATTAACGTTCTTATACAAGCTACTCTTATCGGCCTACCGTAGACAAACATGGTGACACCATAATTTCAGTTTTTACTGAAAATTTATTTTTTCTCAAATTAACGTTCTCATACAGGCTACTCTTATCGGCCTACCGTATACAAACATGATGACACCATAATTTCTGTTTTTACTGAAAATTTTTTTTTTCTCAAATTAACGTTCTTATACAAGCTACTCTTATCGGCCTACCGTATACAAACATGATGAGACCATAATTTCAGTTTTTACTGAAATTTTTTTTTTTTTTCAAAGTAACGTTCTCATACAAGCTACACTTATCGGCCTACCGTATACAAACATCATTACACAATAATTTCAGTTTTGACTGAAAATTTTTTTTTTCTCAAATTAACGTTCTCATACAAGCTACTCTTATCGGCCTACCTTATACAAACATGATGACACCGTAATTTCAGTTTTTACTGAAATTTTTTTTTTTTTAAAGTAACGTTCTCATACAAGCTACACTTATCGGCCTACCGTACACAAACATGATGACACCATAATTTCAGTTTTTACTGAAAATTTTTTTTTTTTTTAAAGTAACGTTCTCATACAGGCTACACTTATCGGCCTACCATATACAAACATGATGACACCATAATTTCAGTTTTTACTGAAATTTTTTTTTTTTTTTTAAAGTAACGTTCTCATACAAGCTACACTTATCGGCCTACCGTATACAAACCTCATGACACCATAATTTCAGTTTTTACTGAAAATTTATTTTTTTTCAAATTAACGATCTCATACAGGCTTTTATTATCAGCCTACCGTAGTCAAACATGGTGATACCATAACTTCTGTTTTTACTGAAAATTTATTTTTTCTCAAATTAAAGTTCTCATACAGGCTACTCTTATCGGCCTACCGTATACAAATATGATGAAACCATAATTTCAATTTTTACTGAAAATTTTGTTTTTTTTCAAATTAACGTTTTCATACAGGCTTTTATTATTGGCCTAACGTATACAAACATGATGACACCATAATTTCAGTTTTTACTGAAATTTTTTTTTTTTTTAAAGTAACGTTCTCATACAGGCTATTCTTATCGGCCTACCGTATACAAACATGATGACACCATAATTTCAGTTTTTACTGAAAATTTTTTTTTTCTCAAATTAACGTTCTTATACAAGCTACTCTTATCAGCCTACCGTAGACAAACATGGTGACACCATAACTTCTGTTTTTACTGAAAATTTATTTTTTCTCAAATTAACGTTCTCATACAGGCTACTCTTATCGGCCTACCGCATACAAACATGATGACACCATAATTTCTGTTTTTACTGAATTTTTTTTTTTTTTAAAGTAACGTTCTCATACAAGCTACTCTTATCGGCCTACCGTATACAAACATGATGAAACCATAATTTCAGTTTTTACTGAATATTTTTTTTTTTCAAATTAACGTTCTCATACAAGCTACTCTTATCGGCCTACCGTATACAAACATGATGACACCATAATTTCAGTTTTTACTGAAAATTCTTTTTTTCTCAAATTAACGTTCTTATACAAGCTACTCTTATCAGCCTACCGTAGACAAACATGGTGACACCATAACTTCTGTTTTTACTGAAAATTTATTTTTTCTCAAATTAACGTTCTCATTCAAGCTACTCTTATTGGCCTACCGTATACAAACATGATGACACCATAATTTCTGTTTTTACTGAATTTTTTTTTTTTTTAAAGTAACGTTCTCATACAAGCTACTCTTATCGGCCTACCGTATACAAACATGATGAAACCATAATTTCAGTTTTTACTGAATATTTTTTTTTTTTCAAATTAACGTTCTCATACAGGCTACTCTTATCGGCCTACCGTATACAAACATGATGACACCATAATTTCAGTTTTTACTGAAAATTCTTTTTTTCTCAAATTAACGTTCTTATACAAGCTACTCTTATCAGGCTACCGTAGACAAACATGGTGACACCATAACTTCTGTTTTTACTGAAAATTTATTTTTTCTCAAATTAACGTTCTCATACAAGCTACACTTATTGGCCTACCGTATACAAACATGATGACACCATAATTTCAGTTTTTGCTGAAATTTTTTTTTTTTTTAAAGCAACGTTCTCATACAAGCTACACTTATCAGCCTACCGTATACAAACATGATGACACCATAATTTCAGTTTTTACTGAATTTTTTTTTTTTTTTAAAGTAACGTTCTCATACAAGCTACACTTATCGGCCTACCGTATACAAACCTCATGACACCATAATTTCAGTTTTTACTGAAAATTTATTTTTTCTCAAATGAACGTTCTCATACAGGCTACTCTTATCGGCCTACCGTATACAAACATGATGACACTATAATTTCAGTTTTTACTGAAATTTTTTTTTTCTCAAATTAACGTTCTTATACAAGCTACTCTTATCGGCATACCGTAGACAAACATGGTGACACCATAATTTCCGTTTTTACTGAAAATTTTGTTTTTTTTCAAATTAACGTTCTCATACAGGCTTTTATTATTGGCCTAACGTATACAAACATGATGACACCATAATTTCAGTTTTTACTGAAATTTTTTTTTTTTAAAGTAACGTTCTCATACAAGCTACTCTTATCGGCCTACCGTATACAAACGTGATGAAACCATAATTTCAGTTTTTACTGAAATTTTTTTTTTTTTAAAGTAACGTTCTCATACAGGCTACTCTTATCGGCCTACCGTATACAAACATGGTGACACCATAATTTCAGTTTTTACTGAAATTTTTTTTTTCTCAAATTAACGTTCTCATACAAGCTACTCTTATCAGCCTACCGTATACAAACATGATGACACCATAATTTCAGTTTTTACTGAAAATTTTGTTTTCTCAAATGAACGTTCTCATACAAGCTTCTCTTATCGGCCTACCGTATACAAACATGATGACACCATAATCTCAGTTTTTACTGAAAATTTTTTTTTTTCTCAAATTAACGTTCTTATACAAGCTACTCTTATCGGCCTACCGTAGACAAACATGGTGACACCATAATTTCTGTTTTTACTGAAAATTTATTTTTTCTCAAATTAACGTTCTCATACTGGCTACTCTTATCGGCCTACCGTATACAAACATGATGACACCATAATTTCTGTTTTTACTGAAAATTTTTTTTTTCTCAAATTAACGTTCTTATACAAGCTACTCTTATCGGCCTACCGTATACAAACATGATGACACCATAATTTCAGTTTTTACTGAAATTTTTTTTTTTTTTTTTCAAATTAACGATCTCATACAAGCTACTCTTATCGGCCTACCGTATACAATCATGATGACACCATAATTTCAGTTTGTACTGAAAATTAATTTTTTCTCAAATTAACGTTCTCATACAGGCTACTCTTATCGGCCTACCGTATACAAACATGATGAAACCATAATTTCAGTTTTTACTGAAAATTTTTTTTTTTTTCAAATTAACGTTCTCATACAGGCTACTCTTATCAGCCTACCGTAGACAAACATGGTGACACCATAATATCAGTTTTTACTGAAATTTTTTTTTTTTTAAAGTAACGTTCTCATACAAGCTACACTTATCGGCCTACCGTAGACAAACATGATGACACCATAATTTCAGTTTTTACTGAATTTTTTTTTTTTTTTAAAGTAACGTTCTCATACAAGCTACACTTATCGGCCTACCGTAGACAAACATGATGACACCATAATTTCAGTTTTTACTGAAAATTTTTTTTTTCTCAAATGAACGTTCTCATACAGGCTACTCTTATCGGCCTACCGTATACAAACATGATGACACCATAATTTCTGTTTTTACTGAAAATTTTTTTTTTTTTTAAAGTAACGTTCTCATACAAGCTACACTTATCGGCCTACCGTATACAAACATGATGACACCATAATCTCAGTTTTTACTGAAAATTTTTTTTTTCTCAAATTAACGTTCTTATACAAGCTACTCTTATCGGCCTACCGTAGACAAACATGGTGACACCATAATTTCTGTTTTTACTGGAAATTTATTTTTTCTCAAATTAACGTTCTCATACAGGCTACTCTTATCGGCCTACCGTATACAAACATGATGACACCATAATTTCTGTTTTTACTGAAAATTTTTTTTTCTCAAATAAACGTTCTTATACAAGCTACTCTTATCGGCCTACCGTATACAAACATAATGACACCATAATTTCAGTTTTTACTGAAATTTTTTTTTTTTTTTTAAAGTAACGTTCTCATACAAGCTACACTTATCGGCCTACCGTATACAAACATCATTACACTATAATTTCAGTTTTGACTGAAAATTTTTTTTTTCTCAAATTAACGTTCTCATACAAGCTACTCTTATCGGCCTACCGTATACAAACATGATGACACCATAATTTCTGTTTTTACTGAAAATTTTTTTTTCTCAAATAAACGTTCTTATACAAGCTACTCTTATCGGCCTACCGTATACAAACATAATGACACCATAATTTCAGTTTTTACTGAAAATTTTTTTTTTCTCAAATTAACGTTCTTATACAAGCTACTCTTATCAGCCTACCGTAGACAAACATGGTGACACCATAATATCAGTTTTTACTGAAATTTTTTTTTTTTTTAAGTAACGTTCTCATACAAGCTACACTTATCGGCCTACCGTACACAAACATGATGACACCATAATTTCAGTTTTTACTGAAAATTTTTTTTTTTTTTTAAAGTAACGTTCTCATACAAGCTACACTTATCGGCCTACCGTATACAAACCTCATGACACCATAATTTCAGTTTTTACTGAAATTTTTTTTTTTTAAAGTAACGTTCTCATACAAGCTACTCTTATCGGCCTACCGTATACAAACGTGATGAAACCATAATGTCAGTTTTTACTGAAAATTTTGTTTTTTTTCAAATTAACGTTCTTATACAAGCTACTCTTATCAGCCTACCGTAGACAAACATGGTGACACCATAACTTCTGTTTTTACTGAAAATTTATTTTTTCTCAAATTAAAGTTCTCATACAGGCTACTCTTATCGGCCTACCGTATACAAACATGATGACACCATAATTTCAGTTTTTACTGAAAATTTTTTTTTTTTTCAAATTAACGTACTCATACAGGCTTTTATTATTGGCCTAAAGTATACAAACATGATGACACCATAATTTCAGTTTTTACTGAAATTTTTTTTTTTTTTAAAGTAACGTTCTCATACAAGCTACACTTATCGGCCTACCGTATACAAACATGATGACCCCATAATTTCAGTTTTTACTGAAATTTTTTTTTTTTTTAAGTAACGTTCTCAAACAAGCTACACTGATCGGCCTACCGTATACAAACATGATGACACCATAATTTCAGTTTTTACTGAAAATTTTTTTTTTCTCAAATTAACGTTCTTATACAAGCTACTCTTATCAGCCTACCGTAGACAAACATGGTGACACCATAATATCAGTTTTTACTGAAATTTTTTTTTTTTTTAAAGTAACGTTCTCATACAAGCTACACTTATCGGCCTACCGTATACAAACATGATGACACCATAATTTCAGTTTTTACTGAAATTTTTTTTTTTTTTTTTCAAATTAACGATCTCATACAAGCTACTCTTATCGGCCTACCGTATACAAACATGATGACACTATAATTTCAGTTTGTTCTGAAAATTAATTTTTTCTCAAATTAACGTTCTCATACAGGCTACTCTTATCGGCCTACCGTATACAAACATGATGAAACCATAATTTCAGTTTTTACTGAAAATTTTTTTTTTTTTCAAATTAACGTTCTCATACAGGCTACTCTTATCAGCCTACCGTAGACAAACATGGTGACACCATAATATCAGTTTTTACTGAAATTTTTTTTTTTTTTAAAGTAACGTTCTCATACAAGCTACACTTATCGGCCTACCGTAGACAAACATGATGACACCATAATTTCAGTTTTTACTGAATTTTTTTTTTTTTTTTAAAGTAACGTTATCATACAGGCTACACTTATCGGCCTACCGTATACAAACATGATGAAACCATAATTTCAGTTTTTACTGGAAATTTTTTTTTTTTCAAATTAACGTTCTCATACAGGCTACTCTTATCGGCCTACCGTATACAAACATGATGACACCATAATTTCAGTTTTTACTGAAAATTTTTTTTTCTCAAATTAACGTTCTTATACAAGCTACTCTTATCAGCCTACCGTAGACAAACATGGTGACACCATAATATCAGTTTTTACTGAAATTTTTTTTTTTTTTAAAGTAACGTTCTCATACAAGCTACACTGATCGGCCTACCGTATACAAACATGATGACACCACAATTTCAGTTTTTACTGAATTTTTTTTTTTTTTTAAAAGTAACGTTCTCATACAAGCTACACTTATCGGCCTACCGTATACAAACATGATGACACCATAATTTCAGTTTTTACTGAATTTTTTTTTTTTTTTCAAATCACCGTTCTCATACAGGCTACTCTTATCGGCCTACCGTATACAAACATGATGACACCATAATTTCAGTTTTTACTGAAAATTTTTTTTTTCTCAAATTAACGTTCTTATACAAGCTACTCTTATCAGCCTACCGTAGACAAACATGGTGACACCATAATATCAGTTTTTACTGAAATTTTTTTTTTTTTTAAAGTAACGTTCTCATACAAACTACACTTATCGGCCTACCGTATACAAACATGATGACACCATAATTTCAGTTTTTACTGAAATTTTTTTTTTTTTTTTCAAATTAACGATCTCATACAAGCTACTCTTATCGGCCTACCGTATACAAACATGATGACACCATAATTTCAGTTTGTACTGAAAATTAATTTTTTCTCAAATTAACGTTCTCATACAGGCTACTCTTATCGGCCTACCGTATACAAACATGATGAAACCATAATTTCAGTTTTTACTGAAAATTTTTTTTTTTTTCAAATTAACGTTCTCATACAGGCTACTCTTATCAGCCTACCGTAGACAAACATGGTGACACCATAATATCAGTTTTTACTGAAATTTTTTTTTTTTTTAAAGTAACGTTCTCATACAAGCTACACTTATCGGCCTACCGTAGACAAACATGATGACACCATAATTTCAGTTTTTACTGAATTTTTTTTTTTTTTTAAAGTAACGTTATCATACAGGCTACACTTATCGGCCTACCGTATACAAACATGATGTAACCATAATTTCAGTTTTTACTGGAAATTTTTTTTTTTTTCAAATTAACGTTCTCATACAGGCTACTCTTATCGGCCTACCGTATACAAACATGATGACACCATAATTTCAGTTTTTACTGAAAATTTTTTTTTCTCAAATTAACGTTCTTATACAAGCTACTCTTATCAGCCTACCGTAGACAAACATGGTGACACCATAATATCAGTTTTTACTGAAATTTTTTTTTTTTTTAAAGTAACGTTCTCATACAAGCTACACTTATCGGCCTACCGTATACAAACATGATGACACCATAATTTCAGTTTTTACTGAAATTTTTTTTTTTTTTTTTCAAATTAACGATCTCATACAAGCTACTCTTATCGGCCTACCGTATACAAACGTGATGACACCATAATTTCAGTTTGTACTGAAAATTAATTTTTTCTCAAATTAACGTTCTCATACAGGCTACTCTTATCGGCCTACCGTATACAAACATGATGAAACCATAATTTCAGTTTTTACTGAAAATTTTTTTTTTTTCAAATTAACGTTCTCATACAGGCTACTCTTATCAGCCTACCGTAGACAAACATGGTGACACCATAATATCAGTTTTTACTGAAATTTTTTTTTTTTTTAAAGTAACGTTCTCATACAAGCTACACTTATCGGCCTACCGTAGACAAACATGATGACACCATAATTTCAGTTTTTACTGAATTTTTTTTTTTTTTTTAAAGTAACGTTATCATACAGGCTACACTTATCGGCCTACCGTATACAAACATGATGAAACCATAATTTCAGTTTTTACTGGAATTTTTTTTTTTTTCAAATTAACGTTCTCATACAGGCTACTCTTATCGGCCTACCGTATACAAACATGATGACACCATAATTTCAGTTTTTACTGAAAATTTTTTTTTCTCAAATTAACGTTCTTATACAAGCTACTCGTATCAGCCTACCGTAGACAAACATGGTGACACCATAATATCAGTTTTTACTGAAATTTTTTTTTTTTTAAAGTAACGTTCTCATACAAGCTACACTTATCGGCCTACCGTATACAAACATGATGACACCATAATTACAGTTTTTACTGAAAATTTTTTTTTTTTTCAAATTAACGTTCTCATACAGGCTACTCTTATCGGCCTACCGTATACAAACATGATGACACCATAATTTCAGTTTTTACTGAAAATTTTTTTTTCTCAAATTAACGTTCTTATACAAGCTACTCTTATCAGCCTACCGTAGACAAACATGGTGACACCATAATATCAGTTTTCACTGAAATTTTTTTTTTTTTAAAGTAACGTTCTCATACAAGCTACACTTATCGGCCTACCGTATACAAACATGATGACACCATAATTTCAGTTTTTACTGAAATTTTTTTTTTTTTAAAGTAACGTTCTCATACAAGCTACACTTATCGGCCTACCGTATACAAACATGATGACACCATAATCTCAGTTTTCACTGAAAATTTTTTTTTCTCAAATTACGTTCTTATACAAGCTGCTCTTATCGGCCTACCGTATACAAACATGATGAAACCATAATTTCAGTTTTTACTGAATTTTTTTTTTTTTTTTAAAAGTAACGTTATCATACAGGCTACACTTATCAGCCTACCGTATACAAACATGATGACACCATATTTTAGTTTTTACTGAAAATTTTTTTTTTCTCAAATTAACGTTCTCATACAAGCTACTCTTATCGGCCTACCGTATACAAACATGATGACACCATAATTTCTGTTTTTACTGAAAATTTTGTTTTCTCAAATGAACGTTCTCATACAAGCTTCTCTTATCGGCCTACCGTATACAAACATGATGACACCATAATCTCAGTTTTTACTGAAATTTTTTTTTTTTTAAAGTAACGTTCTCATACAAGCTACACTTATCGGCCTACCGTATACAAACATGATGACACCATAATTTCAGTTTTTACTGAAATTTTTTTCTTCTCAAATTAACGTTCTCATACAAGCTACTCTTATCGGCCTACCGTATACAAACATGATGGCACCATAATTTCTGTTTTTACTGAAAATTTTGTTTTCTCAAATGAACGTTCTCATACAAGCTTCTCTTATCGGCCTACCGTATACAAACATGATGACACCATAATCTCAGTTTTTACTGAAAATTTTTTTTTTCTCAAATTAACGTTCTTATACAAGCTACTCTTATCGGCCTACCGTAGACAAACATGGTGACACCATAATTTCTGTTTTTACTGAAAATTTATTTTTTCTCAAATTAACGTTCTCATACAGGCTACTCTTATCGGCCTACCGTATACAAACATGATGACACCATAATTTCTGTTTTTACTGAAAATTTTTTTTTTCTCAAATTAACGTTCTTATACAAGCTACTCTTATCGGCCTACCGTATACAAACATGATGACACCATAATTTCAGTTTTTACTGAAATTTTTTTTTTTTTTAAAGTAACGTTCTCATACAAGCTACACTTATCGGCCTACCGTATACAAACATGATGACACCATAATTGCAGTTTTTACTGAAAATTTTTTTTTTCTCAAATGAACGTTCTCATACAGGCTACTCTTATCGGCCTACCGTATACAAACATGATGACACCATAATTTCTGTTTTTACTGAAAATTTTTTTTTTTTTAAAGTAACGTTCTCATACAAGCTACACTTATCGGCCTACCGTATACAAACATGATGACACCATAATCTCAGTTTTTACTGAAAATTTTTTTTTTCTCAAATTAACGTTCTTATACAAGCTACTCTTATCGGCCTACCGTATACAAACATGATGACACCATAATTTCTGTTTTTACTGAAAATTTTTTTTTCTCAAATTAACGTTCTTATACAAGCTACTCTTATCGGCCTACCGTATACAAACATGATGACACCATAATTTCAGTTTTTACTGAAATTTTTTTTTTTTTTTTAAAGTAACGTTCTCATACAAGCTACACTTATCGGCCTACCGTATACAAACATCATTACACCATAATTTCAGTTTTGACTGAAAATTTTTTTTTTCTCAAATTAACGTTCTCATACAAGCTACTCTTATCGGCCTACCGTATACAAACATGATGACACCGTAATTTCAGTTTTTACTGAAATTTTTTTTTTTTTAAAGTAACGTTCTCATACAAGCTACACTTATCGGCCTACCGTACACAAACATGATGACACCATAATTTCAGTTTTTACTGAAAATTTTTTTTTTTTTTTAAAGTAACGTTCTCATACAAGCTACACTTATCGGCCTACCGTATACAAACCTCATGACACCATAATTTCAGTTTTTACTGAAATTTTTTTTTTTTAAAGTAACGTTCTCATACAAGCTACTCTTATCGGCCTACCGTATACAAACGTGATGAAACCATAATGTCAGTTTTTACTGAAAATTTTGTTTTTTTTCAAATTAACGTTCTTATACAAGCTACTCTTATCAGCCTACCGTAGACAAACATGGTGACACCATAACTTCTGTTTTTACTGAAATTTTTTTTTTTTTTAAGTAACGTTCTCAAACAAGCTACACTGATCGGCCTACCGTATACAAACATGATGACACCACAATTTCAGTTTTTACTGAATTTTTTTTTTTTTTTTAAAAGTAACGTTCTCATACAAGCTACACTTATCGGCCTACCGTATACAAACATGATGACACCATAATTTCAGTTTTTACTGAATTTTTTTTTTTTTCAAATTATCGTTCTCATACAGGCTACTCTTATCGGCCTACCGTATACAAACATGATGACACCATAATTTCAGTTTTTACTGAAAATTTTTTTTTTCTCAAATTAACGTTCTCATACAAGCTACTCTTATCAGCCTACCGTAGACAAACATGATGACACCATAATTTCAGTTTTTACTGAAATTTTTTTTTTTTTAAAGTAACGTTCTCATACAAGCTACACTTATCGGCCTACCGTATACAAACATGATGACACCATAATTTCAGTTTTTACTGAAATTTTTTTTTTTTTTTTTCAAATTAACGTTCTCATACAGGCTACTCTTATCGGCCTACCGTATACAAACATGATGAAACCATAATTTCAGTTTTTACTGAAAATTTTTTTTTTTTTCAAATTAACGTTCTCATACAGGCTACTCTTATCGGCCTACCGTATACAAACATGATGACACCATAATTTCAGTTTTTACTGAAAATTTTTTTTTTCTCAAATTAACGTTCTTATACAAGCTACTCTTATCAGCCTACCGTAGACAAACATGGTGACACCATAATATCAGTTTTTACTGAAATTTTTTTTTTTTTTAAAGTAACGTTCTCATACAAGCTACACTTATCGGCCTACCATAGACAAACATGATGACACCATAATTTCAGTTTTTACTGAATTTTTTTTTTTTTTAAAGTAACGTTCTCATACAAGCTACACTTATCGGCCTACCGTAGACAAACATGATGACACCATAATTTCAGTTTTTACTGAATTTTTTTTTTTTTTTTAAAGTAACGTTATCATACAGGCCACACTTATCGGCCTACCGTATACAAACATGATGAAACCATAATTTCAGTTTTTACTGAAAATTTTTTTTTTTTTCAAATTAACGTTCTCATACAGGCTACTCTTATCGGCATACCGTATACAAACATGATGACACCATAATTTCAGTTTTTACTGAAAATTTTTTTTTCTCAAATTAACGTTCTTATACAAGCTACTTTTATCAGCCTACCGTAGACAAACATGGTGACACCATAATATCAGTTTTTACTGAAATTTTTTTTTTTTTTAAAGTAACGTTCTCATACAAGCTACACTTATCGGTCTACCGTATACAAACATGATGACACCATAATTTCAGTTTTTACTGAAATTTTTTTTTTTTTTCAAATTAACGATCTCATACAAGCTACTCTTATCGGCCTACCGTATACAAACATGACTACACCATAATTTCAGTTTGTACTGAAAATTAATTTTTTCTCAAATTAACGTTCTCATACAGGCTACTCTTATCGGCCTACCGTATACAAACATGATGACACCATAATTTCAGTTTTTACTGAATTTTTTTTTTTTTTTTAAAGTAACGTTATCATACAGGCTACACTTATCGGCCTACCGTATACAAACATGATGAAACCATAATTTCAGTTTTTACTGAGAATTTTGTTTTTTTTTCAAATTAACGTTCTCAAACAGGCTTTTATTATTGGCCTACCGTATACAAACATGATGACACCATAATTTCTGTTTTTACTGAAAATTTTGTTTTTTCTCAAATTAACGTTTTCATACAAGCTACTCTTATCGGCCTACCGTATACAAACATGATGACACCATAATTTCAGTTTGTACTGAAAATTAATTTTTTCTCAAATTAACGTTCTCATACAGGCTACTCTTATCGGCCTACCGTATACAAACATGATGACACTATAATTTCTGTTTTTACTGAATTTTTTTTTTTTTTTTAAAGTAACGTTATCATACAGGCTACACTTATCGGCCTACCGTATACAAACATGATGACACCATAATTTCAGTTTTTACTGAAAATTTTTTGTTTCTCAAATTAACGTTCTCATACAAGCTACTCTTATCGGCCTACCGTATACAAACATTATGACACCATAATTTCAGTTTTTACTGAAATTTTTTTTTTTTTAAAGTAACGTTCTCATACAAGCTACACTTATCGGCCTACCGTATACAAACATGATGACACCATAATTTCAGTTTTTACTGAATTTTTTTTTTTTTTTTAAAGTAACGTTTTCATACAAGCTACACTTATCGGCCTACCGTATACAAACATGATGACACCATAATTTCAGTTTTTACTGAAAATTTTGTTTTTTTTTCAAATTAACGTTCTCAAACAGGCTTTTATTATTGGCCTACCGTATACAAACATGATGACACCATAATTTCAGTTTTTACTGAAAATTTTGTTTTTTCTCAAATTAACGTTCTTATACAAGCTACTCTTATCGACATACCATAGACAAACATGGTGACACCATAATTTCTGTTTTTACTGAAAATTTTGTTTTTTCTCAAATTAACGTTCTCATACAAGCTACTCTTATCGGCCTACCGTATACAAACATGATGACACCATAATTTCAGTTTGTACTGAAAATTAATTTTTTCTCAAATTAACGTTCTCATACAGGCTACTCTTATCGGCCTACCGTATACAAACATGATGACACCATAATTTCAGTTTTTACTGAATTTTTTTTTTTTTTTTAAAGTAACGTTATCATACAGGCTACACTTATCGGCCTACCGTATACAAACATGATAACACCATAATTTCAGTTTTTACTGAAAATTTATTTTTTCTCAAATTAAAGTTCTCATACAGGCTACTCTTATTGGCCTACCGTATACAAACATGATGACACCATAATTTCAGTTTTTACTGAAAATTTTTTTTTCTCAAATTAACGTTCTCATACAGGCTACTCTTATCGGCCTACCGTATACAAACATTATGACACCATAATTTCAGTTTTTACTGAAAATTTTTTTTTCTCAAATTAACGTTCTCATACAGGCTACTCTTATCGGCCTACCGTATACAAACATTATGACACCATAATTTCAGTTTTTACTGAAATTTTTTTTTTTTAAGTAACGTTCTCATACAGGCTTTTATTATTGGCCTACCGTATACAAACATGATGACACCATAATTTCTGTTTTTACTGAAAATTTTGTTTTTTTTTAAAGTAACGTTCTCATACAAGCTACACTTATCGGCCTACCGTACACCAACATGATGACACCATAATTTCAGTTTTTACTGAAAATTTTTTTTTTTTTAAAGTAACGTTCTCATACAAGCTACACTTATCGGCCTACCGTATACAAACCTCATGACACCATAATTTCAGTTTTTACTGAAATTTTTTTTTTTTAAAGTAACGTTCTCATACAAGCTACTCTTATCGGCCTACCGTATACAAACGTGATGAAACCATAATGTCAGTTTTTACTGAAAATTTTGTTTTTTTTCAAATTAACGTTCTCATACAAGCTACACTTATCGGCCTACCGTACACAAACATGATGACACCATAATTTCAGTTTTTACTGAAATTTTTTTTTTTTTAAAGTAACGTTCTCATACAAGCTACACTTATCGGCCTACCGTATACAAACCTCATGACACCATAATTTCAGTTTTTACTGAAATTTTTTTTTTTTAAAGTAACGTTCTCATACAAGCTACTCTTATCAGCCTACCGTAGACAAACATGGTGACACCATAACTTCTGTTTTTACTGAAAATTTATTTTTTCTCAAATTAAAGTTCTCATACAGGCTACTCTTATCGGCCTACCGTATACAAACATGATGACACCATAATTTCAGTTTTTACTGAAAATTTTGTTTTTTTTCAAATTAACGTTCTCATACAGGCTTTTATTATTGGCCTAAAGTATACAAACATGATGACACCATAATTTCAGTTTTTACTGAAATTTTTTTTTTTTTTAAAGTAACGTTCTCATACAAGCTACACTTATCGGCCTACCGTATACAAACATGATGACACCATAATTTCAGTTTTTACTGAAATTTTTTTTTTTTTTAAGTAACGTTCTCAAACAAGCTACACTGATCGGCCTACCGTATACAAACATGATGACACCACAATTTCAGTTTTTACTGAATTTTTTTTTTTTTTTAAAAGTAACGTTCTCATACAAGCTACTCTTATCGGCCTACCGTATACAAACGTGATGAAACCATAATGTCAGTTTTTACTGAAAATTTTGTTTTTTTTCAAATAACCGTTCTTATACAAGCTACTCTTATCAGCCTACCGTAGACAAACATGGTGACACCATAACTTCTGTTTTTACTGAAAATTTATTTTTTCTCAAATTAAAGTTCTCATACAGGCTACTCTTATCGGCCTACCGTATACAAACATGATGAAACCATAATTTCAGTTTTTACTGAAAATTTTGTTTTTTTTCAAATTAACGTTCTCATACAGGCTTTTATTATTGGCCTAAAGTATACAAACATGATGACACCATAATTTCAGTTTTTACTGAAATTTTTTTTTCTCAAATTAACGTTCTCATACAAGCTACTCTTATCGGCCTACCATATACGAACATGATGACACCGTAATTGCAGTTTTTACTGAAAATTTATTTTTTCTCAAATTAAAGTTCTCATACAGGCTACTCTTATCGGCCTACCGTATACAAACATGATGAAACCATAATTTCAGTTTTTACTGAAAATTTTGTTTTTTTTCAAATTAACGTTCTCATACAGGCTTTTATTATTGGCCTACCGTATACAAACATGATGACACCATAATTTCTGTTTTTACTGAAAATTTTGTTTTTTCTCAAATTAACGTTCTCATACAAGCTACTCTTATCGGCCTACCGTATACAAACTTGATGACACCATAATTTCAGTTTGTACTGAAAATTAATTTTTCCTCAAATTAACGTTCTCATACAGGCTACTCTTATCGGCCTACCGTATACAAACATGATGACACCATAATTTCAGTTTGTACTGAAAATTAATTTTTTCTCAAATTAACGTTCTCATACAGGCTACTCTTATCGGCCTACCGTATACAAACATGATGACACCATAATTTCAGTTTTTACTGAAATTTTTTTTTTTTAAAATAACGTTTTCATACAAGCTACACTTATCGGCCTACCGTATACAAACTTGATGACACCATAATTTCAGTTTGTACTGAAAATTAATTTTTCCTCAAATTAACGTTCTCATACAGGCTACTCTTATCGGCCTACCGTATACAAACATGATGACACCATAATTTCAGTTTTTACTGAAATTTTTTTTTCTCAAATTAACGTTCTCATACAAGCTACTCTTATCGGCCTACCATATACGAACATGATGACACCGTAATTGCAGTTTTCACTGAAAATTTTTTTTTTTCTCAAATGAACGTTCTCATACAGGCTACTCTTATCGGCCTACCGTACACAAACATGATGACACTATAATTTCAGTTTTTACTGAAAAATTTTTTTTTCTCAAATTAACGTTCTTATACTAGCTACTCTTATCGGCATACCGTATACAAACTTGATGACACTATAATTTCAGTTTTTACTGAATTTTTTTTTTCTCAAATTAACGTTCTCATACAGGCTACTCTTATCGGCATACCGTAGACAAACATGGTGACACCATAATTTCCGTTTTTACTGAAAATTTTGTTTTTTTTCAAATTAACGATCTCATACAGGCTTTTATTATTGGCCTACCGTATACAAACATGATGACACCATAATTTCAGTTTGTACTGAAAATTAATTTTTTTTTAAAGTAACGTTTTCATACAAGCTACACTTATCGGCCTACCGTATACAAACTTGATGACACTATAATTTCAGTTTTTACTGAATTTTTTTTTTCTCAAATTAACGTTCTCATACAGGCTACTCTTATCGGCATACCGTAGACAAACATGGTGACACCATAATTTCCGTTTTTACTGAAAATTTTGTTTTTTTTCAAATTAACGATCTCATACAGGCTTTTATTATTGGCCTACCGTATACAAACATGATGACACCATAATTTCAGTTTGTACTGAAAATTAATTTTTTTTTAAAGTAACGTTTTCATACAAGCTACACTTATCGGCCTACCGTATACAAACTTGATGACACTATAATTTCAGTTTTTACTGAATTTTTTTTTTTCTCAAATTAACGTTCTCATACAGGCTACTCTTATAGGCCTACCGTATACAAACATGATGACACCATAATTTCTGTTTTTACTGAAAATTTTTTTTTTCTCAAATTAACGTTCTTATACAAGCTTCTCTTATCGGCCTACTGTATACAAACATGGTGACACCATAATTTCTGTTTTTACTAAAAATTTTTTTTTCTCAAATTAACGTTCTCATACAGGCTACTCTTATCGGCCTATCGTATACAAACATGATGACACCATAATTTCAGTTTGTACTGAAAATTAATTTTTTCTCAAATTAACGTTCTCATACAGGCTACTCTTATCAGCCTACCGTATACAAACATGATGACACCATAATTTCAGTTTTTACTGAAATTTTTTTTTTTTAAAGTAACGTTTTCATACAAGCTACACTTATCGGCCTACCGTATACAAACTTGATGACACCATAATTTCAGTTTGTACTGAAAATTAATTTTTCCTCAAATTAACGTTCTCATACAGGCTACTCTTATCGGCCTACCGTATACAAACATGATGACACCACAATTTCAGTTTTTACTGAATTTTTTTTTTTTTTTAAAAGTAACGTTCTCATACAAGCTACTCTTATCGGCCTACCGTATACAAACGTGATGAAACCATAATGTCAGTTTTTACTGAAAATTTTGTTTTTTTTCAAATTAACGTTCTTATACAAGCTACTCTTATCAGCCTACCGTAGACAAACATGGTGACACCATAACTTCTGTTTTTACTGAAAATTTATTTTTTCTCAAATTAAAGTTCTCATACAGGCTACTCTTATCGGCCTACCGTATACAAACATGATGAAACCATAATTTCAGTTTTTACTGAAAATTTTGTTTTTTTTCAAATTAACGTTCTCATACAGGCTTTTATTATTGGCCTAAAGTATACAAACATGATGACACCATAATTTCAGTTTTTACTGAAATTTTTTTTTCTCAAATTAACGTTCTCATACAAGCTACTCTTATCGGCATACCGTAGACAAACATGATGACACCATAATTTCAGTTTGTACTGAAAATTAATTTTTTCTCAAATTAACGTTCTCATACAGGCTACTCTTATCGGCCTATCGTATACAAACATGATGACACCATAATTTCAGTTTTTACTGAAATTTTTTTTTTTTAAAGTAACGTTTTCATACAAGCTACACTTATCGGCCTACCGTATACAAACTTGATGACACCATAATTTCAGTTTGTACTGAAAATTAATTTTTCCTCAAATTAACGTTCTCATACAGGCTACTCTTATCGGCCTACCGTATACAAACATGATGACACCATAATTTCAGTTTGTACTGAAAATTAATTTTTTCTCAAATTAACGTTCTCATACAGGCTACTCTTATCGGCCTACCGTATACAAACATGATGACACCATAATTTCAGTTTTTACTGAAATTTTTTTTTTTTAAAGTAACGTTTTCATACAAGCTACACTTATCGGCCTACCGTATACAAACTTGATGACACATTAATTTCAGTTTGTACTGAAAATTAATTTTTCCTCAAATTAACGTTCTCATACAGGCTACTTTTATCGGCCTACCGTATACAAACATGATGACACCATAATTTCAGTTTTTACTGAAAATTTTTTTTTCTCAAATTAACGTTCTCATACAGGCTACTCTTATCGGCCTACCGTATACAAACATGATGGCACCATAATTTCAGTTTTTACTGAAATTTTTTTTTCTCAAATTAACGTTCTCATACGAGCTACTCTTATCGGCCTACCATATACGAACATGATGACACCGTAATTACAGTTTTCACTGAAAATTTTTTTTTTCTCAAATGAACGTTCTCATACAGGCTACTCTTATCGGCCTACCGTATACGAACATGATGACACTATAATTTCAGTTTTTACTGAAAAATTTATTTTTTCTCAAATTAAAGTTCTCATACAGGCTACTCTTATTGGCCTACCGTATACAAACATGATGACACCATAATTTCAGTTTTTACTGAAAATTTTTTTTTCTCAAATTAACGTTCTCATACAGGCTACTCTTATCGGCCTACCGTATACAAACATGATGACACCATAATTTCAGTTTGTACTGAAAATTAATTTTTTCTCAAATTAACGTTCTCATACAGGCTACTCTTATCGGCCTACCGTATACAAACATGATGACACCATAATTTCAGTTTTTACTGAATTTTTTTTTTTTTTTTAAAGTAACGTTATCATACAGGCTACACTTATCGGCCTACCGTATACAAACATGATAACACCATAATTTCAGTTTTTACTGAAAATTTATTTTTTCTCAAATTAAAGTTCTCATACAGGCTACTCTTATTGGCCTACCGTATACAAACATGATGACACCATAATTTCAGTTTTTACTGAAAATTTTTTTTTCTCAAATTAACGTTCTCATACAGGCTACTCTTATCGGCCTACCGTATACAAACATTATGACACCATAATTTCAGTTTTTACTGAAAATTTTTTTTTCTCAAATTAACGTTCTCATACAGGCTACTCTTATCGGCCTACCGTATACAAACATTATGACACCATAATTTCAGTTTTTACTGAAATTTTTTTTTTTTAAGTAACGTTCTCATACAGGCTTTTATTATTGGCCTACCGTATACAAACATGATGACACCATAATTTCTGTTTTTACTGAAAATTTTGTTTTTTTTTAAAGTAACGTTCTCATACAAGCTACACTTATCGGCCTACCGTACACCAACATGATGACACCATAATTTCAGTTTTTACTGAAAATTTTTTTTTTTTTTAAAGTAACGTTCTCATACAAGCTACACTTATCGGCCTACCGTATACAAACCTCATGACACCATAATTTCAGTTTTTACTGAAATTTTTTTTTTTTAAAGTAACGTTCTCATACAAGCTACTCTTATCGGCCTACCGTATACAAACGTGATGAAACCATAATGTCAGTTTTTACTGAAAATTTTGTTTTTTTTCAAATTAAAGTTCTCATACAGGCTACTCTTATCGGCCTACCGTATACAAACATGATGACACCATAATTTCAGTTTTTACTGAAAATTTTGTTTTTTTTCAAATTAACGTTCTCATACAGGCTTTTATTATTGGCCTAAAGTATACAAACATGATGACACCATAATTTCAGTTTTTACTGAAATTTTTTTTTTTTTTAAAGTAACGTTCTCATACAAGCTACACTTATCGGCCTACCGTATACAAACATGATGACACCATAATTTCAGTTTTTACTGAAATTTTTTTTTTTTTTTAGTTACGTTCTCAAACAAGCTACACTGATCGGCCTACCGTATACAAACATGATGACACCACAATTTCAGTTTTTACTGAATTTTTTTTTTTTTTTAAAAGTAACGTTCTCATACAAGCTACTCTTATCGGCCTACCGTATACAAACGTGATGAAACCATAATGTCAGTTTTTACTGAAAATTTTGTTTTTTTTCAAATTAACGTTCTTATACAAGCTACTCTTATCAGCCTACCGTAGACAAACATGGTGACACCATAACTTCTGTTTTTACTGAAAATTTATTTTTTCTCAAATTAAAGTTCTCATACAGGCTACTCTTATCGGCCTACCGTATACAAACATGATGAAACCATAATTTCAGTTTTTACTGAAAATTTTGTTTTTTTTCAAATTAACGTTCTCATACAGGCTTTTATTATTGGCCTAAAGTATACAAACATGATGACACCATAATTTCAGTTTTTACTGAAATTTTTTTTTCTCAAATTAACGTTCTCATACAAGCTACTCTTATCGGCCTACCATATACGAACATGATGACACCGTAATTGCAGTTTTTACTGAAAATTTTTTTTTTCTCAAATGAATGTTCTCATACAGGCTACTCTTATCGGCCTACCGTATACAAACATGATGACACTATAATTTCAGTTTTTACTGAAAATTTTTTTTTTCTTAAATTAACGTTCTTATACAAGCTACTCTTATCGGCATACCGTAGACAAACATGGTGACACCATAATTTCCGTTTTTACTGAAAATTTTGTTTTTTTTCAAATTAACGATCTCATACAGGCTTTTATTATTGGCCTACCGTATACAAACATGATGACACCATAATTTCTGTTTTTACTGAAAATTTTGTTTTTTCTCAAATTAACGTTCTCATACAAGCTACTCTTATCGGCCTACCGTATACAAACATGATGACACCATAATTTCAGTTTGTACTGAAAATTAATTTTTTCTCAAATTAACGTTCTCATACAGGCTACTCTTATCGGCCTATCGTATACAAACATGATGACACCATAATTTCAGTTTTTACTGAAATTTTTTTTTTTTAAAGTAACGTTTTCATACAAGCTACACTTATCGGCCTACCGTATACAAACTTGATGACACCATAATTTCAGTTTGTACTGAAAATTAATTTTTCCTCAAATTAACGTTCTCATACAGGCTACTCTTATCGGCCTACCGTATAAAAACATGATGACACCATAATTTCAGTTTGTACTGAAAATTAATTTTTTCTCAAATTAACGTTCTCATACAGGCTACTCTTATCGGCCTACCGTATACAAACATGATGACACCATAATTTCAGTTTTTACTGAAATTTTTTTTTTTTAAAGTAACGTTTTCATACAAGCTACACTTATCGGCCTACCGTATACAAACTTGATGACACCATAATTTCAGTTTGTACTGAAAATTAATTTTTCCTCAAATTAACGTTCTCATACAGGCTACTCTTATCGGCCTACCGTATACAAACATGATGACACCATAATTTCAGTTTTTACTGAAATTTTTTTTTCTCAAATTAACGTTCTCATACAAGCTACTCTTATCGGCCTACCATATACGAACATGATGACACCGTAATTGCAGTTTTCACTGAAAATTTTTTTTTTTCTCAAATGAACGTTCTCATACAGGCTACTCTTATCGGCCTACCGTATACGAACATGATGACACTATAATTTCAGTTTTTACTGAAAAATTTTTTTTTCTCAAATTAACGTTCTTATACTAGCTACTCTTATCGGCATACCGTATACAAACTTGATGACACTATAATTTCAGTTTTTACTGAATTTTTTTTTTCTCAAATTAACGTTCTCATACAGGCTACTCTTATCGGCATACCGTAGACAAACATGGTGACACCATAATTTCCGTTTTTACTGAAAATTTTGTTTTTTTTCAAATTAACGATCTCATACAGGCTTTTATTATTGGCCTACCGTATACAAACATGATGACACCATAATTTCAGTTTGTACTGAAAATTAATTTTTTTTTAAAGTAACGTTTTCATACAAGCTACACTTATCGGCCTACCGTATACAAACTTGATGACACTATAATTTCAGTTTTTACTGAATTTTTTTTTTCTCAAATTAACGTTCTCATACAGGCTACTCTTATCGGCATACCGTAGACAAACATGGTGACACCATAATTTCCGTTTTTACTGAAAATTTTGTTTTTTTTCAAATTAACGATCTCATACAGGCTTTTATTATTGGCCTACCGTATACAAACATGATGACACCATAATTTCAGTTTGTACTGAAAATTAATTTTTTTTTAAAGTAACGTTTTCATACAAGCTACACTTATCGGCCTACCGTATACAAACTTGATGACACTATAATTTCAGTTTTTACTGAATTTTTTTTTTTCTCAAATTAACGTTCTCATACAGGCTACTCTTATAGGCCTACCGTATACAAACATGATGACACCATAATTTCTGTTTTTACTGAAAATTTTTTTTTTCTCAAATTAACGTTCTTATACAAGCTTCTCTTATCGGCCTACTGTATACAAACATGGTGACACCATAATTTCTGTTTTTACTAAAAATTTTTTTTTCTCAAATTAACGTTCTCATACAGGCTACTCTTATCGGCCTATCGTATACAAACATGATGACACCATAATTTCAGTTTGTACTGAAAATTAATTTTTTCTCAAATTAACGTTCTCATACAGGCTACTCTTATCAGCCTACCGTATACAAACATGATGACACCATAATTTCAGTTTTTACTGAAATTTTTTTTTTTTAAAGTAACGTTTTCATACAAGCTACACTTATCGGCCTACCGTATACAAACTTGATGACACCATAATTTCAGTTTGTACTGAAAATTAATTTTTCCTCAAATTAACGTTCTCATACAGGCTTTTATTATTGGCCTAAAGTATACAAACATGATGACACCATAATTTCAGTTTTTACTGAAATTTTTTTTTCTCAAATTAACGTTCTCATACAAGCTACTCTTATCGGCATACCGTAGACAAACATGATGACACCATAATTTCAGTTTGTACTGAAAATTAATTTTTTCTCAAATTAACGTTCTCATACAGGCTACTCTTATCGGCCTATCGTATACAAACATGATGACACCATAATTTCTGTTTTTACTGAAAATTTTTTTTTTCTCAAATTAACGTTCTTATACAAGCTTCTCTTATCGGCCTACTGTATACAAACATGGTGACACCATAATTTCTGTTTTTACTGAAAATTTTTTTTTTCTCAAATTAACGTTCTTATACAAGCTTCTCTTATCGGCCTACTGTATACAAACATGGTGACACCATAATTTCTGTTTTTACTAAAAATTTTTTTTTCTCAAATTAACGTTCTCATACAGGCTACTCTTATCGGCCTATCGTATACAAACATGATGACACCATAATTTCAGTTTGTACTGAAAATTAATTTTTTCTCAAATTAACGTTCTCATACAGGCTACTCTTATAGGCCTACCGTATACAAACATGATGACACCATAATTTCTGTTTTTACTGAAAATTTTTTTTTTCTCAAATTAACGTTCTTATACAAGCTTCTCTTATCGGCCTACTGTATACAAACATGGTGACACCATAATTTCTGTTTTTACTGAAAATTTTTTTTTTCTCAAATTAACGTTCTTATACAAGCTTCTCTTATCGGCCTACTGTATACAAACATGGTGACACCATAATTTCTGTTTTTACTAAAAATTTTTTTTTCTTAAATTAACGTTCTCATACAGGCTACTCTTATCGGCCTATCGTATACAAACATGATGACACCATAATTTCAGTTTGTACTGAAAATTAATTTTTTCTCAAATTAACGTTCTCATACAGGCTACTCTTATCAGCCTACCGTATACAAACATGATGACACCATAATTTCAGTTTTTACTGAAATTTTTTTTTTTTAAAGTAACGTTTTCATACAAGCTACACTTATCGGCCTACCGTATACAAACTTGATGACACCATAATTTCAGTTTGTACTGAAAATTAATTTTTCCTCAAATTAACGTTCTCATACAGGCTACTCTTATCGGCCTACCGTATACAAACGTGATGAAACCATAATGTCAGTTTTTACTGAAAATTTTGTTTTTTTTCAAATTAACGTTCTTATACAAGCTACTCTTATCAGCCTACCGTAGACAAACATGGTGACACCATAACTTCTGTTTTTACTGAAAATTTATTTTTTCTCAAATTAAAGTTCTCATACAGGCTACTCTTATCGGCCTACCGTATACAAACATGATGAAACCATAATTTCAGTTTTTACTGAAAATTTTGTTTTTTTTCAAATTAACGTTCTCATACAGGCTTTTATTATTGGCCTAAAGTATACAAACATGATGACACCATAATTTCAGTTTTTACTGAAATTTTTTTTTCTCAAATTAACGTTCTCATACAAGCTACTCTTATCGGCATACCGTAGACAAACATGATGACACCATAATTTCAGTTTGTACTGAAAATTAATTTTTTCTCAAATTAACGTTCTCATACAGGCTACTCTTATCGGCCTATCGTATACAAACATGATGACACCATAATTTCAGTTTTTACTGAAATTTTTTTTTTTTAAAGTAACGTTTTCATACAAGCTACACTTATCGGCCTACCGTATACAAACTTGATGACACCATAATTTCAGTTTGTACTGAAAATAATTTTTCCTCAAATTAACGTTCTCATACAGGCTACTCTTATCGGCCTACCGTATACAAACATGATGACACCATAATTTCAGTTTGTACTGAAAATTAATTTTTTCTCAAATTAACGTTCTCATACAGGCTACTCTTATCGGCCTACCGTATACAAACATGATGACACCATAATTTCAGTTTTTACTGAAATTTTTTTTTTTTAAAGTAACGTTTTCATACAAGCTACACTTATCGGCCTACCGTATACAAACTTGATGACACATTAATTTCAGTTTGTACTGAAAATTAATTTTTCCTCAAATTAACGTTCTCATACAGGCTACTCTTATCGGCCTACCGTATACAAACATGATGACACCATAATTTCAGTTTTTACTGAAATTTTTTTTTCTCAAATTAACGTTCTCATACAAGCTACTCTTATCGGCCTACCATATACGAACATGATGACACCGTAATTGCAGTTTTCACTGAAAATTTTTTTTTTCTCAAATGAACGTTCTCATACAGGCTACTCTTATCGGCCTACCGTATACGAACATGATGACACTATAATTTCAGTTTTTACTGAAAAATTTTTTTTTCTCAAATTAACGTTCTTATACTAGCTACTCTTATCGGCATACCGTAGACAAACATGGTGACACCATAATTTCCGTTTTTACTGAAAATTTTGTTTTTTTTCAAATTAACGATCTCATACAGGCTTTTATTATTGGCCTACCGTATACAAACATGATGACACCATAATTTCATTTTTGTACTGAAAATTAATTTTTTTTTAAAGTAACGTTTTCATACAAGCTACACTTATCGGCCTACCGTATACAAACTTGATGACACTATAATTTCAGTTTTTACTGAATTTTTTTTTTCTCAAATTAACGTTCTCATACAGGCTACTCTTATCGGCATACCGTAGACAAACATGGTGACACCATAATTTCCGTTTTTACTGAAAATTTTGTTTTTTTTCAAATTAACGATCTCATACAGGCTTTTATTATTGGCCTACCGTATACAAACATGATGACACCATAATTTCAGTTTGTACTGAAAATTAATTTTTTTTTAAAGTAACGTTTTCATACAAGCTACACTTATCGGCCTACCGTATACAAACTTGATGACACTATAATTTCAGTTTTTACTGAATTTTTTTTTTTCTCAAATTAACGTTCTCATACAGGCTACTCTTATAGGCCTACCGTATACAAACATGATGACACCATAATTTCTGTTTTTACTGAAAAGTTTTTTTTTCTCAAATTAACGTTCTTATACAAGCTTCTCTTATCGGCCTACTGTATACAAACATGGTGACACCATAATTTCTGTTTTTACTGAAAATTTTTTTTTCTCAAATTAACGTTCTCATACAGGCTACTCTTATCGGCCTATCGTATACAAACATGATGACACCATAATTTCAGTTTTCACTGAAAATTTTTTTTTTCTCAAATTACGTTCTTATACAAGCTGCTCTTATCGGCCTACCGTATACAAACATGATGAAAATATAATTTCAGTTTTTAATGAATTTTTTTTTTTTTTTTAAAAGTAACGTTATCATACAGGCTACATTTATCGGCCTACCGTATACAAACATGATGACACCATATTATAGTTTTTACTGAAAATTTTTTTTTCTCAAATTAACGTTCTCATACAAGCTACTCTTATCGGCCTACCGTATACAAACATGATGACACCATAATTTCAGTTTTTACTGAAATTTTTTTTTTTTTTAAAGTAACGTTCTCATACAAGCTACACTTATCGGCCTACCGTATACAAACATGATGACACCATAATTTGAGTTTTTACTGAAATTTTTTTTTTCTCAAATTAACGTTCTCATACAAGCTACTCTTATCGGCCTACCGTAGACAAACATGGTGACACCATAATTTCTGTTTTTACTGAAAATTTATTTTTTCTCAAATTAACGTTCTCATACAGGCTACTCTTATCGGCCTACCGTATACAAACATGATGACACCATAATTTCTGTTTTTACTGAAAATTTTTTTTTTCTCAAATTAACGTTCTTATACAAGCTACTCTTATCGGCCTACCGTATACAAACATGATGACACCATAATATAGTTTTTACTGAAATTTTTTTTTTTTTTTAAAGTAACGTTCTCATACAAGCTACACTTATCGGCCTACCGTATACAAACATGATGACACCATAATCTCAGTTTTCACTGAAAATTTTTTTTTTCTCAAATGAACGTTCTCATACAGGCTACTCTTATCGGCCTACCGTATACGAACATGATGACACTATAATTTCAGTTTTTACTGAAAAATTTTTTTTTCTCAAATTAACGTTCTTATACTAGCTACTCTTATCGGCATACCGTAGACAAACATGGTGACACCATAATTTCCGTTTTTACTGAAAATTTTGTTTTTTTTCAAATTAACGATCTCATACAGGCTTTTATTATTGGCCTACCGTATACAAACATGATGACACCATAATTTCAGTTTGTACTGAAAATTAATTTTTTTTTAAAGTAACGTTTTCATACAAGCTACACTTATCGGCCTACCGTATACAAACTTGATGACACTATAATTTCAGTTTTTACTGAATTTTTTTTTTCTCAAATTAACGTTCTCATACAGGCTACTCTTATCGGCATACCGTAGACAAACATGGTGACACCATAATTTCCGTTTTTACTGAAAATTTTGTTTTTTTTTCAAATTAACGATCTCATACAGGCTTTTATTATTGGCCTACCGTATACAAACATGATGACACCATAATTTCAGTTTGTACTGAAAATTAATTTTTTTTTAAAGTAACGTTTTCATACAAGCTACACTTATCGGCCTACCGTATACAAACTTGATGACACTATAATTTCAGTTTTTACTGAATTTTTTTTTTTCTCAAATTAACGTTCTCATACAGGCTACTCTTATAGGCCTACCGTATACAAACATGATGACACCATAATTTCTGTTTTTACTGAAAATTTTTTTTTTCTCAAATTAACGTTCTTATACAAGCTTCTCTTATCGGCCTACTGTATACAAACATGGTGACACCATAATTTCTGTTTTTACTGAAAATTTTTTTTTCTCAAATTAACGTTCTCATACAGGCTACTCTTATCGGCCTATCGTATACAAACATGATGACACCATAATTTCAGTTTTCACTGAAAATTTTTTTTTTCTCAAATTACGTTCTTATACAAGCTGCTCTTATCGGCCTACCGTATACAAACATGATGAAACTATAATTTCAGTTTTTACTGAATTTTTTTTTTTTTTAAAAGTAACGTTATCATACAGGCTACATTTATCGGCCTACCGTATACAAACATGATGACACCATATTATAGTTTTTACTGAAAATTTTTTTTTCTCAAATTAACTTTCTCATACAAGCTACTCTTATCGGCCTACCGTATACAAACATGATGACACCATAATTTCAGTTTTTACTGAAATTTTTTTTTTTTTTAAAGTAACGTTCTCATACAAGCTACACTTATCGGCCTACCGTATACAAACATGATGACACCATGATTTGAGTTTTTACTGAAATTTTTTTTTTCTCAAATTAACGTTCTCATACAAGCTACTCTTATCGGCCTACCGTAGACAAACATGGTGACACCATAATTTCTGTTTTTACTGAAAATTTATTTTTTCTCAAATTAACGTTCTCATACAGGCTACTCTTATCGGCCTACCGTATACAAACATGATGACACCATAATTTCTGTTTTTACTGAAAATTTTTTTTTTCTCAAATTAACGTTCTTATACAAGCTACTCTTATCGGCCTACCGTATACAAACATGATGACACCAAAATATAGTTTTTACTGAAATTTTTTTTTTTTTTTAAAGTAACGTTCTCATACAAGCTACACTTATCGGCCTACCGTATACAAACATGATGACACCATAATCTCAGTTTTTACTGAAAATTTTTTTTTTCTCAAATTAACGTTCTTATACAAGCTACTCTTATCGGCCTACCGTAGACAAACATGGTGACACCATAATTTCTGTTTTTACTGAAATTTTTTTTTTTTTTTAAAGTAACGTTCTCATACAAGCTACACTTATCGGCCTACCGTATACAAACATGATGACACCATAATCTCAGTTTTTACTGAAAATTTTTTTTTTCTCAAATTAACGTTCTTATACAAGCTACTCTTATCGGCCTACCGTATACAAACATGATGACACCATAATATAGTTTTTACTGAAATTTTTTTTTTTTTTTAAAGTAACGTTCTTATACAAGCTACTCTTATCGGCCTACCGTATACAAACATGATGACACCATAATTTCAGTTTTTACTGAAATTTTTTTTTTTTTTTAAAGTAACGTTCTCATACAAGCTACACTTATCGGCCTACCGTATATAAACATCATTACACCATAATTTCAGTTTTGACTGAAAATTTTTTTTTCCTCAAATTAACTTTCTCATACAAGCTACTCTTATCGGCCTACCGTATACAAACATGATGACACCGTAATTTCAGTTTTCACTGAAATTTTTTTTTTTTTAAAGTAACGTTCTCATACAAGCTACACTTATCGGCCTACCGTACACAAACATGATGACACCATAATTTCAGTTTTTACTGAAAATTTTTTTTTTTTTTTAAAGTAACGTTCTCATACAAGCTACTCTTATCGGCCTACCGTATACAAACATGATGACACCGTAATTTCAGTTTTCACTGAAATTTTTTTTTTTTTAAAGTAACGTTCTCATACAAGCTACACTTATCGGCCTACCGTATACAAACGTGATGAAACCATAATTTCAGTTTTTACTGAAAATTTTGTTTTTTTTCAAATTAACGTTCTTATACAAGCTACTCTTATCAGCCTACCGTAGACAAACATGGTGACACCATAACTTCTGTTTTTACTGAAAATTTATTTTTTCTCAAATTAAAGTTCTCATACAGGCTACTCTTATCGGCCTACCGTATACAAACATGATGAAACCATAATTTCAGTTTTTACTGAAAATTTTGTTTTTTTTCAAATTAACGTTCTCATACAGGCTTTTATTATTGGCCTAACGTATACAAACATGATGACACCATAATTTCAGTTTTTACTGAAATTTTTTTTTTTTAAAGTAACGTTCTTATACTAGCTACTCTTATCAGCCTACCGTAGACAAACATGGTGACACCATAATATCAGTTTTTACTGAAATTTTTTTTTTTTTTAAGTAGCGTTCTCATACAAGCTACTCTTATCGGCCCACCGTATACAAACATGATGAAACCATAATTTCTGTTTTTACTGAAAATTTTGTTTTTTTTCAAATTAACGTTCTCATACAGGCTTTTATTATTTACCTAACGTATACAAACATGATGACACCATAATTTCAGTTTTTACTGAAATTTTTTTTTTTTTTAAAGTAACGTTCTCATACAAGCTACACTTATCGGCCTATCGTATACAAACATGATGACACCATAATTTCAGTTTTTACTGAATTTTTTTTTTTTTTTCAAATTAACGTTCTCATACAGGCTACTCTTATCGGCCTACCGTATACAAACATGATGAAACCATAATTTCAGTTTTTACTGAAAATTTTGTTTTTTTTTCAAATTAACGTTCTCATACAGGCTTTTATTATTGGCCTAACGTATACAAACATGATGACACCATAATTTCAGTTTTTACTGAAATTTTTTTTTTTTAAAGTAACGTTCTCATACAAGCTACTCTTATCGGCCTACCGTATACAAACATGATGACACCGTAATTTCAGTTTTCACTGAAATTTTTTTTTTTTTAAAGTAACGTTCTCATACAAGCTACACTTATCGGCCTACCGTACACAAACATGATGACACCATAATTTCAGTTTTTACTGAAAATTTTTTTTTTTTTTTAAAGTAACGTTCTCATACAAGCTACTCTTATCGGCCTACCGTATACAAACATGATGACACCGTAATTTCAGTTTTCACTGAAATTTTTTTTTTTTTAAAGTAACGTTCTCATACAAGCTACACTTATCGGCCTACCGTATACAAACGTGATGAAACCATAATTTCAGTTTTTACTGAAAATTTTGTTTTTTTTCAAATTAACGTTCTTATACAAGCTACTCTTATCAGCCTACCGTAGACAAACATGGTGACACCATAACTTCTGTTTTTACTGAAAATTTATTTTTTCTCAAATTAAAGTTCTCATACAGGCTACTCTTATCGGCCTACCGTATACAAACATGATGAAACCATAATTTCAGTTTTTACTGAAAATTTTGTTTTTTTTCAAATTAACGTTCTCATACAGGCTACTCTTATCAGCCTACCGTAGACAAACATGGTGACACCATAACTTCTGTTTTTACTGAAAATTTATTTTTTCTCAAATTAAAGTTCTCATACAGGCTACTCTTATCGGCCTACCGTATACAAACATGATGAAACCATAATTTCAGTTTTTACTGAAAATTTTGTTTTTTTTCAAATTAACGTTCTCATACAGGCTTTTATTATTGGCCTAACGTATACAAACATGATGACACCATAATTTCAGTTTTTACTGAAATTTTTTTTTTTTTTAAAGTAACGTTCTTATACTAGCTACTCTTATCAGCCTACCGTAGACAAACATGGTGACACCATAATATCAGTTTTTACTGAAATTTTTTTTTTTTTTAAGTAGCGTTCTCATACAAGCTACACTTATCGGCCTACCGTATACAAACATGATGACACCATAATTTCAGTTTTTACTGAAATTTTTTTTTTTTTTAAAAGTAACGTTCTCATACAAGCTACACTTATCGGCCTACCGTATACAAACATGATGACACCATAATTTCAGTTTTTACTGAATTTTTTTTTTTTTTTCAAATTAACGTTCTCATACAGGCTACTCTTATCGGCCCACCGTATACAAACATGATGAAACCATAATTTCTGTTTTTACTGAAAATTTTGTTTTTTTTCAAATTAACGTTCTCATACAGGCTTTTATTATTGGCCTAACGTATACAAACATGATGACACCATAATTTCAGTTTTTACTGAAATTTTTTTTTTTTTTAAAGTAACGTTCTCATACAAGCTACACTTATCGGCCTACCGTATACAAACATGATGACACCATAATTTCAGTTTTTACTGAACTTTTTTTTTTTTTAAAGTAACGTTCTCATACAAGCTACACTTATCGGCCTACCGTATACAAACATGATGACACCATAATTTCAGTTTTTACTGGAATTTTTTTTTTTTTAAAGTAACGTTCTCATACAAGCTACACTTATCGGCCTACCGTATACAAACATGATGACACCATAATTTCAGTTTTTACTGAATTTTTTTTTTTTTTCAAATTAACGTTCTCATACAGGCTACTCTTATCGGCCTACCGTATACAAACATGATGAAACCATAATTTCAGTTTTTACTGAAAATTTTGTTTTTTTTCAAATTAACGTTCTCATACAGGCTTTTATTATTGGCCTAACGTATACAAACATGATGACACCATAATTCCAGTTTTTACTGAAATTTTTTTTTTTTAAAGTAACGTTCTCATACAAGCTACTCTTATCGGCCTACCGTATACAAACGTGATGAAACCATAATTTCAGTTTTTACTGAATTTTTTTTTTTATAAAGTAACGTTCTCATACAGGCTACTCTTATCGGCCTACCGTATACAAACATGATGAAACCATAATTTCAGTTTTTACTGAAAATTTTGTTTTTTTTCAAATTAACGTTCTCATACAGGCTTTTATTATTGGCCTAACGTATACAAACATGATGACACCATAATTTCAGTTTTTACTGAAAATTTTTTTTTTCTCAAATTAACGTTCTTATACAAGCTACTCTTATCAGCCTACCGTAGACAAACATGGTGACACCATAACTTCTGTTTTTACTGAAAATTTATTTTTTCTCAAATTAACGTTCTCATACAGGCTACTCCTATCGGCCTACCGTATACGAACATGATGACATCATAATTTCAGTTTTTACTGAATTTTTTTTTTTTTTTTGAAGTAACGTTCTCATACAAGCTACTCTTATCGGCCTACCGTATACAAACATGATGAAACCATGATTTCAGTTTTTACTGAATATTTTTTTTTTTTCAAATTAACGTTCTCATACAGGCTACTCTTATCGGCCTACCGTATACAAACATGATGACACCATAATTTCAGTTTTTACTGAAAATTTTGTTTTTTTTCAAATTAACGTTCTCATACAAGCTACTCTTATCGGCCTACCGTATACAAACATGATGACACCATAATTTCAGTTTTTACTGAATTTTTTTTTTTTTTAAAAGTAACGTTTTCATACAAGCTACACTTATCGGCCTACCGTATACAAACTTGATGACACTATAATTTCAGTTTTTACTGAATTTTTTTTTTCTCAAATTAACGTTCTCATACAGGCTACTCTTATAGGCCTACCGTATACAAACATGATGACACCATAATTTCTGTTTTTACTGAAAATTTTTTTTTTCTCAAATTAACGTTCTTATACAAGCTACTCTTATCGGCCGACCGTATACAAACATGGTGACACCATAATTTCTGTTTTTACTGAAAATGTTTTTTTAAAGTAACGTTCTCATACAAGCTACACTTATCGGCCTACCGTATAGAAACATGATGACACCATAATTTCAGTTTTTACTGAATTTTTTTTTTTTTTTTAAAGTAACGTTCTCATCCATGCTACACTTATCGGCCTACCGTATACAAACATGATGACGACATAATTTCAGTTTTTACTAAATTTTTTTTTTTTTTAAAAGTAACGTTTTCATACAAGCTACACTTATCGGCCTACCGTATACAAACTTGATGACACTATAATTTCAGTTTTTACTGAATTTTTTTTTCTCAAATTAACGTTCTCATACAGGCTACTCTTATAGGCCTACCGTATACAAACATGATGACACCATAATTTCTGTTTTTACTGAAAATTTTTTTTTCTCAAATTAACGTTCTTATACAAGCTACTCTTATCGGCCGACCGTATACAAACATGGTGACACCATAATTTCTGTTGTTACTGAAAATGTTTTTTTAAAGTAACGTTCTCATACAAGCTACACTTATCGGCCTACCGTATACAAACATGATGACACCATAATTTCAGTTTTTACTGAATTTTTTTTTTTTTTTAAAGTAACGTTTTCATACAAGCTACACTTATCGGCCTACCGTATACAAACATGATGACACCATAATTTCAGTTTTTACTGAAAATTTTTTTTTTCTCAAATTAACGTTCTCATACAAGCTACTCTTATCGGCATACCGTAGACAAACATGGTGACACTATAATTTCAGTTTTTACTGAAATTTTTTTTTTTTTAAAGTAACGTTCTCATATAAGCTACACTTATCGGCCTACCGTATACAAACATGATGACACCATAATTTCAGTTTTTACTGAATTTTTTTTTTCTCAAATTAACGTTCTCATACAGGCTACTCTTATTGGCCTACCGTATACAAACATGATGACACCATAATTTCAGTTTTTACTGAAAATTTTTTTTTTCAAATTAACGTTCTCATACAGGCTACTCTTATCGGCCTACCGTATACAAACATTATGACACCATAATTTCAGTTTTTACTGAAATTTTTTTTTTTTAAAGTAACGTTCTCATACAAGCTACACTTATCGGCCTACCGTATACAAATATCATTACACCATAATTTCAGTTTTGACTGAAAATTTTGTTTTTCTCAAATTAACGTTCTCATACAAGCTACTCTTATCGGCCTACCGTATACAAACATGATGACACCGTAATTTCAGTTTTTACTGAAATTTTTTTTTTTTTTCTAAAGTAACGTTCTCATACAAGCTACACTTATCGGCCTACCGTACACAAACATGATGACACCATAATTTCAGTTTTTACTGAAAATTTTTTTTTTTTTTAAAGTAACGTTCTCATACAAGCTACACTTATCGGCCTACCGTATACAAACCTCATGAAACCATAATTTCAGTTTTTACTGAAATTTTTTTTTTTTAAAGTAACGTTCTCATACAAGCTACTCTTATCGGCCTACCGTATACAAACGTGATGAAACCATAATGTCAGTTTTTACTGAAAATTTTGTTTTTTTTCAAATTAACGTTCTTATACAAGCTACTCTTATCAGCCTACCGTAGACAAACATGGTGACACCATAACTTCTGTTTTTACTGAAAATTTATTTTTTCTCAAATTAAAGTTCTCATACAGGCTACTCTTATCGGCCTACCGTATACAAACATGATGACACCATAATTTCAGTTTTTACTGAAAATTTTGTTTTTTTTCAAATTAACGTTCTCATACAGGCTTTTATTATTGGCCTAAAGTATACAAACATGATGACACCATAATTTCTGTTTTTACTGAAAATTTTGTTTTTTCTCAAATTAACGTTCTCATACAAGCTACTCTTATCAGCCTACCGTAGACAAACATGGTGACACCATAACTTCTGTTTTTACTGAAAATTTATTTTTTCTCAAATTAAAGTTCTCATACAGGCTACTCTTATCGGCCTACCGTATACAAACATGATGAAACCATAATTTCAGTTTTTACTGAAAATTTTATTTTTTTCAAATTAACGTTCTCATACAGGCTTTTATTATTGGCCTAACGTATACAAACATGATGACACCATAATTTCTGTTTTTACTGAAAATTTTGTTTTTTTTCAAATAAACGTTCTCATACAGGCTTTTATTATTGGCCTAACGTATACAAACATGATGACACCATAATTTCAGTTTTTACTGAAATTTTTTTTTTTTTTAAAGTAACGTTCTCATACAAGCTACACTTATCGGCCTACCGTATACAAACATGATGACACCATAATTTCAGTTTTTACTGAAATTTTTTTTTTTTTTAAAGTAACGTTCTCATACAAGCTACACTTATCGGCCTACCGTATACAAACATGATGACACCATAATTTCAGTTTTTACTGAACTTTTTTTTTTTTTAAAGTAACGTTCTCATACAAGCTACACTTATCGGCCTACCGTATACAAACATGATGACACCATAATTTCAGTTTTTACTGGAATTTTTTTTTTTTTAAAGTAACGTTCTCATACAAGCTACACTTATCGGCCTACCGTATACAAACATGATGACACCATAATTTCAGTTTTTACTGAATTTTTTTTTTTTTTCAAATTAACGTTCTCATACAGGCTACTCTTATCGGCCTACCGTATACAAACATGATGAAACTATAATTTCAGTTTTTACTGAATTTTTTTTTTTATAAAGTAACGTTCTCATACAGGCTACACTTATCGGCCTACCGTATACAAACATGATGACACCATAATTTCAGTTTTTACTGAACTTTTTTTTTTTTTAAAGTAACGTTCTCATACAAGCTACACTTATCGGCCTACCGTATACAAACATGATGACACCATAATTTCAGTTTTTACTGGAATTTTTTTTTTTTTAAAGTAACGTTCTCATACAAGCTACACTTATCGGCCTACCGTATACAAACATGATGACACCATAATTTCAGTTTTTACTGAATTTTTTTTTTTTTTCAAATTAACGTTCTCATACAGGCTACTCTTATCGGCCTACCGTATACAAACATGATGACACCATAATTTCAGTTTTTACTGAAATTTTTTTTTTTTTTAAAGTAACGTTCTCATACAAGCTACACTTATCGGCCTACCGTATACAAACATGATGACACCATAATTTCAGTTTTTACTGAACTTTTTTTTTTTTTAAAGTAACGTTCTCATACAAGCTACACTTATCGGCCTACCGTATACAAACATGATGACACCATAATTTCAGTTTTTACTGGAATTTTTTTTTTTTTAAAGTAACGTTCTCATACAAGCTACACTTATCGGCCTACCGTATACAAACATGATGACACCATAATTTCAGTTTTTACTGAATTTTTTTTTTTTTTCAAATTAACGTTCTCATACAGGCTACTCTTATCGGCCTACCGTATACAAACATGATGACACCATAATTTCAGTTTTTACTGAAATTTTTTTTTTTTTTAAAGTAACGTTCTCATACAAGCTACACTTATCGGCCTACCGTATACAAACATGATGACACCATAATTTCAGTTTTTACTGAACTTTTTTTTTTTTTAAAGTAACGTTCTCATACAAGCTACACTTATCGGCCTACCGTATACAAACATGATGACACCATAATTTCAGTTTTTACTGGAATTTTTTATTTTAAAGTAACGTTCTTATACTAGCTACTCTTATCAGCCTACCGTAGACAAACATGGTGACACCATAATATCAGTTTTTACTGAAATTTTTTTTTTTTTAAGTAGCGTTCTCATACAAGCTACACTTATCGGTCTACCGTATACAAACATGATGACACCATAATTTCAGTTTTTACTGAAATTTTTTTTTTTTTTAAAAGTAACGTTCTCATACAAGCTACACTTATCGGCCTACCGTATACAAACATGATGACACCATAATTTCAGTTTTTACTGAATTTTTTTTTTTTTTTCAAATTAACGTTCTCATACAGGCTACTCTTATCGGCCCACCGTATACAAACATGATGAAACCATAATTTCTGTTTTTACTGAAAATTTTGTTTTTTTTCAAATTAACGTTCTCATACAGGCTTTTATTATTGGCCTAACGTATACAAACATGATGACACCATAATTTCAGTTTTTACTGAAATTTTTTTTTTTTTTTAAAGTAACGTTCTCATACAAGCTACACTTATCGGCCTACCGTATACAAACATGATGACACCATAATTTCAGTTTTTACTGGAATTTTTTTTTTTTTAAAGTAACGTTCTCATACAAGCTACACTTATCGGCCTACCGTATACAAACATGATGACACCATAATTTCAGTTTTTACTGAATTTTTTTTTTTTTTCAAATTAACGTTCTCATACAGGCTACTCTTATCGGCCTACCGTATACAAACATGATGACACCATAATTTCAGTTTTTACTGAAATTTTTTTTTTTTTTAAAGTAACGTTCTCATACAAGCTACACTTATCGGCCTACCGTATACAAACATGATGACACCATAATTTCAGTTTTTACTGAACTTTTTTTTTTTTTAAAGTAACGTTCTCATACAAGCTACACTTATCGGCCTACCGTATACAAACATGATGACACCATAATTTCAGTTTTTACTGGAATTTTTTTTTTTTTAAAGTAACGTTCTTATACTAGCTACTCTTATCAGCCTACCGTAGACAAACATGGTGACACCATAATATCAGTTTTTACTGAAATTTTTTTTTTTTTTAAGTAGCGTTCTCATACAAGCTACACTTATCGGCCTACCGTATACAAACATGATGACACCATAATTTCAGTTTTTACTGAAATTTTTTTTTTTTTTAAAAGTAACGTTCTCATACAAGCTACACTTATCGGCCTACCGTATACAAACATGATGACACCATAATTTCAGTTTTTACTGAATTTTTTTTTTTTTTTCAAATTAACGTTCTCATACAGGCTACTCTTATCGGCCCACCGTATACAAACATGATGAAACCATAATTTCTGTTTTTACTGAAAATTTTGTTTTTTTTTCAAATTAACGTTCTCATACAAGCTACACTTATCGGCCTAACGTATACAAACATGATGACACCATAATTTCAGTTTTTACTGAAATTTTTTTTTTTTTTAAAGTAACGTTCTCATACAAGCTACACTTATCGGCCTACCGTATACAAACATGATGACACCATAATTTCAGTTTTTACTGAACTTTTTTTTTTTTTAAAGTAACGTTCTCATACAAGCTACACTTATCGGCCTACCGTATACAAACATGATGACACCATAATTTCAGTTTTTACTGGAATTTTTTTTTTTTTAAAGTAACGTTCTCATACAAGCTACATTTATCGGCCTACCGTATACAAACATGATGACACCATAATTTCAGTTTTTACTGAATTTTTTTTTTTTTTCAAATTAACGTTCTCATACAGGCTACTCTTATCGGCCTACCGTATAGAAACATGATGAAACCATAATTTCAGTTTTTACTGAAAATTTTGTTTTTTTTCAAATTAACGTTCTCATACAGGCTTTTATTATTGGCCTAACGTATACAAACATGATGACACCATAATTCCAGTTTTTACTGAAATATTTTTTTTTTAAAGTAACGTTCTCATACAAGCTACTCTTATCGGCCTACCGTATACAAACGTGATGAAACCATAATTTCAGTTTTTACTGAAAATTTTGTTTTTTTTCAAATTAACGTTCTCATACAGGCTTTTATTATTGGCCTAACGTATACAAACATGATGACACCATAATTTCAGTTTTTACTGAAAATTTTTTTTTTCTCAAATTAACGTTCTTATACAAGCTACTCTTATCAGCCTACCGTAGACAAACATGGTGACACCATAACTTCTGTTTTTACTGAAAATTTATTTTTTCTCAAATTAACGTTCTCATACAGGCTACTCCTATCGGCCTACCGTATACGAACATGATGACATCATAATTTCAGTTTTTACTGAATTTTTTTTTTTTTTTTGAAGTAACGTTCTCATACAAGCTACTCTTATCGGCCTACCGTATACAAACATGATGAAACCATGATTTCAGTTTTTACTGAATATTTTTTTTTTTTCAAATTAACGTTCTCATACAGGCTACTCTTATCGGCCTACCGTATACAAACATGATGACACCATAATTTCAGTTTTTACTGAAAATTTTTTGTTTCTCAAATTAACGTTCTCATACAAGCTACTCTTATCGGCCTACCGTATACAAACATGATGACACCATAATTTCAGTTTTTACTGAATTTTTTTTTTTTTTAAAAGTAACGTTTTCATACAAGCTACACTTATCGGCCTACCGTATACAAACTTGATGACACTATAATTTCAGTTTTTACTGAATTTTTTTTTTCTCAAATTAACGTTCTCATACAGGCTACTCTTATAGGCCTACCGTATACAAACATGATGACACCATAATTTCTGTTTTTACTGAAAATTTTTTTTTTCTCAAATTAACGTTCTTATACAAGCTACTCTTATCGGCCGACCGTATACAAACATGGTGACACCATAATTTCTGTTTTTACTGAAAATGTTTTTTTAAAGTAACGTTCTCATACAAGCTACACTTATCGGCCTACCGTATAGAAACATGATGACACCATAATTTCAGTTTTTACTGAATTTTTTTTTTTTTTTTAAAGTAACGTTCTCATCCATGCTACACTTATCGGCCTACCGTATACAAACATGATGACAACATAATTTCAGTTTTTACTAAATTTTTTTTTTTTTTAAAAGTAACGTTCTTATACAAGCTACTCTTATCGGCCGACCGTATACAAACATGGTGACACCATAATTTCTGTTTTTACTGAAAATGTTTTTTTAAAGTAACGTTCTCATACAAGCTACACTTATCGGCCTACCGTATACAAACATGATGACACCATAATTTCAGTTTTTACTGAATTTTTTTTTTTTTTTTAAAGTAACGTTTTCATACAAGCTACACTTATCGGCCTACCGTATACAAACATGATGACACCATAATTTCAGTTTTTACTGAAAATTTTTTTTTTCTCAAATTAACGTTCTCATACAAGCTACTCTTATCGGCATACCGTAGACAAACATGGTGACACCATAATTTCAGTTTTTACTGAAATTTTTTTTTTTTTAAAGTAACGTTCTCATATAAGCTACACTTATCGGCCTACCGTATACAAACATGATGACACCATAATTTCAGTTTTTACTGAATTTTTTTTTTCTCAAATTAACGTTCTCATACAGGCTACTCTTATTGGCCTACCGTATACAAACATGATGACACCATAATTTCAGTTTTTACTGAAAATTTTTTTTTTCAAATTAACGTTCTCATACAGGCTACTCTTATCGGCCTACCGTATACAAACATTATGACACCATAATTTCAGTTTTTACTGAAATTTTTTTTTTTTAAAGTAACGTTCTCATACAAGCTACACTTATCGGCCTACCGTATACAAATATCATTACACCATAATTTCAGTTTTGACTGAAAATTTTGTTTTTCTCAAATTAACGTTCTCATACAAGCTACTCTTATCGGCCTACCGTATACAAACATGATGACACCATAATTTTAGTTTTAATTGAAAATTTATTTTTTTTTTTTTAAAGTAACGTTCTCATACAAGCTACACTTATCGGCCTACCGTACACAAACATGATGACACCATAATTTCAGTTTTTACTGAAAATTTTTTTTTTTTTTAAAGTAACGTTCTCATACAAGCTACACTTATCGGCCTACCGTATACAAACCTCATGACACCATAATTTCAGTTTTTACTGAAATTTTTTTTTTTTAAAGTAACGTTCTCATACAAGCTACTCTTATCGGCCTACCGTATACAAACGTGATGAAACCATAATGTCAGTTTTTACTGAAAATTTTGTTTTTTTTCAAATTAACGTTCTTATACAAGCTACTCTTATCAGCCTACCGTAGACAAACATGGTGACACCATAACTTCTGTTTTTACTGAAAATTTATTTTTTCTCAAATTAAAGTTCTCATACAGGCTACTCTTATCGGCACTACCGTATACAAACATGATGACACCATAATTTCAGTTTTTACTGAAAATTTTGTTTTTTTTCAAATTAACGTTCTCATACAGGCTTTTATTATTGGCCTAAAGTATACAAACATGATGACACCATAATTTCAGTTTTTACTGAAATTTTTTTTTTTTTTAAAGTAACGTTCTCATACAAGCTACACTTATCGGCCTACCGTATACAAACATGATGACACCATAATTTCAGTTTTTACTGAAATTTTTTTTTTTTTTAAGTAACGTTCTCAAACAAGCTACACTGATCGGCCTACCGTATACAAACATGATGACACCACAATTTCAGTTTTTACTGAATTTTTTTTTTTTTTTAAAAGTAACGTTCTCATACAAGCTACTCTTATCGGCCTACCGTATACAAACGTGATGAAACCATAATGTCAGTTTTTACTGAAAATTTTGTTTTTTTTCAAATTAACGTTCTTATACAAGCTACTCTTATCAGCCTACCGTAGACAAACATGGTGACACCATAACTTCTGTTTTTACTGAAAATTTATTTTTTCTCAAATTAAAGTTCTCATACAGGCTACTCTTATCGGCCTACCGTATACAAACATGATGACACCATAATTTCAGTTTTTACTGAAAATTTTGTTTTTTTTCAAATTAACGTTCTCATACAGGCTTTTATTATTGGCCTAAAGTATACAAACATGATGACACCATAATTTCAGTTTTTACTGAAATTTTTTTTTTTTTTAAAGTAACGTTCTCATACAAGCTACACTTATCGGCCTACCGTATACAAACATGATGACACCATAATTTCAGTTTTTACTGAATTTTTTTTTCTCAAATTAACGTTCTCATACAGGCTACTCTTATCGGCCTACCGTATACAAACATGATGGCACCATAATTTCAGTTTTTACTGAAATTTTTTTTTCTCAAATTAACGTTCTCATACAAGCTACTCTTATCGGCCTACCATATACGAACATGATGACACCGTAATTGCAGTTTTTACTGAAAATTTTTTTTTTCTCAAATGAACGTTCTCATACAGGCTACTCTTATCGGCCTACCGTGTACAAACATGATGACACTATAATTTCAGTTTTTACTGAAAATTTTTTTTTTCTTAAATTAACGTTCTTATACATGCTACTCTTATCGGCATACCGTAGACAAACATGGTGACACCATAATTTCCGTTTTTACTGAAAATTTTGTTTTTTTTCAAATTAACGATCTCATACAGGCTTTTATTATTGGCCAACCGTATACAAACATGATGACACCATAATTTCTGTTTTTACTGAAAATTTTGTTTTTTCTCAAATTAACGTTCTCATACAAGCTACTCTTATCGGCCTACCGTATACAAACATGATGACACCATAATTTCAGTTTGTACTGAAAATTAATTTTTTCTCAAATTAACGTTCTCATACAGGCTACTCTTATCGGCCTACCGTATACAAACATGATGACACCATAATTTCAGTTTTTACTGAAATTTTTTTTTTTTAAAGTAACGTTCTCATACAAGCTACACTTATCGGCCTACCGTATACAAACATGATGACACCATAATTTCAGTTTTTACTGAATTTTTTTTTTTTTTAAAGTAACGTTTTCATACAAGCTACACTTATCGGCCTACCGTATACAAACTTGATGACACCATAATTTCAGTTTGTACTGAAAATTAATTTTTTCTCAAATTAACGTTCTCATACAGGCTACTCTTATCGGCCTACCGTATACAAACATGATGACACCATAATTTCAGTTTTTACTGAAAATTTTTTTTTCTCAAATTACCGTTCTCATACAGGCTACTCTTATCGGCCTACCATAAACAAACATGATGGCACCATAATTTCAGTTTTTACTGAAATTTTTTTTTCTCAAATTAACGTTCTCATACAAGCTACTCTTATCAGCCTACCATATACGAACATGATGACACCGTAATTGCAGTTTTTACTGAAAATTTTTTTTTTCTCAAATGAACGTTCTCATACAGGCTACTCTTATCGGCCTACCGTATACGAACATGATGACACTATAATTTCAGTTTTTACTGAAAAATTTTTTTTTCTCAAATTAACGTTCTTATACAAGCTACTCTTATCGGCATACCGTAGACAAACATGGTGACACCATAATTTCCGTTTTTACTGAAAATTTTGTTTTTTTTCAAATTAACGATCTCATACAGGCTTTCATTATTGGCCTACCGTATACAAACATGATGACACCATAATTTCTGTTTTACTGAAAATTTTGTTTTTTCTCAAATTAACGTTCTCATACAAGCTACTCTTATCGGCCTACCGTATACAAACATGATGACACCATAATTTCAGTTTGTACTGAAAATTAATTTTTTCTCAAATTAACGTTCTCATACAGGCTACTCTTATCGGCCTACCGTATACAAACATGATGACACCATAATTTCTGTTTTTACTGAATTTTTTTTTTTTTTTAAAGTAACGTTATCATACAGGCTACACTTATCGGCCTACCGTATACAAACATGATGACACCATAATTTCAGTTTTTACTGAAAATTTTTTGTTTCTCAAATTAACGTTCTCATACAAGCTACTCTTATCGGCCTACCGTATACAAACATGATGACACCATAATTTCAGTTTTTACTGAAATTTTTTTTTTTTTAAAGTAACGTTCTCATACAAGCTACACTTATCGGCCTACCGTATACAAACATGATGACACCATAATTTCAGTTTTTACTGAATATTTTTTTTTTTTTTAAAGTAACGTTTTCATACAAGCTACACTTATCGGCCTACCGTATACAAACTTGATGACACTATAATTTCAGTTTTTACTGAATTTTTTTTTTCTCAAATTAACGTTCTCATACAGGCTACTCTTATAGGCCTACCGTATACAAACAAGATGACACCATAATTTCTGTTTTTACTGAAAATTTTTTTTTTCTCAAATTAACGTTCTTATACAAGCTACTCTTATCGGCCTACTGTATACAAACATGGTGACACCATAATTTCTGTTTTTACTGAAAATTTTTTTTTCTCAAATTTACGTTCTCATACAGGCTACTCTTATCGGCCTATCGTATACAAACATGATGACACCATAATTTCAGTTTTCACTGAAAATTTTTTTTTTTTTTAAAAGTAACGTTCTCATACAAGCTGCTCTTATCGGCCTACCGTATACGAACATGATGACACTATAATTTCAGTTTTTACTGAAAAATTTTTTTTTCTTTAATTAACGTTCTTATACAAGCTACTCTTATCGGCATACCGTAGACAAACATGGTGACACCATAATTTCCGTTTTTACTGAAAATTTTGTTTCTTTTCAAATTAACGATCTCATACATTCTTTTATTATTGGCCTACCGTATACAAACATGATGACACCATAATTTCTGTTTTACTGAAAATTTTGTTTTTTCTCAAATTAACGTTCTCATACAAGCTACTCTTATCGGCCTACCGTATACAAACATGATGACACCATAATTTCAGTTTGTACTGAAAATTAATTTTTTCTCAAATTAACGTTCTCATACAGGCTACTCTTATCGGCCTACCGTATACAAACATGATGACACCATAATTTCTGTTTTTACTGAATTTTTTTTTTTTTTTAAAGTAACGTTATCATACAGGCTACACTTATCGGCCTACCGTATACAAACATGATGACACCATAATTTCAGTTTTTACTGAAAATTTTTTGTTTCTCAAATTAACGTTCTCATACAAGCTACTCTTATCGGCCTACCGTATACAAACATGATGACACCATAATTTCAGTTTTTACTGAAATTTTTTTTTTTTTAAAGTAACGTTCTCATACAAGCTACACTTATCGGCCTACCGTATACAAACATGATGACACCATAATTTCAGTTTTTACTGAATATTTTTTTTTTTTTTAAAGTAACGTTCTCATACAAGCTACACTTATCGGCCTACCGTATACAAACATGATGACACCATAATCTCAGTTTTTACTGAAAATTTTTTTTTTCTCAAATTAACGTTCTTATACAAGCTACTCTTATCGGCCTACCGTAGACAAACATGGTGACACCATAATTTCTGTTTTTACTGAAAATTTATTTTTTCTCAAATTAACATTCTCATACAGGCTACTCTTATCGGCCTACCGTATACAAACATGATGACAACATAATTTCTGTTTTTACTGAAAATTTTTTTTTTCTCAAATTAACGTTCTTATACAAGCTACTCTTATCGGCCTACCGTATACAAACATGATGACACCATAATTTCAGTTTTTACTGAAATTTTTTTTTTTTTTTTAAAGTAACGTTCTCATACAAGCTACACTTATCGGCCTACCGTATACAAACATCATTACACCATAATTTCAGTTTTGACTGAATATTTTTTTTTTCTCAAATTAACTTTCTCATACAAGCTACTCTTATCGGCCTACCGTATACAAACATGATGACACCGTAATTTCAGTTTTTACTGAAAATTTTTTTTTTTTTTTAAAGTAAACCTCATGACACCATAATTTCAGTTTTTACTGAAATTTTTTTTTTTTAAAGTAACGTTCTCATACAAGCTACTCTTATCGGCCTACCGTATACAAACGTGATGAAACCATAATTTCAGTTTTTACAGAAAATTTTGTTTTTTTTCAAATTAACGTTTTTATACAAGCTACTCTTATCAGCCTACCGTAGACAAACATGGTGACACCATAACTTCTGTTTTTACTGAAAATTTATTTTTTCTCAAATTAAAGTTCTCATACAGGCTACTCTTATCGGCCTACCGTATACAAACATGATGACACCGTAATTTCAGTTTTCACTGAAATTTTTTTTTTTTTAAAGTAACGTTCTCATACAAGCTACACTTATCGGCCTACCGTACACAAACATGATGACACCATAATTTCAGTTTTTACTGAAAATTTTTTTTTTTTTTTAAAGTAAACCTCATGACACCATAATTTCAGTTTTTACTGAAATTTTTTTTTTTTAAAGTAGCGTTCTCATACAAGCTACACTTATCGGCCTACCGTATACAAACATGATGACACCATAATTTCAGTTTTTACTGAAATTTTTTTTTTTTTTAAAGTAACGTTCTCATACAAGCTACACTTATCGGCCTACCGTATACAAACATGATGACACCATAATTTGAGTTTTTACTGAAATTTTTTTTTTTCAAATTAACGTTCTCATACAAGCCACTCTTATCGGCCTACCGTAGACAAACATGGTGACACCATAATTTCTGTTTTTACTGAAAATTTATTTTTTCTCAAATTAACGTTCTCATACAGGCTACTCTTATCGGCCTACCGTATACAAACATGATGACACCATAATTTCTGTTTTTACTGAAAATTTATTTTTTCTCAAATTAACATTCTCATACAGGCTACTCCTATCGGCCTACCGTATACAAACATGATGACAACATAATTTATGTTTTCACTGAAAATTTTTTTTTTCCCAAATTAACGTTCTTATACAAGCTACTCTTATCGGCCTACCGTATACAAACATGATGACACCATAATTTCAGTTTTTACTGAAATTTTTTTTTTTTTTTTAAAGTAATGTTCTCATACAAGCTACACTTATCGGCCTACCGTATACAAACATCATTACACCATAATTTCAGTTTTGACTGAAAATTTTTTTTTTCTCAAATTAACTTTCTCATACAGGCTACTCTTATCGGCCTACCGTATACAAACATGATGACACCGTAATTTCAGTTTTCACTGAAATTTTTTTTTTTTTAAAGTAACGTTCTCATACAAGCTACACTTATCGGCCTACCGTACACAAACATGATGACACCATAATTTCAGTTTTTACTGAAAATTTTTTTTTTTTTTAAAGTAACGTTCTCATACAAGCTACACTTATCGGCCTACCGTATACAAACCTCATGACACCATAATTTCAGTTTTTACTGAAATTTTTTTTTTTTAAAGTAACGTTCTCATACAAGCTACTCTTATCGGCCTACCGTATACAAACGTCATGAAACCATAATTTCAGTTTTTACAGAAAATTTTGTTTTTTTTCAAATTAACGTTTTTATACAAGCTACTCTTATCAGCCTACCGTAGACAAACATGGTGACACCATAACTTCTGTTTTTACTGAAAATTTATTTTTTCTCAATTTAAAGTTCTCATACAGGCTACTCTTATCGGCCTACCGTATACAAACATGGTGACACCATAATTTCAGTTTTTACTGAAATTTTTTTTTTTTTAAAGTAACGTTCTCATACAAGCTACACTTATCGGCCTACCGTATACAAACATGATGACACCATAATTTGAGTTTTTACTGAAATTTTTTTTTTCTCAAATTAACGTTCTCATACAAGCTACTCTTATCGGCCTACCGTAGACAAACATGGTGACACCATAATTTCTGTTTTTACTGAAAATTTATTTTTTCTCAAATTAACGTTCTCATACAGGCTACTCTTATCGGCCTACCGTATACAAACATGATGACACCATAATTTCTGTTTTTACTGAAAATTTTTTTTTTCTCAAATTAACGTTCTCATACAGGCTTTTATTATTGGCCTACCGTATACAAACATGATGACACCATAATTTCTGTTTTTACTGAAAATTTTGTTTTTTTTCAAATTAACGTTCTCATACAGGCTTTTATTATTGGCCTAACGTATACAAACATGATGACACCATAATTTCAGTTTTTACTGAATTTTTTTTTTTTTTAAAGTAACGTTCTCATACAAGCTACACTTATCGGCCTACCGTATACAAACATGATGACACCATAATTTCAGTTTTTACTGAAATTTTTTTTTTTTTAAAGTAACGTTCTCATACAAGCTACACTTATCGGCCTACCGTATACAAACATGATGACACCATAATTTCAGTTTTTACTGAATTTTTTTTTTTTTTTTCAAATTAACGTTCTCATACAGGCTACTCTTATCGGCCTACCGTATACAAACATGATGAAACCATAATTTCAGTTTTTACTGAAAATTTTGTTTTTTTTCAAATTAACGTTCTCATACAGGCTTTTATTATTGGCCTAACGTATACAAACATGATGACACCATAATTTCAGTTTTTACTGAAATTTTTTTTTTTTAAAGTAACGTTCTCATACAGGCTACTCTTATCAGCCTACCGTAGACAAACATGGTGACACCATAACTTCTGTTTTTACTGAAAATTTATTTTTTCTCAAATTAAAGTTCTCATACAGGCTACTCTTATCGGCCTACCGTATACAAACATGATGAAACCATAATTTCAGTTTTTACTGAAAATTTTGTTTTTTTTAAGTAGCGTTCTCATACAAGCTACACTTATCGGCCTACCGTATACAAACATGATGACACCATAATTTCAGTTTTTACTGAAATTTTTTTTTTTTTTAAAGTAACGTTCTCATACAAGCTACACTTATCGGCCTACCGTATACAAACATGATGACACCATAATTTGAGTTTTTACTGAAATTTTTTTTTTCTCAAATTAACGTTCTCATACAAGCTACTCTTATCGGCCTACCGTAGACAAACATGGTGACACCATAATTTCTGTTTTTACTGAAAATTTATTTTTTCTCAAATTAAAGTTCTCATACAGGCTACTCTTATCGGCCTACCGTATACAAAAATGATGACACCATAATTTCTGTTTTTACTGAAAATTTTTTTTTTCTCAAATTAACGTTCTCATACAGGCTTTTATTATTGGCCTAACGTATACAAACATGATGACACCATAATTTCAGTTTTTACTGAAATTTTTTTTTTTTTTAAAGTAACGTTCTTATACTAGCTACTCTTATCAGCCTACCGTAGACAAACATGGTGACACCATAATATCAGTTTTTACTGAAATTTTTTTTTTTTTTAAGTAGCGTTCTCATACAGGCTACTCTTATCGGCCTACCGTATACAAACATGATGACACCATAATTTCAGTTTTCACTGAAAATTTTTTTTTTCTCAAATTAACGTTCTTATACAAGCTGCTCTTATCGGCCTACCGTATACAAACATGATGAAACCATAATTTCTGTTTTTACTGAAAATTTTGTTTTTTTTCAAATTAACGTTCTCATACAGGCTTTTATTATTGGCCTAACGTATACAAACATGATGACACCATAATTTCAGTTTTTACTGAAATTTTTTTTTTTTTTAAAGTAACGTTCTCATACAAGCTACACTTATCGGCCTACCGTATACAAACATGATGACACCATAATTTCAGTTTTTACTGAAATTTTTTTTTTTTTTAAGTAACGTTCTCATACAAGCTACACTTATCGGCCTACCGTATACAAACATGATGACACCATAATTTCAGTTTTTACTGAATTGTTTTTTTTTTTAAAGTAACGTTCTCATACAAGCTACACTTATCGGCCTACCGTATACAAACATGATGACACCATAATTTCAGTTTTTACTGAAATTTTTTTTTTTTTAAAGTAACGTTCTCATACAAGCTACACTTATCGGCCTACCGTATACAAACATGATGACACCATAATTTCAGTTTTTACTAAATTTTTTTTTTTTTTTTCAAATTAACGTTCTCATACAGGCTACTCTTATCGGCCTACCGTATACAAACATGATGAAACCATAATTTCAGTTTTTACTGAAAATTTTGTTTTTTTTCAAATTAACGTTCTCATACAGGCTTTTATTATTGGCCTAACGTATACAAACATGATGAAACCATAATTTCTGTTTTTACTGAAATTTTTTTTTTTTAAAGTAACGTTCTCATACAAGCTACTCTTATCGGCCTACCGTATACAAACGTGATGAAACCATAATTTCAGTTTTTACTGAATTTTTTTTTTTTTTAAAGTAACGTTCTCATACAGGCTACTCTTATCGGCCTACCGTATACAAACATGATGAAACCATAATTTCAGTTTTTACTGAAAATTTTGTTTTTTTTCAAATTAACGTTCTCATACAGGCTACTCTTATCAGCCTACCGTAGACAAACATGGTGACACCATAACTTCTGTTTTTACTGAAAATTTATTTTTTCTCAAATTAAAGTTCTTATACAGGCTACTCTTATCGGCCTACCGTATACAAACATGATGAAACCATAATTTCAGTTTTTACTGAAAATTTTGTTTTTTTTCAAATTAACGTTCTCATACAGGCTTTTATTATTGGCCTAACGTATACAAACATGATGATACCATAATTTCAGTTTTTACTGAAATTTTTTTTTTTTTTAAAGTAACGTTCTTATACTAGCTACTCTTATCAGCCTACCGTAGACAAACATGGTGACACCATAATATCAGTTTTTACTGAAATTTTTTTTTTTTTTAAGTAGCGTTCTCATACAAGCTACACTTATCGGCCTACCGTATACAAACATGATGACACCATAATTTCAGTTTTTACTGAAATTTTTTTTTTTTTAAAAGTAACGTTCTCATACAAGCTACACTTATCGGCCTACCGTATACAAACATGATGACACCATAATTTCAGTTTTTACTGAATTTTTTTTTTTTTTTCAAATTAACGTTCTCATACAGGCTACTCTTATCGGCCCACCGTATACAAACATGATGAAACCATAATTTCTGTTTTTACTGAAAATTTTGTTTTTTTTCAAATTAACGTTCTCATACAGGCTTTTATTATTGGCCTAACGTATACAAACATGATGACACCATAATTTCAGTTTTTACTGAAATTTTTTTTTTTTTTAAAGTAACGTTCTCATACAAGCTACACTTATCGGCCTACCGTATACAAACATGATGACACCATAATTTCAGTTTTTACTGAAAATTTTTTGTTACTCAAATTAACGTTCTCATACAAGCTACTCTTATCGGCCTACCGTATACAAACATGATGACACCATAATTTCAGTTTTTACTGAAATTTTTTTTTTTTTAAAGTAACGTTCTCATACAGGCTACTCTTATCGGCCTACCGTATACAAACATGATGACACCATAATTTCAGTTTTTACTGAATTTTTTTTTTTTTTAAAGTAACGTTCTCATACAGGCTACTCTTATCGGCCTACCGTATACAAACATGATGACACCATAATTTCAGTTTTTACTGAAATTTTTTTTTTTTTAAAAGTAACGTTCTCATACAAGCTACACTTATCGGCCTACCGTATACAAACATGATGACACCATAATTTCAGTTTTTACTGAATTTTTTTTTTTTTTTCAAATTAACGTTCTCATACAGGCTACTCTTATCGGCCCACCGTATACAAACATGATGAAACCATAATTTCAGTTTTTACTGAAAATTTTGTTTTTTTTCAAATTAACGTTCTCATACAGGCTTTTATTATCGGCCTACCGTATACAAACATGATGACACCATAATTTCAGTTTTTACTGAATTTTTTTTTTTTTTTTAAAGTAACGTTCTCATACAAGCTACTCTTATCGGCCTACCGTATACAAACATGATGAAACCATAATTTCAGTTTTTACTGAATATTTTTTTTTTTTCAAATTAACGTTCTCATACAGGCTACTCTTATCGGCCTACCGTATACAAACATGATGACACCATAATTTCAGTTTTTACTGAAAATTTTTTGTTTCTCAAATTAACGTTCTCATACAAGCTACTCTTATCGGCCTACCGTATACAAACATGATGACACCATAATTTCAGTTTTTACTGAATTTTTTTTTTTTTTTAAAGTAACGTTTTCATACAAGCTACACTTATCGGCCTACCGTATACAAACTTGATGACACTATAATTTCAGTTTTTACTGAATTTTTTTTTTCTCAAATTAACGTTCTCATACAGGCTACTCTTATAGGCCTACCGTATACAAACATGATGACACCATAATTTCTGTTTTTACTGAAAATTTTTTTTTTCTCAAATTAACGTTCTTATACGAGCTACTCTTATCGGCCGACCGTATACAAACATGGTGACACCATAATTTCTGTTTTTACTGAAAATTTTTTTTTCTCAAATTAACGTTCTCATACAGGCTACTCTTATCGGCCTACCGTATACAAACATGATGACACCATAATTTCAGTTTTCCCTGAAAATTTTTTTTTTCTCAAATTAACGTTCTTATACAAGCTGCTCTTATCGGCCTACCGTATACAAACATGATGAAACCATAATTTCTGTTTTTACTGAAAATTATTTTATCTCAAATTAACGTTCTCATACAGGCTACTCTTATCGGCCTACCGTATACAAACATGATGACACCATAATTTCTGTTTTTACTGAAATTTTTTTTTTTTTTAAAGTAACGTTCTCATACAAGCTACACTTATCGGCCTACCGTATACAAATATGATGACACCATAATTGCAGTTTTTACTGAAAATTTTTTTTTTCTCAAATGAACCTTCTCATACAGGCTACTCTTATCGGCCTACCGTATACAAACATGATGACACCATAATTTCAGTTTTTACTGAATTTTTTTTTTTTTTAAAGTAACGTTCTCATACAGGCTACTCTTATCGGCCTACCGTATACAAACATGATGACACCATAATTTCAGTTTTTACTGAAAATTTTGTTTTTTTTCAAATTAACGTTCTCATACAGGCTACTCTTATAGGCCTACCGTATACAAACATGATGACACCATAATTTCAGTTTTTACTGAAAATTTTTTTTTCCTCAAATTAACGTTCTAATACAACCTACTCTTATCGGCCTACCGTATACAAACATGATGAAACCATAATTTCTGTTTTTACTGAAAATTATTTTATCTCAAATTAACGTTCTCATACAGGCTACTCTTATCGGCCTATCGTATACAAACATGATGACACCATAATTTCTGTTTTTACTGAAATTTTTTTTTTTTTTAAAGTAACGTTCTCATACAAGCTACACTTATCGGCCTACCGTATACAAATATGATGACACCATAATTGCAGTTTTTACTGAAAATTTTTTTTTTCTCAAATGAACGTTCTCATACAGGCTACTCTTATCGGCCTACCGTATACAAACATGATGACACCAGAATTTCAGTTTTTACTGAATTTTTTTTTTTTTTAAAGTAACGTTCTCATACAGGCTACTCTTATCGGCCTACCGTATACAAACATGATGACACCATAATTTCAGTTTTTACTGAAATTTTTTTTTTTTTTAAAGTAACGTTCTCATACAAGCTACACTTATCGGCCTACCGTATACAAACATGATGACACCATAATTTCAGTTTTTACTGAATTTTTTTTTTTTTTTAAAGTAACGTTCTCATACAAGCTACTCTTATAGGCCTACCGTATACAAACATGATGACACCATAATTTCTGTTTTTACTGAAAATTTTTTTTTTCTCAAATTAACGTTCTTATACGAGCTACTCTTATCGGCCGACCGTATACAAACATGGTGACACCATAATTTCTGTTTTTACTGAAATTTTTTTTTTTTTTAAAGTAACGTTCTCATACAGGCTACTCTTATGGGCCTACCGTATACAAACATGATGACACCATAATTTCAGTTTTCACTGAAAATTTTTTTTTTCTCAAATTAACGTTCTTATACAAGCTGCTCTTATCGGCCTACCGTATACAAACATGATGAAACCATAATTTCTGTTTTTACTGAAAATTATTTTATCTCAAATTAACGTTCTCATACAGGCTACTCTTATCGGCCTACCGTATACAAACATGATGACACCATAATTTCTGTTTTTACTGAAATTTTTTTTTTTTTTAAAGTAACGTTCTCATACAAGCTACACTTATCGGCCTACCGTATACAAATATGATGACACCATAATTGCAGTTTTTACTGAAAATTTTTTTTTTCTCAAATGAACGTTCTCATACAGGCTACTCTTATCGGCCTACCGTATACAAACATGATGACACCATAATTTCAGTTTTTACTGAATTTTTTTTTTTTTTAAAGTAACGTTCTCATACAGGCTACTCTTATCGGCCTACCGTATACAAACATGATGACACCATAATTTCAGTTTTTACTGAAAATTTTGTTTTTTTTCAAATTAACGTTCTCATACAGGCTACTCTTATAGGCCTACCGTATACAAACATGATGACACCATAATTTCAGTTTTTACTGAAAATTTTTTTTTCCTCAAATTAACGTTCTAATACAACCTACTCTTATCGGCCTACCGTATACAAACATGATGAAACCATAATTTCTGTTTTTACTGAAAATTATTTTATCTCAAATTAACGTTCTCATACAGGCTACTCTTATCGGCCTATCGTATACAAACATGATGACACCATAATTTCTGTTTTTACTGAAATTTTTTTTTTTTTTAAAGTAACGTTCTCATACAAGCTACACTTATCGGCCTACCGTATACAAATATGATGACACCATAATTGCAGTTTTTACTGAAAATTTTTTTTTTCTCAAATGAACGTTCTCATACAGGCTACTCTTATCGGCCTACCGTATACAAACATGATGACACCAGAATTTCAGTTTTTACTGAATTTTTTTTTTTTTTAAAGTAACGTTCTCATACAGGCTACTCTTATCGGCCTACCGTATACAAACATGATGACACCATAATTTCAGTTTTTACTGAAATTTTTTTTTTTTATAAAGTAACGTTCTCATACAAGCTACACTTATCGGCCTACCGTATACAAACATGATGACACCATAATTTCAGTTTTTACTGAATTTTTTTTTTTTTTAAAGTAACGTTCTCATACAAGCTACACTTATCGGCCTACCGTATACAAACATGATGACACCATAATTTCAGTTTTTACTGAATTTTTTTTTTTTTTTCAAATTAACGTTCTCATACAGGCTACTCTTATCGGCCTACCGTATACAAACATGATGAAACCATAATTTCAGTTTTTACTGAAAATTTTGTTTTTTTTCAAATTAACGTTCTCATACAGGCTTTTATTATTGGCCTAACGTATACAAACATGATGACACCATAATTTCAGTTTTAACTGAAATTTTTTTTTTTTAAAGTAACGTTCTCATACAAGCTACACTTATCGGCCTACCGTATACAAACATGATGACATCATAATTTCAGTTTTTACTGAATTTTTTTTTTTTTTTTAAAGTAACGTTCTCATACAAGCTACTCTTATCGGCCTACCGTATACAAACATGATGAAACCATAATTTCAGTTTTTACTGAATATTTTTTTTTTTTCAAATTAACGTTCTCATACAGGCTACTCTTATCGGCCTACCGTATACAAACATGATGACACCATAATTTCAGTTTTTACTGAAAATTTTTTGTTTCTCAAATTAACGTTCTCATACAAGCTACTCTTATCGGCCTACCGTATACAAACATGATGACACCATAATTTCAGTTTTTACTGAATTTTTTTTTTTTTTTAAAGTAACGTTTTCATACAAGCTACACTTATCGGCCTACCGTATACAAACTTGATGACACTATAATTTCAGTTTTTACTGAATTTTTTTTTTCTCAAATTAACGTTCTCATACAGGCTACTCTTATAGGCCTACCGTATACAAACATGATGACACCATAATTTCTGTTTTTACTGAAAATTTTTTTTTCTCAAATTAACGTTCTTATACGAGCTACTCTTATCGGCCGACCGTATACAAACATGGTGACACCATAATTTCTGTTTTTACTGAAAATTTTTTTTTCTCAAATTAACGTTCTCATACAGGCTACTCTTATCGGCCTACCGTATACAAACATGATGACACCATAATTTCAGTTTTCACTGAAAATTTTTTTTTTCTCAAATTAACGTTCTTATACAAGCTGCTCTTATCGGCCTACCGTATACAAACATGATGAAACCATAATTTCTGTTTTTACTGAAAATTATTTTATCTCAAATTAACGTTCTCATACAGGCTACTCTTATCGGCCTACCGTATACAAACATGATGACACCATAATTTCTGTTTTTACTGAAATTTTTTTTTTTTTTAAAGTAACGTTCTCATACAAGCTACACTTATCGGCCTACCGTATACAAATATGATGACACCATAATTGCAGTTTTTACTGAAAATTTTTTTTTTCTCAAATGAACGTTCTCATACAGGCTACTCTTATCGGCCTACCGTATACAAACATGATGACACCATAATTTCAGTTTTTACTGAATTTTTTTTTTTTTTAAAGTAACGTTCTCATACAGGCTACTCTTATCGGCCTACCGTATACAAACATGATGACACCATAATTTCAGTTTTTACTGAAAATTTTGTTTTTTTTCAAATTAACGTTCTCATACAGGCTACTCTTATAGGCCTACCGTATACAAACATGATGACACCATAATTTCAGTTTTTACTGAAAATTTTTTTTTCCTCAAATTAACGTTCTAATACAACCTACTCTTATCGGCCTACCGTATACAAACATGATGAAACCATAATTTCTGTTTTTACTGAAAATTATTTTATCTCAAATTAACGTTCTCATACAGGCTACTCTTATCGGCCTACCGTATACAAACATGATGACACCATAATTTCTGTTTTTACTGAAATTTTTTTTTTTTTTAAAGTAACGTTCTCATACAAGCTACACTTATGGGCCTACCGTATACAAATATGATGACACCATAATTGCAGTTTTTACTGAATTTTTTTTTTTTTTAAAGTAACGTTCTCATACAGGCTACTCTTATCGGCCTACCGTATACAAACATGATGACACCATAATTTCAGTTTTTACTGAAAATTTTGTTTTTTTTCAAATTAACGTTCTCATACAGGCTACTCTTATAGGCCTACCGTATACAAACATGATGACACCATAATTTCAGTTTTTACTGAAAATTTTTTTTTCCTCAAATTAACGTTCTAATACAACCTACTCTTATCGGCCTACCGTATACAAACATGATGACACCATAATTTCAGTTTTCACTGAAAATTTTTTTTTTCTCAAATTAACGTTCTCATACAAGCTACTCTTATCGGCCTACCGTATACAAACATGATGACACCATAATTTCTGTTTTTACTGAAAATTAATTCATCTCAAATTAACGTTCTCATACAGGCTACTCTTATCGGCCTACCGTATACAAACATGATGACACCATAATTTCTGTTTTTACTGAAAATTTTTTTTTCTCAAATTAACGTTCTCATACAAGCTATTCTTATCGGCCTACCGTATACAAACATGATGAAACCATAATTGCAGTTTTTACTGAAAGTTTTTTTTTTCTCAAATGAACGTTCTCATACAGGCTACTCTTATCGGCCTACCGTATACAAACATGATGACACCATAATTTCTGTTTTTACTGAAAATTTTGTTTTTTTTCAAATTAACGATCTCATACAGGCTTTTATTATTGGCCTATCGTATACAAACATGATGACACCATAATTTCAGTTTTTACTGAAAATTTTTTTTTCCTCAAATTAACGTTCTAATACAACCTACTCTTATCGGCCTACCGTATACAAACATGATGACACCATAATTTCAGTTTTCACTGAAAATTTTTTTTTTCTCAAATTAACGTTCTCATACAAGCTACTCTTATCGGCCTACCGTATACAAACATGATGACACCATAATTTCAGTTTTTACTGAAAATTTTTTTTTTCTCAAATTAACGTTCTCATACAAGCTACTCTTATCGGCCTACCGTATACAAACATGATGACACCATAATTTCAGTTTTTACTGAAATTTTTTTTTTTTTTTAAAGTAACGTTTTCATACAAGCTACACTTATCGGCCTACCGTATACAAACATGATGACACCATAATTTCAGTTTTTACTGAAATTTTTTTTTTCTCAAATTAACGTTCTCATACAAGCTACTCTTATCGGCCTACCGTATACAAACATGATGACACCATAATTTCAGTTTTTACTGAAATTTTTTTTTTTTTTTAAAGTAACGTTTTCATACAAGCTACACTTATCGGCCTACCGTATACAAACATGATGACACCATAATTTCAGTTTTTACTGAATTTTTTTTTTCTCAAATTAACGTTCTCATACAGGCTACTCTTATACGCCTACCGTATACAAACATGATGACACCATAATTTCTGTTTTTACTGAAAACTTTTTTTTTCTCAAATTAACGTTCTCATACAAGCTACTCTTATCGGCCTACCGTATACAAACATGATGACACCATAATTTCAGTTTTTACTGAAATTTTTTTTTTTTTTTAAAGTAACGTTTTCATACAAGCTACACTTATCGGCGTACCGTATACAAACATGATGACACCATAATTTCAGTTTTTACTGAAATTTTTTTTTTTTTTTAAAAGTAACGTTCTCATACAAGCTACACTTATCGGCCTACCGTATACAAACATGATGAAACCATAATTTCAGTTTTTACTGAATTTTTTTTTTTTTTTTTAAAAGTAACGTTATCATACAGGCTACACTTATCGGCCTACCGTATACAAACATGATGATACCATATTTTAGTTTTTACTGAACATTTTTTTTTTCTCAAATTAACGTTCTCATACAAGCTACACTTATCGGCCTACCGTATACAAACATGATGACACCATAATTTCAGTTTTTACTGAAATTTTTTTTTTCTCAAATTAACGTTCTCATACAAGCTACTCTTATCGGCCTACCGTATACAAACATGATGAAACCATAATTGCAGTTTTTACTGAAAATTTTTCTCTCCTCAAATTAACGTTCTAATACAAGCTACTCTTATCGGCCTACCGTATACAAACATGATGACACCATAATTTCAGTTTTTAATGAAAATTTTTTTTTCTCAAATTAACGTTGTCATACAGGTTACTCTTATCGGCCTACCGTATACAAACATGATGGCACCATAATTTCAATTTTTACTGAAATTTTTTTTTCTCAAATTAACGTTCTCATACAGGCTACTCTTATCGGCCTACCGTATACAAACATGATGACACCATAATTGCAGTTTTTACTGGAAATTTTTTTTTCTCAAATGAACGTTCTCATACAAGCTTCACTTATCGGCCTACCGTATACAAACATGATGACACCATAATCTCAGTTTCTACTGAAAATTTATTTTTTCTCAAATTAACGTTCTCATACAAGCTACTCTTATCGGCCTACCGTAGACAAACATGGTGACACCATAATTTCTGTTTTTACTGAAAATTTATTTTTTCTCAAATTAACGTTCTCATACAGGCTACTCTTATCGGCCTACCGTATACAAACATGATGACACCATAATTTCAGTTTTTACTGAAAAATTTTTTTTCCCTCAAATTAACGTTCTCATACAACCTACTCTTATCGGCCTACCGTATACAAACATGATGACACCATAATTTCAGTTTTTACTGAAAAATTTTTTTTTTCTCAAATTAACGTTCTTATACAGGCTACACTTATCGGCCTACCGTATACAAACATGATGACACCATAATTTCAGTTTTTACTTAATATTTTTTTTTTTCTCAAATTAATGTTCTCATACAGGCTACTTTTATCGGCCTACCGTATACAAACATGATGACACCATAATTTCTGTTTTTACTGGAATTTTTTTTTTTTTAAAAGTAACGTTCTCATACAAGCTACACTTATCGGCCTACCGTATACAAACATGATGACACCATAATTTCAGTTTTTACTGAATATTTTTTTTCTCTCAAATTAACGTTCTTATACAGGCTACTCTTATCGGCCTACCGTATACAAACATGATGAGACCATAATTTCTGTTTTTACTGAAAATCTTTTTTTCTCAAATTAACGTTCTTATACAAGCTACTCTTATCGGCCTACCGTATACAAACATAATGACACCATAATTTCAGTTTTTACTGAAATTTTTTTTTTTCTCAAATCAACGTTCTTATACAGGCTACACTTATCGGCCTACCGTATACAAACATGATGACACCATAATTTCAGTTTTTACTTAATATTTTCTTTTTCTCAAATTAACGTTCTTATACAGGCTACACTTATCGGCCTACCGTATACAAACATGATGACACCATAATTTCAGTTTTTACTTAATATGTTTTTTTTCTCAAATTAACGTTCTCATACAGGCTACTCTTGTCGGCCTACCGTATACAAACATGATGACAGCAAAATTTCTGTTTTTACTGGAATTTTTTTTTTTCTCAAATTAACGTTCTCATACAGACTACTCTTATCGGCCTACCGTATACAAACATGATGACACCATAATTCCAGTTTTTACTGAATTTTTTTTTTTTTTTTTAAAGTAACGTTCGCATACAAGCTACACTTATCGGCCTACCGTATACAAACATGATGACACCATAATTTCAGTTTTACTGAATATTTTTTTTTTCTCAAATTAACGTTCTCATACAGGCTACTCTTATCGGCCTACCGTATACAAACATGATGACACCATAATTTCAGTTTTTAGTGGAATTTTTTTTTTTTTTTAAAGTAACGTTCGCATACAAGCTACACTTATCGGCCTACCGTATACAAACATGATGACACCATAATTTCAGTTTTACTGAATATTTTTTTTTCTCAAATTAACGTTCTCATACAGGCTACTCTTATCGGCCTACCGTATACAAACATGATGACATCATAATTTCTTTTTTTCTACTGGAATTTTTTTTTTTTAAAAGTAACGTTCTCATACAAGCTACACTTATCGGCCTACCGTATACAAACATGATGACACCATAATTTCAGTTTTTACTGAAATTTTCTTTTTCTCAAATTAACGTTCTCATACAGGCTACTCTTATCGGCCTACCGTATACAAATATGATGACACCATAATTTCAGTTTTTACTGGAATTTTTTTTTTTTTTAAAAGTAACGTTCTCATACGAGCTACACTTATCGGCCTACCGTATACAAACATGATGACACCATAATTTCAGTTTTTACTGAAAAATTTTTTTCCCCTCAAATTAACGTTCTCATACAGGCTACTTTTATCGGCCTACCGTATACAAATATGATGACACCATAATTTCAGTTTTTACTGGAATTTTTTTTTTTTTTAAAGTAACGTTCTCATACAAGCTACTCTTGTCGGCCTACCGTATACAAACATGATGACACCATAATTTCAGTTTTTACTGAAAAATTTTTTTTCCCTCAAATTAACGTTCTCATACAACCTACACTTATCGGCCTACCGTATACAAACATGATGACACCATAATTTCAGTTTTTACTGAATATTTTTTTTCTCTCAAATTAACGTTCTTATACAGGCTACTCTTATCGGCCTACCGTATACAAACATGATGACACCATAATTTCTGTTTTTACTGAAAATCTTTTTTTCTCAAATTAACGTTCTTATACAAGCTACTCTTATCGGCCTACCGTATACAAACATGATGACACCATAATTTCAGTTTTTACTGAAATTTTTTTTTTTTTTTAAAAGTAACGTTATCATACAGGCTACACTTATCGGCCTACCGTATACAAACATGATGACACCATAATTTCAGTTTTTACTGAAAATTTTTTTTTTCTCAAATCAACGTTCTTATACAGGCTACACTTATCGGCCTACCGTATACAAACATGATGACACCATAATTTCAGTTTTTAGTGGAATTTTTTTTTTTTTTAAAAGTAACGTTCTCATACAAGCTACACTTATCGGCCTACCGTATACAAACATGATGACACCATAATTTCAGTTTTTACTGAATATTTTTTTTTTTTAAAAGTAACGTTATCATACAGGCTACACTTATCGGCCTACCGTATACAAACATGATGACACCAAAATTTCAGTTTTTACTGAAAATTTTTTTTTTCTCAAATCAACGTTCTTATACAGGCTACACTTATCGGCCTACCGTATACAAACATGATGACACCATAATTTCAGTTTTTACTTAATATTTTTTTTTTCTCAAATTAACGTTCTTATACAGGCTACACTTATCGGCCTACCGTATACAAACATGATGACACCATAATTTCAGTTTTTACTTAATATGTTTTTTTTCTCAAATTAACGTTCTCATACAGGCTACTCTTGTCGGCCTACCGTATACAAACATGATGACACCATAATTTCTGTTTTTACTGGAATTTTTTTTTTCTCAAATTAACGTTCTCATACAGGCTACTCTTATTGGCCTACCGTATACAAACATGATGACACCATAATTTCAGTTTTTACTGAATATTTTTTTTTTCTCAAATTAACGTTCTCATACAGGCCACTCTTATCGGCCTACCGTATACAAACATGATGACACCATAATTTCTGTTTTTACTGAAAATTTATTTTTTCTCAAATTAACGTTCTCATACAGGCTACTTTTATCGGCCCACCGTATACAAACATGATGACACCATAATTTCTGTTTTTACTGAAAATTTTTTTTTTTCTCAAATTAACGTTCTTATACAGGCTACTCTTATCGGCCTACCGTATACAAACATGATGACACCATAATTTCTGTTTTTACTGAAAATCTTTTTTTTTTTAAATGTAACGTTCTCATACAGCCTACTCTTATCGGCCTACCGTATACAAACATGATGACACCATAATTTCAGTTTTTAGTGGAATTTTTTTTTTTTTTAAAAGTAACGTTCTCATACAAGCTACACTTATCGGCCTACCGTATACAAACATGATGACACCATAATTTCAGTTTTTACTGAATATTTTTTTTTTTTTAAATTAACGTTCTCATACAGGCTACTCTTATCGGCCTACCGTATACAAACATGATGACACCATAATTTCTGTTTTTACTGGAATTTTTTTTTTTTAAAAGTAACGTTCTCATACAAGCTACACTTATCGGCCTACCGTATACAAACATGATGACACCATAATTTCTGTTTTTACTGAAAATCTTTTTTTTTTTAAATGTAACGTTCTCATACAGCCTACTCTTATCGGCCTACCGTATACAAACATGATGACACCATAATTTCAGTTTTTAGTGGAATTTTTTTTTTTTTTAAAAGTAACGTTCTCATACAAGCTACACTTATCGGCCTACCGTATACAAACATGATTACACCATAATTTCAGTTTTTACTGAATATTTTTTTTTTCTCAAATTAACGTTCTCATACAGGCTACTCTTATAGGCCTACAGTATACAAACATGATGACACCATAATTTCTGTTTTTACTGAAAATCTTTTTTCCTCAAATTAACGTTCTTATACAAACTACTCTTATCGGCCTACCGTATACAAACATGATGACACCATAATTTCAGTTTTTACTGAAATTTTTTTTTTTTTTTTTTAAGTAACGTTCTCATACAAGCTACACTTATCGGCCTACCGTATACAAACATGATGACACCATAATTTCAGTTTTTACTGAAAATTTTTTTTTTTCACAAATTACCGTTCTCATACACGCTACACGCTACTCTTATCGGCCTACCGTATACAAACATGATGACACCATAATTTCAGTTTTTACTGAATATTTTTTTTGTTCTCAAAATTAACGTTCTCATACAGGCTACTCTTATCGGCCTACCGTATACAAACATGATGACACCATAATTTCAGTTTTTACTGAATATTTTTTTTTCTCAAATTACCGTTCTCATACAGGCTACTCTTATCGGCCTACCGTATACAAACATGATGACACCATAATTGCTGTTTTTACTGAAATTTTCTTTTTCTCAAATTAACGTTCTCATACAGGCTACTCTTATCGGCCTATCGTATACAAAAATGATGACACCATAATTCCAGTTTTCACTGAATTTTTTTTTTTTTTTTAAAGTAACGTTCTCATACAAGCTACACTTATCGGCCTACCGTATACAAACATGATGACACCATAATTTCAGTTTTTACTGAAAATTTTTTTTTTTCACAAATTACCGTTCTCATACACGCTACACGCTACTCTTATCGGCCTACCGTATACAAACATGATGACACCATGATTTCAGTTTTTACTGAATATTTTTTTTGTTCTCAAAATTAACGTTCTCATACAGGCTACTCTTATCGGCCTACCGTATACAAACATGATGACACCATAATTTCAGTTTTTACTGAATATTTTTTTTTCTCAAATTACCGTTCTCATACAGGCTACTCTTATCGGCCTACCGTATACAAACATGATGACACCATAATTCCAGTTTTTACTGAAATTTTTTTTTTTTTCTCAATTAACGTTCTCATACAGCCTACTCTTATCGGCCTACCGTATACAAACATGATGACACCATAATTTCTGTTTTTTCTGAAAATCTTTTTTTCTCAAATTAACGTTCTCATACAGGCTACACTTATCGGCCTACCGTATACAAACATGATGACACCATAATTTCAGTTTTACTGAATATTTTTTTTTTTCTCAAATTAACGTTCTCATACAGGCCACTCTTATCGGCCTACCGTATACAAACATGATGACACCATAATTTCTGTTTTTACTGAAAATTTATTTTTTCTCAAATTAACGTTCTCATACAGGCTACTTTTATCGGCCCACCGTATACAAACATGATGACACCATAATTTCAGTTTTTACTGGAATTTTTTTTTTTTTAAAAGTAACGTTCTCATACAGCCTACTCTTATCGGCCTACCGTATACAAACATGAAGACACCATAATTCCAGTTTTTACTGAATTTTTTTTTTTTTTTTTAAAGTAACGTTCGCATACAAGCTACACTTATCGGCCTACCGTATACAAACATGATGACACCATAATTTCAGTTTTACTGAATATTTTTTTTTTCTCAAATTAACGTTCTCATACAGGCCACTCTTATCGGCCTACCGTATACAAACATGATGACACCATAATTTCTGTTTTTACTGAAAATTTATTTTTTCTCAAATTAACGTTCTCATACAGGCTACTTTTATCGGCCCACCGTATACAAACATGATGACACCATAATTTCTGTTTTTACTGAAAATTTATTTTTTCTCAAATTAACGTTCTCATACAGGCTACTTTTATCGGCCCACCGTATACAAACATGATGACACCATAATTTCAGTTTTTACTGGAATTTTTTTTTTTTTAAAAGTAACGTTCTCATACAGCCTACTCTTATCGGCCTACCGTATACAAACATGAAGACACCATAATTCCAGTTTTTACTGAATTTTTTTTTTTTTTTTTAAAGTAACGTTCGCATACAAGCTACACTTATCGGCCTACCGTATACAAACATGATGACACCATAATTTCAGTTTTACTGAATATTTTTTTTTTCTCAAATTAACGTTCTCATACAGGCCACTCTTATCGGCCTACCGTATACAAACATGATGACACCATAATTTCTGTTTTTACTGAAAATTTATTTTTTCTCAAATTAACGTTCTCATACAGGCTACTTTTATCGGCCCACCGTATACAAACATGATGACACCATAATTTCTGTTTTTACTGAAAATTCACTTTTTCTCAAATTAACGTTCTCATACAGGCTACTTTTATCGGCCTACCGTATACAAACATGATGACACCATAATTTCTGTTTTTACTGAAAATTTTATTTTTCTCAAATTAACGTTCTTAGACAGGCTACTCTAATCGGCCTACCGTATACAAACATGATGACACCATAATTTCTGTTTTTACTGAAATCTTTTTTTTTTTAAATGTAACGTTCTCATACAACCTACTCTTATCGGCCTACCGTATACAAACATGATGACACCATAATTTCAGTTTTTAGTGGAATTTTTTTTTTTTTTTTTAAAGTAACGTTCTCATACAAGCTACACTTATCGGCCTACTGTATACAAACATGATGACACCATAATTTCAGTTTTTACTGAATATTTTTTTTTTTTTAAATTAACGTTCTCATACAGGCTACTCTTATCGGCCTACCGTATACAAACATGATGACACCATAATTTCAGTTTTTACTGAAAATTTTTTTTTTTCTCAAATTAACGTTCTCATACAGCCTACTCTTATCGGCCTACCGTATACAAACATGATGACACCAAAATTTCTGTTTTTTCTGAAAATCTTTTTTTCTCAAATTAACGTTTTTATACAGGCTACTCTTATCGGCCTACCGTATACAAACATGATGACACCATAATTTCTGTTTTTACTGAAAATCTTTTTTTTTTAAATGTAACGTTCTCATACAGCCTACTCTTATCGGCCTACCGTATACAAACATGATGACACCATAATTTCAGTTTTTAGTGGAATTTTTTTTTTTTTTAAAAGTAACGTTCTCATACAAGCTACACTTATCGGCCTACCGTATACAAACATGATGACACCATAATTTCAGTTTTTACTGAATATTTTTTTTTTTTTAAATTAACGTTCTCATACAGGCTACTCTTATCGGCCTACCGTATACAAACATGATGACACCATAATTTCTGTTTTTACTGGAATTTTTTTTTTTTAAAAGTAACGTTCTCATACAAGCTACACTTATCGGCCTACTGTATACAAACATGATGACACCATAATTTCAGTTTTTACTGAATATTTTTTTTTTTTTAAATTAACGTTCTCATACAGGCTACTCTTATCGGCCTACCGTATACAAACATGATGACACCATAATTTCAGTTTTTACTTAATATTTTTTTTTTTTTAAATTAACGTTCTCATACAGGCTACTCTTATCGGCCTACCGTATACAAACATGATGACACCATAATTTCAGTTTTTGCTTAATATTTTTTTTTTCTCAAATTAACGTTCTCATACAAGCTACACTTATCGGCCTACTGTATACAAACATGATGACACCATAATTTCAGTTTTTACTGAATATTTTTTTTTTTTTAAATTAACGTTCTCATACAGGCTACTCTTATCGGCCTACCGTATACAAACATGATGACACCATAATTTCAGTTTTTACTTAATATTTTTTTTTTCTCAAATTAACGTTCTCATACAGGCTACTCTTGTCGGCCTACCGTATACAAACATGATGACACCATAATTTCTGTTTTTACTGGAATTTTTTTTTTTCTCAAATTAACGTTCTCATACAGGCTACTCTTATTGGCCTACCGTATACAAACATGATGACACCATAATTCCAGTTTTTACTGAATATTTTTTTTTTCTCAAATTAACGTTCTCATACAGGCCACTCTTATCGGCCTACCGTATACAAACATGATGACACCATAATTTCTGTTTTTACTGAAAATTTATTTTTTCTCAAATTAACGTTCTCATACAGGCTACTTTTATCGGCCCACCGTATACAAACATGATGACACCATAATTTCTGTTTTTACTGAAAATTTTTTTTTTCTCAAATTAACGTTCTTATACAGGCTACTCTTATCGGCCTACCGTATACAAACATGATGACACCATAATTTCTGTTTTTACTGAAAATCTTTTTTTTTTTAAATGTAACGTTCTCATACAGCCTACTCTTATCGGCCTACCGTATACAAACATGATGACACCATAATTTCAGTTTTTAGTGGAATTTTTTTTTTTTTTAAAAGTAACGTTCTCATACAAGCTACACTTATCGGCCTACCGTATACAAACATGATGACACCATAATTTCAGTTTTTACTGAATATTTTTTTTTTTTTAAATTAACGTTCTCATACAGGCTACTCTTATCGGCCTACCGTATACAAACATGATGACACCATAATTTCTGTTTTTACTGGAATTTTTTTTTTTTAAAAGTAACGTTCTCATACAAGCTACACTTATCGGCCTACCGTATACAAACATGATGACACCATAATTTCTGTTTTAACTGAAAATCTTTTTTTTTTTAAATGTAACGTTCTCATACAGCCTACTCTTATCGGCCTACCGACTACAAACATGATGACACCATAATTTCAGTTTTTAGTGGAATTTTTTTTTTTTTTAAAAGTAACATTCTCATACAAGCTACACTTATCAGCCTACCGTATACAAACATGATGACACCATAATTTCAGTTTTTACTGAATATTTTTTTTTTCTCAAATTAACGTTCTCATACAGGCTACTCTTATAGGCCTACAGTATACAAACATGATGACACCATAATTTCTGTTTTTACTGAAAATCTTTTTTTCTCAAATTAACGTTCTTATACAAACTACTCTTATCGGCCTACCGTATACAAACATGATGACACCATAATTTCAGTTTTTACTTAATATGTTTTTTTTCTCAAATTAACGTTCTCATACAGGCTACTCTTGTCGGCCTACCGTATACAAACATGATGACACCATAATTTCTGTTTTTACTGGAATTTTTTTTTTTCTCAAATTAACGTTCTCATACAGGCTACTCTTATTGGCCTACCGTATACAAACATGATGACACCATAATTCCAGTTTTTACTGAATATTTTTTTTTTCTCAAATTAACGTTCTCATACAGGCCACTCTTATCGGCCTACCGTATACAAACATGATGACACCATAATTTCTGTTTTTACTGAAAATTTATTTTTTCTCAAATTAACGTTCTCATACAGGCTACTTTTATCGGCCCACCGTATACAAACATGATGACACCATAATTTCTGTTTTTACTGAAAATTTTTTTTTTCTCAAATTAACGTTCTTATACAGGCTACTCTTATCGGCCTACCGTATACAAACATGATGACACCATAATTTCTGTTTTTACTGAAAATCTTTTTTTTTTTAAATGTAACGTTCTCATACAGCCTACTCTTATCGGCCTACCGTATACAAACATGATGACACCATAATTTCAGTTTTTAGTGGAATTTTTTTTTTTTTTAAAAGTAACGTTCTCATACAAGCTACACTTATCGGCCTACCGTATACAAACATGATGACACCATAATTTCAGTTTTTACTGAATATTTTTTTTTTTTTAAATTAACGTTCTCATACAGGCTACTCTTATCGGCCTACCGTATACAAACATGATGACACCATAATTTCTGTTTTTACTGGAATTTTTTTTTTTTAAAAGTAACGTTCTCATACAAGCTACACTTATCGGCCTACCGTATACAAACATGATGACACCATAATTTCTGTTTTAACTGAAAATCTTTTTTTTTTTAAATGTAACGTTCTCATACAGCCTACTCTTATCGGCCTACCGTATACAAACATGATGACACCATAATTTCAGTTTTTAGTGGAATTTTTTTTTTTTTTAAAAGTAACGTTCTCATACAAGCTACACTTATCGGCCTACCGTATACAAACATGATGACACCATAATTTCAGTTTTACTGAATATTTTTTTTTTTCTCAAATTAACGTTCTCATACAGGCCACTCTTATCGGCCTACCGTATACAAACATGATGACACCATAATTTCTGTTTTTACTGAAAATCTTTTTTTCTCAAATTAACGTTCTTATACAAACTACTCTTATCGGCCTACCGTATACAAACATGATGACACCATAATTTCAGTTTTTACTGAAATTTTTTTTTTTTTTTTTAAAGTAACGTTCTCATACAAGCTACACTTATCGGCCTACCGTATACAAACATGATGACACCATAATTTCAGTTTTTACTGAAAATTTTTTTTTTTCACAAATTACCGTTCTCATACACGCTACTCTTATCGGCCTACCGTATACAAACATGATAACACCATAATTTCAGTTTTTACTGAATATTTTTTTTGTTCTCAAAATTAACGTTCTCATACAGGCTACTCTTATCGGCCTACCGTATACAAACATGATGACACCATAATTTCAGTTTTTACTGAATTTTTTTTTTTTTTTAAATTAACGTTCTCATACAGGCTACTCTTATCGGCCTACCGTATACAAACATGATGACACCATAATTTCTGTTTTTACTGGAATTTTTTTTTTTTTAAAGTAACGTTCTCATACAAGCTACACTTATCGGCCTACTGTATACAAACATGATGACACCATAATTTCAGTTTTTACTGAATATTTTTTTTTTTTTAAATTAACGTTCTCATACAGGCTACTCTTATCGGCCTACCGTATACAAACATGATGACACCATAATTTCAGTTTTTACTTCATATTTTTTTTTTCTCAAATTAACGTTCTTATACAGGCTACACTTATCGGCCTACCGTATACAAACATGATGACACCATAATTTCAGTTTTTACTTAATATGTTTTTTTTCTCAAATTAACGTTCTCATACAGGCTACTCTTGTCGGCCTACCGTATACAAACATGATGACACCATAATTTCTGTTTTTACTGGAATTTTTTTTTTTCTCAAATTACCGTTCTCATACAGGCTACTCTTATTGGCCTACCGTATACAAACATGATGACACCATAATTCCAGTTTTTACTGAATATTTTTTTTTTCTCAAATTAACGTTCTCATACAGGCCACTCTTATCGGCCTACCGTATACAAACATGATGACACCATAATTTCTGTTTTTACTGAAAATTTATTTTTTCTCAAATTAACGTTCTCATACAGGCTACTTTTATCGGCCCACCGTATACAAACATGATGACACCATAATTTCTGTTTTTACTGAAAATTTTTTTTTTCTCAAATTAACGTTCTTATACAGGCTACTCTTATCGGCCTACCGTATACAAACATGATGACACCATAATTTCTGTTTTTACTGAAAATCTTTTTTTTTTTAAATGTAACGTTCTCATACAGCCTACTCTTATCGGCCTACCGTATACAAACATGATGACACCATAATTTCAGTTTTTAGTGGAATTTTTTTTTTTTTTAAAAGTAACGTTCTCATACAAGCTACACTTATCGGCCTACCGTATACAAACATGATGACACCATAATTTCAGTTTTTACTGAATATTTTTTTTTTTTTAAATTAACGTTCTCATACAGGCTACTCTTATCGGCCTACCGTATACAAACATGATGACACCATAATTTCTGTTTTTACTGGAATTTTTTTTTTTTTAAAGTAACGTTCTCATACAAGCTACACTTATCGGCCTACCGTATACAAACATGATGACACCATAATTTCTGTTTTAACTGAAAATCTTTTTTTTTTTAAATGTAACGTTCTCATACAGCCTACTCTTATCGGCCTACCGTATACAAACATGATGACACCATAATTTCAGTTTTTAGTGGAATTTTTTTTTTTTTTAAAAGTAACGTTCTCATACAAGCTACACTTATCGGCCTACCGTATACAAACATGATGACACCATAATTTCAGTTTTTACTGAATATTTTTTTTTTCTCAAATTAACGTTCTCATACAGGCTACTCTTATAGGCCTACAGTATACAAACATGATGACACCATAATTTCTGTTTTTACTGAAAATCTTTTTTTCTCAAATTAACGTTCTTATACAAACTACTCTTATCGGCCTACCGTATACAAACATGATGACACCATAATTTCAGTTTTTACTGAAATTTTTTTTTTTTTTTTTAAAGTAACATTCTCATACAAGCTACACTTATCGGCCTACCGTATACAAACATGATGACACCATAATTTCAGTTTTTACTGAAAATTTTTTTTTTTCACAAATTACCGTTCTCATACACGCTACTCTTATCGGCCTACCGTATACAAACATGATAACACCATAATTTCAGTTTTTACTGAATATTTTTTTTGTTCTCAAAATTAACGTTCTCATACAGGCTACTCTTATCGGCCTACCGTATACAAACATGATGACACCATAATTTCAGTTTTTACTGAATATTTTTTTTTCTCAAATTACCGTTCTCATACAGGCTACTCTTATCGGCCTACCGTATACAAACATGATGACACCATAATTGCTGTTTTTACTGAAATTTTCTTTTTCTCAAATGAACGTTCTCATACAGGCTACTCTTATCGGCCTATCGTATACAAAAATGATGACACCATAATTCCAGTTTTCACTGAATTTTTTTTTTTTTTTTAAAGTAACGTTCTCATACAAGCTACACTTATCGGCCTACCGTATACAAACATGATGACACCATAATTTCAGTTTTTACTGAAAATTTTTTTTTTTCTCAATTAACGTTCTCATACAGCCTACTCTTATCGGCCTACCGTATACAAACATGATGACACCATAATTTCTGTTTTTTCTGAAAATCTTTTTTTCTCAAATTAACGTTCTCATACAAGCTACACTTATCGGCCTACCGTATACAAACATGATGACACCATAATTTCAGTTTTTACCGAATTTTTTTTTTTCTCAAATTAAAGTTCTCATACAACCTACTCTTATCGGCCTACCGTATACAAACATGAAGACACCATAATTCCAGTTTTTACTGAATTTTTTTTTTTTTTTTTTAAAGTAACGTTCGCATACAAGCTACACTTATCGGCCTACCGTATACAAACATGATGACACCATAATTTCAGTTTTACTGAATATTTTTTTTTTTCTCAAATTAACGTTCTCATACAGGCCACTCTTATCGGCCTACCGTATACAAACATGATGACACCATAATTTCAGTTTTTAGTGGAATTTTTTTTTTTTTTAAGTAACGTTCTCATACAAGCTACACTTATCGGCCTACTGTATACAAACATGATGACACCATAATTTCAGTGTTTACTGAATATTTTTTTTTTTTTAAATTAACGTTCTCATACAGGCTACTCTTATCGGCCTACCGTATACAAACATGATGACACCATAATTTCAGTTTTTACTTAATATTTTTTTTTTCTCAAATTAACGTTCTTATACAGGCTACACTTATCGGCCTATCGTATACAAAAATGATGACACCATAATTCCAGTTTTCACTGAATTTTTTTTTTTTTTTTAAAGTAACGTTCTCATACAAGCTACACTTATCGGCCTACCGTATACAAACATGATGACACCATAATTTCAGTTTTTACTGAAAATTTTTTTTTTCTCAATTAACGTTCTCATACAGCCTACTCTTATCGGCCTACCGTATACAAACATGATGACACCATAATTTCTGTTTTTTCTGAAAATCTTTTTTTCTCAAATTAACGTTCTCATACAAGCTACACTTATCGGCCTACCGTATACAAACATGATGACACCATAATTTCAGTTTTTACCGAATTTTTTTTTTTCTCAAATTAAAGTTCTCATACAACCTACTCTTATCGGCCTACCGTATACAAACATGAAGACACCATAATTCCAGTTTTTACTGAATTTTTTTTTTTTTTTTTTAAAGTAACGTTCGCATACAAGCTACACTTATCGGCCTACCGTATACAAACATGATGACACCATAATTTCAGTTTTACTGAATATTTTTTTTTTTCTCAAATTAACGTTCTCATACAGGCCACTCTTATCGGCCTACCGTATACAAACATGATGACACCATAATTTCTGTTTTTACTGAAAATTTATTTTTTCTCGAATTACCGTTCTCATATAGGCTACTTTTATCGGCCCACCGTATACAAACATGATGACACCATAATTTCTGTTTTTACTGAAAATTCATTTTTTCTCAAATTAACGTTCTCATACAGGCTACTTTTATCGGCCTACCGTATACAAACATGATGACACCATAATTTCTGTTTTTACTGAAAATTTTTTTTTTCTCAAATTAACGTTCTTAGACAGGCTACTCTAATCGGCCTACCGTATACAAACATGATGACACCATAATTTCTGTTTTTACTGAAATCTTTTTTTTTTTAAATGTAACGTTCTCATACAGCCTACTCTTATCGGCCTACCGTATACAAACATGATGACACCATAATTTCAGTTTTTAGTGGAATTTTTTTTTTTTAAAAGTAACGTTCTCATACAAGCTACACTTATCGGCCTACCGTATACAAACATGATGACACCATAATTTCAGTTTTTACTGAATATTTTTTTTTTTTTTAAATTAACGTTCTCATACAGACTACTCTTATCGGCCTACCGTATACAAACATGATGACACCATAATTTCTGTTTTTACTGGAATTTTTTTTTTTTTTAAGTAACGTTCTCATACAAGCTACACTTATCGGCCTACTGTATACAAACATGATGACACCATAATTTCAGTGTTTACTGAATATTTTTTTTTTTTTAAATTAACGTTCTCATACAGGCTACTCTTATCGGCCTACCGTATACAAACATGATGACACCATAATTTCAGTTTTTACTTAATATTTTTTTTTTCTCAAATTAACGTTCTTATACAGGCTACACTTATCGGCCTACCGTATACAAACATGATGACACCATAATTTCAGTTTTTACTTAATATGTTTTTTTTCTCAAATTAACGTTCTCATACAGGCTACTCTTGTCGGCCTACCGTATACAAACATCATTACACCATAATTTCAGTTTTGACTGAAAATTTTTTTTTTCTCAAATTAACTTTCTCATACAAGCTACTCTTATCGGCCTACCGTATACAAACATGATGACACCGTAATTTCAGTTTTCACTGAAATTTTTTTTTTTTTAAAGTAACGTTCTCATACAAGCTACACTTATCGGCCTACCGTACACAAACATGATGACACCATAATTTCTGTTTTTACTGAAAATTTTTTTTTTCTCAAATTAACGTTCTTATACAGGCTACTCTTATCGGCCCAGCGTATACAAAAATGATGACACCATAATTTCTGTTTTTACTGAAAATCTTTTTTTTTTTAAATGTAACGTTCTCATACAGCCTACTCTTATCGGCCTACCGTATACAAACATGATGACACCATAATTTCAGTTTTTAGTGGAATTTTTTTTTTTTTTAAAAGTAACGTTCTCATACAAGCTACACTTATCGGCCTACCGTATACAAACATGATGACACCATAATTTCAGTTTTTACTGACAATTTTTTTTTTTTTAAATTAACGTTCTCATACAGGCTACTCTTATCGGCCTACCGTATACAAACATGATGACACCATAATTTCTGTTTTTACTGGAATTTTTTTTTTTCTCAAATTAACGTTCTCATACAGGCTACTCTTATTGGCCTACCGTATACAAACATGATGACACCATAATTCCAGTTTTTACTGAATATTTTTTTTTTCTCAAATTAACGTTCTCATACAGGCCACTCTTATCGGCCTACCGTATACAAACATGATGACACCATAATATCTGTTTTTACTGAAAATTTATTTTTTCTCAAATTAACGTTCTCATACAGGCTACTTTTATCGGCCCACCGTATACAAACATGATGACACCATAATTTCTGTTTTTACTGAAAATTTTTTTTTTCTCAAATTAACGTTCTTATACAGGCTACTCTTATCGGCCTACCGTATACAAACATGATGACACCATAATTTCTGTTTTTACTGAAAATCTTTTTTTTTTTAAATGTAACGTTCTCATACAGCCTACTCTTATCGGCCTACCGTATACAAACATGATGACACCATAATTTCAGTTTTTAGTGGAATTTTTTTTTTTTTTAAAAGTAACGTTCTCATACAAGCTACACTTATCGGCCTACCGTATACAAACATGATGACACCATAATTTCAGTTTTTACTGAATATTTTTTTTTTTTTAAATTAACGTTCTCATACAGGCTACTCTTATCGGCCTACCGTATACAAACATGATGACACCATAATTTCTGTTTTTACTGGAATTTTTTTTTTTCTCAAATTAACGTTCTCATACAGCTTACTCTTATCGGCCTACCGTATACAAACATGATGACACCAAAATTTCTGTTTTTTCTGAAAATCTTTTTTTCTCAAATTAACGTTCTTATACAGGCTACTCTTATCGGCCTACCGTATACAAACATGATGACACCATAATTTCTGTTTTTACTGAAAATCTTTTTTTTTTAAATGTAACGTTCTCATACAGCCTACTCTTATCGGCCTACCGTATACAAACATGATGACACCATAATTTCAGTTTTTAGTGGAATTTTTTTTTTTTAAAAGTAACGTTCTCATACAAGCTACACTTATCGGCCTACCGTATACAAACATGATGACACCATAATTTCAGTTTTTACTGAATATTTTTTTTTTTTTAAATTAACGTTCTCATACAGGCTACTCTTATCGGCCTACCGTATACAAACATGATGACACCATAATTTCTGTTTTTACTGGAATTTTTTTTTTTTTTAAGTAACGTTCTCATACAAGCTACACTTATCGGCCTACTGTATACAAACATGATGACACCATAATTTCAGTGTTTACTGAATATTTTTTTTTTTTTAAATTAACGTTCTCATACAGGCTACTCTTATCGGCCTACCGTATACAAACATGATGACACCATAATTTCAGTTTTTACTTAATATTTTTTTTTTCTCAAATTAACGTTCTTATACAGGCTACACTTATCGGCCTACCGTATACAAACATGATGACACCATAATTTCAGTTTTTACTTAATATGTTTTTTTTCTCAAATTAACGTTCTCATACAGGCTACTCTTGTCAGCCTACCGTATACAAACATCATTACACCATAATTTCAGTTTTGACTGAAAATTTTTTTTTTCTCAAATTAACTTTCTCATACAAGCTACTCTTATCGGCCTACCGTATACAAACATGATGACACCGTAATTTCAGTTTTCACTGAAATTTTTTTTTTTTTAAAGTAACGTTCTCATACAAGCTACACTTATCGGCCTACCGTACACAAACATGATGACACCATAATTTCTGTTTTTACTGAAAATTTTTTTTTTCTCAAATTAACGTTCTTATACAGGCTACTCTTATCGGCCTACCGTATACAAACATGATGACACCATAATTTCTGTTTTTACTGAAAATCTTTTTTTTTTTAAATGTAACGTTCTCATACAGCCTACTCTTATCGGCCTACCGTATACAAACATGATGACACCATAATTTCAGTTTTTAGTGGAATTTTTTTTTTTTTTAAAAGTAACGTTGTCATACAAGCTACACTTATCGGCCTACCGTATACAAACATGATGACACCATAATTTCAGTTTTTACTGACAATTTTTTTTTTTTTAAATTAACGTTCTCATACAGGCTACTCTTATCGGCCTACCGTATACAAACATGATGACACCATAATTTCTGTTTTTACTGGAATTTTTTTTTTTCTCAAATTAACGTTCTCATACAGGCTACTCTTATTGGCCTACCGTATACAAACATGATGACACCTTAATTTCTGTTTTTACTGGAATTTTTTTTTTTTTTAAAAGTAACGTTCTCATACAAGCTACACTTATCGGCCTACCGTATACAAACATGATGACACCATAATTTCAGTTTTTACTGAATATTTTTTTTTTTTTAAATTAACGTTCTCATACACGCTACTCTTATCGGCCTACCGTATACAAACATGATGACACCTTAATTTCTGTTTTTACTGGAATTTTTTTTTTTTAAAAGTAACGTTCTCATACAAGCTACACTTATCGGCCTACCGTATACAAACATGATGACACCATAATTTCTGTTTTTACTGAAAATCTTTTTTTTTTTAAATGTAACGTTCTCATACAGCCTACTCTTATCGGCCTACCGTATACAAACATGATGACACCATAATTCCATTTTTGAGGGGTTTTTTTTTTTTTTTTAAAAGTAACGTTCTCATACAAGCTACACTTATCGGCCTACCGTATACAAACATGATGACACCATAATTTCAGTTTTTACTGAATATTTTTTTTTTCTCAAATTAACGTTCTCATACAGGCTACTCTTATAGGCCTACAGTATACAAACATGATGACACCATAATTTCTGTTTTTACTGAAAATCTTTTTTTCTCAAATTAACGTTCTTATACAAACTACTCTTATCGGCCTACCGTATACAAACATGATGACACCATAATTTCAGTTTTTACTGAAATTTTTTTTTTTTTTTTAAAGTAACGTTCTCATACAAGCTACACTTATCGGCCTACCGTATGCAAACATGATGACACCATAATTTCAGTTTTTACTGAAAATTTTTTTTTTTCACAAATTACCGTTCTCATACACGCTACTCTTATCGGCCTACCGTATACAAACATGATGACACCATAATTTCAGTTTTTACTGAATATTTTTTTTGTTCTCAAAATTAACGTTCGCATACAAGCTACACTTATCGGCCTACCGTATACAAACATGATGACACCATAATTTCAGTTTTACTGAATATTTTTTTTTTTCTCAAATTAACGTTCTCATACAGGCCACTCTTATCGGCCTACCGTATACAAACATGATGACACCATAATTTCTGTTTTTACTGAAAATTTATTTTTTCTCAAATTAACGTTCTCATACAGGCTACTCTTATCGGCCTACCGTATACAAATATGATGACACCATAATTTCAGTTTTTACTGGAATTTTTTTTTTTTTAAAAGTAACGTTCTCATACAGCCTACTCTTATCGGCCTACCGTATACAAACATGAAGACACCATAATTCCAGTTTTTACTGAATTTTTTTTTTTTTTTTTAAAGTAACGTTCGCATACAAGCTACACTTATCGGCCTACCGTATACAAACATGATGACACCATAATTTCAGTTTTACTGAATATTTTTTTTTTCTCAAATTAACGTTCTCATACAGGCCACTCTTATCGGCCTACCGTATACAAACATGATGACACCATAATTTCTGTTTTTACTGAAAATTTATTTTTTCTCAAATTAACGTTCTCATACAGGCTACTTTTATCGGCCCACCGTATACAAACATGATGACACCATAATTTCTGTTTTTACTGAAAATTCATTTTTTCTCAAATTAACGTTCTCATACAGGCTACTTTTATCGGCCCACCGTATACAAACATGATGACACCATAATTTCTGTTTTTACTGAAAATTTTTTTTTTCTCAAATTAACGTTCTTATACAGGCTACTCTAATCATCCTACCGTATACAAACATGATGACACCATAATTTCTGTTTTTACTGAAATCTTTTTTTTTTTAAATGTAACGTTCTCATACAACCTACTCTTATCGGCCTACCGTATACAAACATGATGACACCATAATTTCAGTTTTTAGTGGAAATTTTTTTTTTTTTTTTAAAGTAACGTTCTCATACAAGCTACACTTATCGGCCTACTGTATACAAACATGATGACACCATAATTTCAGTTTTTACTGATTATTTTTTTTTTTTTAAATTAACGTTCTCATACAGGCTACTCTTATCGGCATAACGTATTCAAACATGATGACACCATAATTTCAGTTTTTACTGAAAATTTTTTTTTTTCTCAAATTAACGTTCTCATACAGCCTACTCTTATCGGCCTACCGTATACAAACATGATGACACCATAATTTCTGTTTTTTCTGAAAATCTTTTTTTCTCAAATTAACGTTCTCATACAGGCTACACTTATCGGCCTACCGTATACAAACATGATGACACCATAATTTCAGTTTTTACCGAATTTTTTTTTTTCTCAAATTAAAGTTCTCATACAACCTACTCTTATCGGCCTACCGTATACAAACATGAAGACACCATAATTCCAGTTTTTACTGAATTTTTTTTTTTTTTTTAAAAGTAACGTTCTCAAACAAGCTACACTTATCGGCCTACCGTATACAAACATGATGACACCATAATTTCAGTTTTTACTGAAAACTTTTTTTTTTGTCAAATTAACGTTCTCATACAGGCTACACTTATCGGCCTACCGTATACAAACATGATGACACCATAATTTCAGTTTTTACTGAATATTTTTTTTTCCTCAAATTAACGTTCCCATACAGCCTACTCTTATCGGCCTACCGTATACAAACATGATGACACCATAATTTCTGTTTTTACTGGAATTTTTTTTTTTCTCAAATTAACGTTCTCATACAGACTACTCTTATCGGCCTACCGTATACAAACATGATGACACCATAATTCCAGTTTTTACTGAATTTTTTTTTTTTTTTTAAAGTAACGTTCGCATACAAGCTACACTTATCGGCCTACCGTATACAAACATGATGACACCATAATTTCAGTTTTACTGAATATTTTTTTTTTCTCAAATTAACGTTCTCATACAGGCTACTCTTATCGGCCTACCGTATACAAACATGATGACACCATAATTTCTGTTTTTACTGAAAATTTATTTTTTCTCAAATTAACGTTCTCATACAGGCTACTTTTATCGGCCTACCGTATACAAACATGATGACACCATAATTTCTGTTTTTACTGAAAATCTTTTTTTTTTTAAATGTAACGTTCTCATACAACCTACTCTTATCGGCCTACCGTATACAAACATGATGACACCATAATTTCAGTTTTTAGTGGAATTTTTTTTTTTTTTAAAAGTAACGTTCTCATACAAGCTACACTTATCGGCCTACCGTATACAAACATGATGACACCATAATTTCAGTTTTTACTGAATATTTTTTTTTTTTAAATTAACGTTCTCATACAGGCTACTCTTATCGGCCTACCGTATACAAACATGATGACATCATAATTTCTGTTTTTACTGGAATTTTTTTTTTTTAAAAGTAACGTTCTCATACAAGCTACACTTATCGGCCTACCGTATACAAACATGATGACACCATAATTTCAGTTTTTACTGAAAAATTTTTTTCCCCTCAAATTAACGTTCTCATACAACCTACACTTATCGGCCTACCGTATACAAACATGATGACACCATAATTTCAGTTTTTACTGAATATTTTTTTTCTCTCAAATTAACGTTCTTATACAGGCTACTTTTATCGGCCTACCGTATACAAATATGATGACACCATAATTTCAGTTTTTACTGGAATTTTTTTTTTTTTTAAAGTAACGTTCTCATACAAGCTACACTTATCGGCCTACCGTATACAAACATGATGACACCATAATTTCAGTTTTTACTGAAAAATTTTTTTTCCCTCAAATTAACGTTCTCATACAACCTACACTTATCGGCCTACCGTATACAAACATGATGACACCATAATTTCAGTTTTTACTGAATATTTTTTTTCTCTCAAATTAACGTTCTTATACAGGCTACTCTTATCGGCCTACCGTATACAAACATGATGACACCATAATTTCTGTTTTTACTGAAAATCTTTTTTTCTCAAATTAACGTTCTTATACAAGCTACTCTTATCGGCCTACCGTATACAAACATGATGACACCATAATTTCAGTTTTTACTGAAATATTTTTGTTTTTTTAAAAGTAACGTTCTCATACAACCTACTCTTATCGGCCTACCGTATACAAACATGATGACACCATAATTTCAGTTTTTACTGAAAATTTTTTTTTTCTCAAATCAACGTTCTTATACAGGCTACACTTATCGGCCTACCGCATACAAACATGATGACACCATAATTTCAGTTTTTACTTAATATTTTTTTTTTCTCAAATTAACGTTCTTATACAGGCTACACTTATCGGCCTACCGTATACAAACATGATGACACCATAATTTCAGTTTTTACTTAATATGTTTTTTTTTCTCAAATTAACGTTCTCATACAGGCTACTCTTGTCGGCCTACCGTATACAAACATGATGACACCATAATTTCTGTTTTTACTGGAATTTTTTTTTTCTCAAATTAACGTTCTCATACAGGCTACTCTTATCGGCCTACCGTATACAAACATGATGACACCATAATTCCAGTTTTTACTGAATTTTTTTTTTTTTTTAAAGTAACGTTCGCATACAAGCTACACTTATCGGCCTACCGTATACAAACATGATGACACCATAATTTCAGTTTTACTGAATATTTTTTTTTTCTCAAATTAACGTTCTCATACAGGCCACTCTTATCGGCCTACCGTATACAAACATGATGACACCATAATTTCTGTTTTTACTGAAAATTTATTTTTTCTCAAATTAACGTTCTCATACAGGCTACTTTTATCGGCCCACCGTATACAAACATGATGACACCATAATTTCTGTTTTTACTGAAAATTTTTTTTTTCTCAAATTAACGTTCTTATACAGGCTACTCTTATCGGCCTACCGTATACAAACATGATGACACCATAATTTCTGTTTTTACTGAAAATCTTTTTTTTTTTAAATGTAACGTTCTCATACAGCCTACTTTTATCGGCCTACCGTATACAAACATGATGACACCATAATTTCAGTTTTTAGTGGAATTTTTTTTTTTTTTAAAAGTAACGTTCTCATTTAAGCTACACTTATCGGCCTACCGTATACAAACATGATGACACCATAATTTCAGTTTTTACTGAATATTTTTTTTTTTTTAAATTAACGTTCTCATACAGGCTACTCTTATCGGCCTACCGTATACAAACATGATGACACCATAATTTCTGTTTTTACTGGAATTTTTTTTTTTTCAATAGTAACGTTCTCATACAAGCTACACTTATCGGCCTACCGTATACAAACATGATGACACCATAATTTCAGTTTTTACTGAATATTTTTTTTTCTCAAATTACCGTTCTCATACAGGCTACTCTTATCGGCCTACCGTATACAAACATGATGACACCATAATTTCTGTTTTTACTGGAATTTTTTTTTTTTTTTTTAAAGTAACGTTCGCATACAAGCTACACTTATCGGCCTACCGTATACAAACATGATGACACCATAATTTCAGTTTTACTGAATTTTTTTTTTTTTAAAAGTAACGTTCTCATACAGCCTACTCTTATCGGCCTACCGTATACAAACATGAAGACACCATAATTCCAGTTTTTACTGAATTTTTTTTTTTTTTTTTAAAGTAACGTTCGCATACAAGCTACACTTATCGGCCTACCGTATACAAACATGATGACACCATAATTTCTGTTTTTACTGAAATCTTTTTTTTTTTAAATGTAACGTTCTCATACAACCTACTCTTATCGGCCTACCGTATACAAACATGATGACACCATAATTTCTGTTTTTACTGAAAATCTTTTTTTCTCAAATTAACGTTCTTATACAAGCTACTCTTATCGGCCTACCGTATACAAACATGATGACACCATAATTTCAGTTTTTACTGAAATATTTTTGTTTTTTTAAAAGTAACGTTCTCATACAACCTACTCTTATCGGCCTACCGTATACAAACATGATGACACCATAATTTCAGTTTTTACTGAAAATTTTTTTTTTCTCAAATCAACGTTCTTATACAGGCTACACTTATCGGCCTACCGTATACAAACATGATGACACCATAATTTCAGTTTTTACTTAATATTTTTTTTTTCTCAAATTAACGTTCTTATACAGGCTACACTTATCGGCCTACCGTATACAAACATGATGACACCATAATTTCAGTTTTTACTGAATTTTTTTTTTTTCTCAAATTAACGTTCTCATACAGGCTACTCTTGTCGGCCTACCGTATACAAACATGATGACACCATAATTTCTGTTTTTACTGGAATTTTTTTTTTTCTCAAATTAACGTTCTCATACAGGCTACTCTTATCGGCCTACCGTATACAAACATGATGACACCATAATTCCAGTTTTTACTGAATTTTTTTTTTTTTTTAAAGTAACGTTCGCATACAAGCTACACTTATCGGCCTACCGTATACAAACATGATGACACCATAATTTCAGTTTTACTGAATATTTTTTTTTTCTCAAATTAACGTTCTCATACAGGCCACTCTTATCGGCCTACCGTATACAAACATGATGACACCATAATTTCTGTTTTTACTGAAAATTTATTTTTTCTCAAATTAACGTTCTCATACAGGCTACTTTTATCGGCCCACCGTATACAAACATGATGACACCATAATTTCTGTTTTTACTGAAAATTTTTTTTCTCTCAAATTAACGTTCTCATACAGGCTACTCTTATCGGCCTACCGTATACAAACATGATGACACCATAATTTCTGTTTTTACTGGAATTTTTTTTTTTAATAGTAACGTTCTCATACAAGCTACACTTATCGGCCTACCGTATACAAACATGATGACACCATAATTTCAGTTTTTACTGAATATTTTTTTTTCTCAAATTACCGTTCTCATACAGGCTACTCTTATCGGCCTACCGTATACAAACATGATGACACCATAATTTCTGTTTTTACTGAAATTTTCTTTTTCTCAAATGAACGTTCTCATACAGGCTACTCTTATCGGCCTATCGTATACAAAAATGATGACACCATAATTCCAGTTTTCACTGAATTTTTTTTTTTTTTTTAAAGTAACGTTCTCATACAAGCTACACTTATCGGCCTACCGTATACAAACATGATGACACCATAATTTCAGTTTTTACTGAATTTTTTTTTTTTTTTCAAATTAACGTTCTCATACAGCCTACTCTTATCGGCCTACCGTATACAAACATGATGACACCATAATTTCTGTTTTTTCTGAAAATCTTTTTTTCTCAAATTAACGTTCTCATACAGGCTACACTTATCGGCCTACCGTATACAAACATGATGACACCATAATTTCAGTTTTTACCGAATTTTTTTTTTTCTCAAATTAAAGTTCTCATACAACCTACTCTTATCGGCCTACCGTATACAAACATGAAGACACCATAATTCCAGTTTTTACTGAATTTTTTTTTTTTTTTTTAAAGTAACGTTCGCATACAAGCTACACTTATCGGCCTACCGTATACAAACATGATGACACCATAATTTCAGTTTTACTGAATATTTTTTTTTTCTCAAATTAACGTTCTCATACAGGCCACTCTTATCGGCCTACCGTATACAAACATGATGACACCATAATTTCTGTTTTTACTGAAAATTTATTATTTCTCAAATTAACGTTCTCATACAGGCTACTCTTATCGGCCTACCGTATACAAATATGATGACACCATAATTTCAGTTTTTACTGGAATTTTTTTTTTTTTAAAAGTAACGTTCTCATACAGCCTACTCTTATCGGCCTATCGTATACAAACATGAAGACACCATAATTACAGTTTTTACTGAATATTTTTTTTGTTCTCAAAATTAACGTTCTCATACAGGCTACTCTTATCGGCCTACCGTATACAAACATGATGACACCATAATTTCTGTTTTTACTGGAATTTTTTTTTTTTTTTTTAAAGTAACGTTCGCATACAAGCTACACTTATCGGCCTACCGTATACAAACATGATGACACCATAATTTCAGTTTTACTGAATTTTTTTTTTTTTAAAAGTAACGTTCTCATACAGCCTACTCTTATCGGCCTACCGTATACAAACATGAAGACACCATAATTCCAGTTTTTACTGAATTTTTTTTTTTTTTTTTTAAAGTAACGTTCGCATACAAGCTACACTTATCGGCCTACCGTATACAAACATGATGACACCATAATTTCTGTTTTTACTGAAATCTTTTTTTTTTTAAATGTAACGTTCTCATACAACCTACTCTTATCGGCCTACCGTATACAAACATGATGACACCATAATTTCAGTTTTTAGTGGAATTTTTTTTTTTTTTTTAAAGTAACGTTCGCATACAAGCTACACTTATCGGCCTACCGTATACAAACATGATGACACCATAATTTCTGTTTTTACTGAAATCTTTTTTTTTTTAAATGTAACGTTCTCATACAACCTACTCTTATCGGCCTACCGTATACAAACATGATGACACCATAATTTCAGTTTTTAGTGGAATTTTTTTTTTTTTTTTAAAGTAACGTTCTCATACAGGCCACTCTTATCGGCCTACCGTATACAAACATGATGACACCATAATTTCTGTTTTTACTGAAAATTTATTTTTTCTCAAATTAACGTTCTCATACAGGCTACTCTTATCGGCCTACCGTATACAAATATGATGACACCATAATTTCAGTTTTTACTGGAATTTTTTTTTTTTTAAAAGTAACGTTCTCATACAGCCTACTCTTATCGGCCTACCGTATACAAACATGAAGACACCATAATTCCAGTTTTTACTGAATTTTTTTTTTTTTTTTTAAAGTAACGTTCGCATACAAGCTACACTTATCGGCCTACCGTATACAAACATGATAACACCATAATTTCAGTTTTACTGAATATTTTTTTTTCTCAAATTAACGTTCTCATACAGGCCACTCTTATCGGCCTACCGTATACAAACATGATGACACCATAATTTCTGTTTTTACTGAAAATTTATTTTTTCTCAAATTAACGTTCTCATACAGGCTACTTTTATCGGCCCACCGTATACAAACATGATGACACCATAATTTCAGTTTTTACCGAATTTTTTTTTTTCTCAAATTAAAGTTCTCATACAACCTACTCTTATCGGCCTACCGTATACAAACATGATGACACCATAATTTCTGTTTTTACTGGAATTTTTTTTTTTTTAAAAGTAACGTTCTCATACAGCCTACTCTTATCGGCCTGCCGTATACAAACATGAAGACACCATAATTCCAGTTTTTACTGAATTTTTTTTTTTTTTTTTAAAGTAACGTTCGCATACAAGCTACACTTATCGGCCTACCGTATACAAACATGATGACACCATAATTTCAGTTTTACTGAATTTTTTATTTTTTAAAAGTAACGTTCTCATACAGCCTACTCTTATCGGCCTACCGTATACAAACATGATGACACCATAATTTCAGTTTTTAGTGGAATTTTTTTTTTTTTTTTAAAGTAACGTTCGCATACAAGCTACACTTATCGGCCTACCGTATACAAACATGATGACACCATAATTTCTGTTTTTACTGAAATCTTTTTTTTTTTAAATGTAACGTTCTCATACAACCTACTCTTATCGGCCTACCGTATACAAACATGATGACACCATAATTTCAGTTTTTAGTGGAATTTTTTTTTTTTTTTTAAAGTAACGTTCTCATACAAGCTACACTTATCGGCCTACTGTATACAAACATGATGACACCATAATTTCAGTTTTTACTGAAAACTTTTTTTTTTGTCAAATTAACGTTCTCATACAGGCTACACCTATCGGCCTACCGTATACAAACATGATGACACCATAATTTCAGTTTTTACTGAAATTTTCTTTTTCTCCAAATAACGTTCTCATACAGGCTACTCTTATCGGCCTACCGTATACAAACATGAAGACACCATAATTCCAGTTTTTACTGAATTTTTTTTTTTTTCTCAAATTAACGTTCTCATACAGGCTACTCTTATCGGCCTACCGTATACAAACATGATGACACCATAATTTCTGTTTTTACTAAAATTTTTTTTTTCTCAAATTAACGTTCTTATACAAGCTACTCTTGTCGGCCTACCGTATACAAACATGATGACACCATAATTTCAGTTTTTAGTGGAATTTTTTTTTTTTTTTAAAGTAACGTTCTCATACAAGATACACTTATCGGCCTACCGTATACAAACATGATGACACCATAATTTCAGTTTTTACTGAATATTTTTTTTTCTCAAATTAACGTTCTCATACAGGCTACTCTTATCGGCCTACCGTATACAAACATGATGACACCATAATTTCTGTTTTTACTGGAATTTTTTTTTTTTTTAAAAGTAACGTTCTCATACAAGCTACACTTATCGGCCTACCGTATACAAACATGATGACACCATAATTTCAGTTTTTACTGAATATTTTTTTTTTCTCAAATTAACGTTCTTATACAGGCTACTTTTATCGGCCTACCGTATACAAACATGATGACACCATAATTTCTGTTTTTACTGAAAATCTTTTTTTCTCAAATTAACGTTCTTATACAAGCTACTCTTATCGGCCTACGGTATACAAAGATGATGACACCATAATTTCAGTTTTTACTGAAATTTTTTTTTTTTTTTAAAAGTAACGTTCTCATACAAGCTACACTTATCGGCATACCGTATACAAACATGATGACACCATAATTTCAGTTTTTACTGAAAATTTTTTTTTCTTCACAAATTACCGTTCTCATACAGGCTACTCTTATCGGCCTACCGTATACAAACATGATGACACCATAATTTCAGTTTTTACTGAAATTTTTTTTTTTTTTTTTAAAGTAACGTTCTCATACAAGCTACTCTTATCGGCCTACCGTATACAAACATGATGACACCATAATTTCAGTTTTTACTGAAATTTTTTTTTTTTTTTTAAAGTAACGTTCTTATACAACCTACTCTTATCGGCCTACCGTATACAAATATGATGACACCAAAATTTCAGTTTTTACTGAAAATTTTATTTTTCTCAAATTAACGTTCTCATACAATCTACTCTTATCGGCCTACCGTATACAAACATGATGACACCATAATTTCAGTTTTTACTGGAATTTTTTTTTTTTTTAAAAGTAACGTTCTAATACAAGCTACACTTATCGGCCTACTGTATACAAACATGATGACACCACAATCTCAGTTTTTACTGAATATTTTTTTTTTCTCAAATTAACGTTCTTATACAACCTACTCTTATCGGCCTACCGTATACAAATATGATGACACCATAATTTCAGTTTTTACTGAATATTTTTTTTTTCTCAAATTAACGTTCTTATACAGGCTACACTTATCGGCCTACCGTATACAAACATGATGACACCATAATTTAAGTTTTTACTGAAATTTTCTTTTTCTCAAATTAACGTTATCATACAGGCTACTCTTATCGGCCTACCGTATACAAATATGATGACACCATAATTTCAGTTTTTACTGGAATTTTTTTTTTTTTTAAAGTAACGTTCTCATACAAGCTACTCTTATCGGCCTACCGACTACAAACATGATGACACCATAATTTCAGTTTTTACTGGAATGTTTTTTTTTTCTCAAATTAACGTTCTTATACAGGCTACTCTTATCGGCCTACCGTATATAAACATGATGACACCATAATTTCAGTTTTTACTGAAATTTTCTTTTTCTCAAATTAACGTTATCATACAGGCTACTCTTATCGGCCTACCGTATACAAATATGATGACACCATAATTTCAGTTTTTACTGGAATTTTTTTTTTTTTTTAAAGTAACGTTCTCATAAAAGCTACTCTTATCGGCCTACCGACTACAAACATGATGACACCATAATTTCAGTTTTTACTGGAATGTTTTTTTTTTCTCAAATTAACGTTCTTATACAGGCTACTCTTATCGGCTTACCGTATACAAACATGATGACACCATAATTTCAGTTTTTACTGAAAATTTTTTTTTTCTCAAATTAACGTTCTCATACAGCCTACTCTTATCGGCCTACCGTATACAAACATGATGACACCATAATTTCTGTTTTTCTGAAAATCTTTTTTTCTCAAATTAACGTTCATATACAGACTACTCTTATCGGCCTACCGTATACAAACATGATGACACCATAATTTCTGTTTTTTCTGAAAATCTTTTTTTCTCAAATTAACGTTCATATACAGACTACTCTTATCGGCCTACCGTATACAAACATGATGACACCATAATTTCTGCTTTTACTAAAATTTTTTTTTCTAATTTAATGTTCTTATACAAGCTACTCTTGTCGGCCTACCGTATACAAACATGATGACACCATAATTTCTGTTTTTACTGAAAATCTTTTTTTCTCAAATTAACGTTCTTATACAAGCTACTCTTATCGCCCTACCGTATACGAACATGATGACACCATAATTTCTGTTTTTTCTGAAAATCTTTTTTTCTCAAATTAACGTTCATATACAGACTACTTTTATCGGCCTACCGCATACAAACATGATGACACCATAATTTCTGCTTTTACTAAAATTTTTTTTTCTAATTTAATGTTCTTATACAAGCTACACTTATCGGCCTACCGTATACAAACATGATGACACCATAATTTCAGTTTTTACTGAAAATTTTTTTTTTTTTTAAGTAACGTTCTCATACAGGCTACACTTATCGGCCTACCGTATACAAACATGATGACACCATAATTTCAGTTTTTACTGAATATTTTTTTTTTCTCAAATTAACGTTCTCATACAGGCTACTCTTATCGGCCTACCGTATACAAACATGATGACACCATAATTTCTGTTTTTACTGAAAATCTTTTTTTCTCAAATTAACGTTCTTATACAAGCTACTCTTATCGCCTTACCGTATACGAACATGATGACACCATAATTTCAGTTTTTACTGAAATTTTTTTTTTTTTTTAAAAGTAACGTTCTCATACAAGCTACACTTTTCGGCCTACAGTATACAAACATGATGACACCATAATTTCTGTTTTTACTGAAAATTTTTTTTTTTCTCAAATTAACGTTCTCATACAACCTACTCTTATCGGCCTACCGTATACAAATATGATGACACCATAATTTCAGTTTTTACTGGAATGTTTTTTTTTTAAAAGTAACGTTCTCATACAAGCTACACTTATCGGCCTACCGTATACAAACATGATGACACCATAATTTCAGTTTTTACTGGAATTTTTTTTTTTTAAAAGTAACGTTCTCATACAAGCTACACTTATCGGCCTACTGTATACAAACATGATGACACCACAATCTCAGTTTTTACTGGAATGTTTTTTTTTCTCAAATTAACGTTCTTATACAGGCTACACTTATCGGCCTACCGTATACAAACATGATGACACCATAATTTCAGTTTTTACTGAAATTTTCATTTTCTCAAATTAACGTTATCATACAGGCTACTCTTATCGGCCTACCGTATACAAATATGATGACACCATAATTTCAGTTTTTACTGAATATTTTTTTTTTCTCAAATTAACGTTCTCATACAACCTACTCTTATCGGCCTACCGTATACAAATATGATGACACCATAATTTCAGTTTTTACTGAAATTTTTTTTTTTTTTAAAGTAACGTTCTCATACAGACTACTCTTATCGGCCTACCGTATACAAATATGATGACACCATAATTTCAGTTTTTACTGAATATTTTTTTTTTCTCAAATTAACGTTCTCATACAACCTACTCTTATCGGCCTACCGTATACAAATATGATGACACCATAATTTCAGTTTTTACTGGAATGTTTTTTTTTTAAAAGTAACGTTCTCATACAAGCTACACTTATCGGCCTACCGTATACAAAAATGATGACACCATAATTTCAGTTTTTACTGAAATTTTTTTTTTTTTTTAAAAGTAACGTTCTCATACAAGCTACACTTTTCGGCCTACCGTATACAAACATGATGACACCATAATTTCAGTTTTTACTGAAAATTTTTTTTTTTCTCAAATTAACGTTCTCATACAGCCTACTCTTATCGGCCTACCGTATACAAACATGATGACACCATAATTTCTGTTTTTTCTGAAAATCTTTTTTTCTCAAATTAACGTTCATATACAGACTACTCTTATCGGCCTACCGTATACAAACATGATGACACCATAATTTCTGCATTTACTAAAATTTTTTTTTCTAATTTGATGTTCTTATACAAGCTACTCTTGTCGGCCTACCGTATACAAACATGATGACACCATAATTTCAGTTTTTACTGAAATTTTTTTTTTTTTTAAGTAACGTTCTCATACAAGCTACACTTATCGGCCTACCGTATACAAACATGATGACACCATAATTTCAGTTTTTACTGAATATTTTTTTTTTCTCAAATTAACGTTCTCATACAGGCTACTCTTATCGGCCTACCGTATACAAACATGATGACACCATAATTTCTGTTTTTACTGAAAATCTTTTTTTCTCAAATTAACGTTCTTATACAAGCTACTCTTATCGCCCTACCGTATACGAACATGATGACACCATAATTTCAGTTTTTACTGAAATTTTTTTTTTTTTTTTAAAGTAACGTTCTCATACAATCTACACTTATCGGCCTACCGTATACAAACATGATGACACCATAATTTCAGTTTTTACTGAAAATTTTTTTTTTCGCCAATTACCGTTCCCATACAGGCTACTCTTATCGGCCTACCGTATACAAACATGATGACACCATAATTTCTGTTTTTTCTGAAAATCTTTTTTTCTCAAATTAACGTTCATATACAGACTACTCTTATCTGCCTACCGTATACAAACATGATGACACCATAATTTCTGCATTTACTAAAATTTTTTATTCTAATTTAATGTTCTTATACAAGCTACTCTTGTCGGCCTACCGTATACAAACATGATGACACCATAATTTCAGTTTTTACTGAAATTTTTTTTTTTTTTAAGTAACGTTCTCATACAAGCTACACTTATCGGCCTACCGTATACAAACATGATGACACCATAATTTCAGTTTTTACTGAATATTTTTTTTTTCTCAAATTAACGTTCTCATACAGGCTACTCTTATCGGCCTACCGTATACAAACATGATGACACCATAATTTCTGTTTTTACTGAAAATCTTTTTTTCTCAAATTAACGTTCTTATACAAGCTACTCTTATCGCCCTACCGTATACGAACATGATGACACCATAATTTCAGTTTTTACTGAAATTTTTTTTTTTTTTTTAAGTAACGTTCTCATACAAGCTACACTTATCGGCCTACCGTATACAAACATGATGACACCATAATTTCAGTTTTTACTGAATATTTTTTTTTTCTCAAATTAACGTTCTCATACAGGCTACTCTTATCGGCCTACCGTATACAAACATGATGACACCATAATTTCAGTTTTTACTGAAAATTTTTTTTTTTCTCAAATTAACGTTCTCATACAGCCTACTCTTATCGGCCTACCGTATACAAACATGATGACACCATAATTTCTGTTTTTTCTGAAAATCTTTTTTTCTCAAATTAACGTTCATATACAGACTACTCTTATCGGCCTACCGTATACAAACATGATGACACCATAATTTCTGCATTTACTAAAATTTTTTTTTCTAATTTAATGTTCTTATACAAGCTACTCTTGTCGGCCTACCATATACAAACATGATGACACCATAATTTCAGTTTTTACTGAAATTTTTTTTTTTTTTAAGGTAACGTTCTCATACAAGTTACTCTTATCGGCCTACCGTATACAAACATGATGACACCATAATTTCAGTTTTTACTGAAATTTTTTTTTTTTTTTAAAGTAACGTTCTCATACAAGCTATACTTATCGGCCTACCGTATACAAACATGATGACACCATAATTTCTGTTTTTACTGAAAAATTTTTTTTTCTCAAATTAACGTTCTTATACAAGCTACTCTTATCGGCCTACCGTATACAAACATGATGACACCATAATTTCTGTTTTTACTGGAAATTTTTTTTTTCAAATTAACGTTCTCATACAAGCTACTCTTATCGGACTACCGTATACAAACATGATGACACCATAATTTCAGTTTTTACTTAAAATTTTTTTTTTTAAAAGTAACGTTCTCATACAAGCTACTCTTATCGGCCTACCGTATACAAACATGATGACACCATAATTTCAGTTTTTACTGAATATTTTTTTTTTCTCAAATTAACGTTCTTATACAGGCTACACTTATCGGCCTACCGTATACAAACATGATGACACCATAATTTCAGTTTTTACTGAAATTTTCTTTTTCTCAAATTAACGTTATCATACAAACTACTCTTATCGGCCTACCGTATACAAATATGATGACACCATAATTTCAGTTTTTACTGGAATTTTTTTTTTTTTTAAAGTAACGTTCTCATACAAGCTACACTTATCGGCCTACTGTATACAAACATGATGACACCACAATCTCAGTTTTTACTGGAATTTTTTTTTTTCTCAAATTAACGTTCTTATACAACCTACTCTTATCGGCCTACCGTATACAAATATGATGACACCATAATTTCAGTTTTTACTGAATATTTTTTTTTTCTCAAATTAACGTTCTTATACAGGCTACACTTATCGGCCTACCGTATACAAATATGATGACACCATAATTTCAGTTTTTACTGAAATTTTCTTTTTCTCAAATTAACGTTATCATACAGGCTACTCTTATCGGCCTACCGTATACAAATATGATGACACCATAATTTCAGTTTTTACTGGAATTTTTTTTTTTTTTTAAAGTAACGTTCTCATACAAGCTACTCTTATCGGCCTACCGACTACAAACATGATGACACCATAATTTCAGTTTTTACTGGAATGTTTTTTTTTTCTCAAATTAACGTTCTTATACAGGCTACACTTATCGGCCTACCGTATACAAACATGATGACACCATAATTTCAGTTTTTACTGAAATTTTCTTTTTCTCAAATTAACGTTATCATACAGGCTACTCTTATCGGCCTACCGTATACAAACATGATGACACCATAATTTCAGTTTTTACTGAATGTTTTTTTTTTTTTTCAAAGTAACGTTCGCATACAAGCTACACTTATCGGCCTACCGTATACAAACATGATGACACCATAATCTCAGTTTTACTGAATATTTTTTTTTTCTCAAATTAACGTTCTCATACAGGCCACTCTTATCGGCCTACCGTATACAAACATGATGACACCATAATTTCTGTTTTTACTGAAAATTTATTTTTTCTCAAATTAACGTTCTCATACAGGCTACTTTTATCGGCCCACCGTGTACAAACATGACGACACCATAATTTCTGTTTTTACTGAAAATTTTTTTTTTCTCATATTAACGCTCTTATACAGGCCACTCTTATCGGCCTACCGTATACAAACATGATGACACCATAATTTCTGTTTTTACTGGAATGTTTTTTTTTTCTCAAATTAACGTTCTTATACAACCTACTCTTATCGGCCTACCGTATACAAATATGATGACACCATAATTTCAGTTTTTACTGAATATTTTTTTTTTCTCAAATTAACGTTCTTATACAGGCTACACTTATCGGCCTACCGTATACAAACATGATGACACCATAATTTCAGTTTTTACTGAAATTTTCTTTTTCTCAAATTAACGTTATCATACAGGCTACTCTTATCGGCCTACCGTATACAAATATGATGACACCATAATTTCTGTTTTTACTGGAATTTTTTTTTTTTTTAAAGTAACGTTCTCATACAAGCTACACTTATCGGCCTACTGTATACAAACATGATGACACCACAATCTCAGTTTTTACTGGAATTTTTTTTTTTCTCAAATTAACGTTCTTATACAACCTACTCTTATCGGCCTACCGTATACAAATATGATGACACCATAATTTCAGTTTTTACTGAATATTTTTTTTTTCTCAAATTAACGTTCTTATACAGGCTACACTTATCGGCCTACCGTATACAAACATGATGAGACCATAATTTCAGTTTTTACTGAAAATTTTTTTTTTCTCAAATTAACGTTCTCATACAACCTACTCTTATCGGCCTACCGTATACAAATATGATGACACCATAATTTCAGTTTTTACTGGAATGTTTTTTTTTTAAAAGTAACGTTCTCATACAAGCTACACTTATCGGCCTACTGTATACAAACATGATGACACCACAATCTCAGTTTTTACTGGAATTTTTTTTTTTCTCAAATTAACGTTCTTATACAACCTACTCTTATCGGCCTACCGTATACAAATATGATGACACCATAATTTCAGTTTTTACTGAAATTTTTTTTTTTTTTTAAAAGTAACGTTCTCATACAAGCTACACTTTTCGGCCTACAGTATACAAACATGATGACACCATAATTTCAGTTTTTACTGAAAATTTTTTTTTTCTCAAATTAACGTTCTCATACAACCTACTCTTATCGGCCTACCGTATACAAATTTGATGACACCATAATTTCAGTTTTTACTGGAATGTTTTTTTTTTAAAAGTAACGTTCTCATACAAGCTACACTTATCGGCCTACTGTATACAAACATGATGACACCACAATCTCAGTTTTTACTGGAATTTTTTTTTTTCTCAAATTAACGTTCTTATACAACCTACTCTTATCGGCCTACCGTATACAAATATGATGACACCATAATTTCAGTTTTTACTGAATATTTTTTTTTTTTTTAAAGTAACGTTCACATACAAGCTACTCTTATCGGCCTACCGTATACAAACATGATGACACCATAATTTCAGTTTTTACTGAAATTTTCTTTTTCTCAAATTAACGTTATCATACAGGCTACTCTTATCGGCCTACCGTATACAAATATGATGACACCATAATTTCAGTTTTTACTGGAATTTTTTTTTTTTTTAAAGTAACGTTCTCATACAAGCTACTCTTATCGGCCTACCGTATACAAACATGATGACACCATAATTTCAGTTTTTACTGGAATGTTTTTTTTTTCTCAAATTAACGTTCTTATACAGGCTACACTTATCGGCCTACCGTATACAAACATGATGACACCATAATTTCAGTTTTTACTGAATTTTTTTTTTTTTTTCAAAGTAACGTTCGCATACAAGCTACACTTATCGGCCTACTGTATACAAACATGATGACACCATAATCTCAGTTTTACTGAATATTTTTTTTTTCTCAAATTAACGTTCTCATACAGGCCACTCTTATCGGCCTACCGTATACAAACATGATGACACCATAATTTCTGTTTTTACTGAAAATTTATTTTTTCTCAAATTAACGTTCTCATACAGGCTACTTTTATCGGCCCACCGTGTACAAACATGACGACACCATAATTTCTGTTTTTACTGAAAATTTTTTTTTTCTCATATTAACGCTCTTATACAGGCTACTCTTATCGGCCTACCGTATACAAACATGATGACACCATAATTTCAGTTTTTACTGAAAATCTTTTTTTTTTTAAAGTAACGTTCTCATACAAGCTACTCTTATCGGCCTACCGTATACAAACATGATGACACCATAATTTCAGTTTTTAGTGGAATTTTTTTTTTTTTTAAAAGTAACGTTCTCATACAAGCTACACTTATCGGCCTACCGTATACAAACATGATGACACCATAATTTCAGTTTTTACTGAAAATTTTTTTTTTTCACAAATTACCGTTCTCATACAGGCTACTCTTATCGGCCTACCGTATACAAACATGATGACACCATAATTTCTGTTTTTACTTGAATTTTTTTTTTTTAAAAGTAACGTTCTCATACAAGCTACACTTATAGGCCTACCGTATACAAACATGATGACACCATAATTTCAGTTTTTACTGAAATTTTCTTTTTCTCAAATTAACGTTATCATACAGGCTACTCTTATCGGCCTACCGTATACAAATATGATGACACCATAATTTCAGTTTTTACTGAATATTTTTTTTTTTTTTAAAGTAACGTTCACATACAAGCTACTCTTATCGGCCTACCGTATACAAACATGATGACACCATAATTTCAGTTTTTACTGAAATTTTTTTTTTTTTTAAAGTAACGTTCTTATACAACCTACTCTTATCGGCCTACCGTATACAAATATGATGACACCATAATTTCAGTTTTTACTGAATATTTTTTTTTTTTTTAAAGTAACGTTCACATACAAGCTACTCTTATCGGCCTACCGTATACAAACATGATGACACCATAATTTCAGTTTTTACTGAAATTTTCTTTTTCTCAAATTAACGTTATCATACAGGCTACTCTTATCGGCCTACCGTATACAAATATGATGACACCATAATTTCAGTTTTTACTGAATATTTTTTTTTTTTTTAAAGTAACGTTCACATACAAGCTACTCTTATCGGCCTACCGTATACAAACATGATGACACCATAATTTCAGTTTTTACTGAAATTTTCTTTTTCTCAAATTAACGTTATCATACAGGCTACTCTTATCGGCCTACCGACTACAAACATGATGACACCATAATTTCAGTTTTTACTGGAATGTTTTTTTTTTCTCAAATTAACGTTCTTATACAGGCTACACTTATCGGCCTACCGTATACAAACATGATGACACCATAATTTCAGTTTTTACTGAAATTTTCTTTTTCTCAAATTAACGTTATCATACAGGCTACTCTTATCGGCCTACCGTATACAAACATGATGACACCATAATTTCAGTTTTTACTGAATGTTTTTTTTTTTTTTCAAAGTAACGTTCGCATACAAGCTACACTTATCGGCCTACCGTATACAAACATGATGACACCATAATCTCAGTTTTACTGAATATTTTTTTTTTCTCAAATTAACGTTCTCATACAGGCCACTCTTATCGGCCTACCGTATACAAACATGATGACACCATAATTTCTGTTTTTACTGAAAATTTATTTTTTCTCAAATTAACGTTCTCATACAGGCTACTTTTATCGGCCCACCGTGTACAAACATGACGACACCATAATTTCTGTTTTTACTGAAAATTTTTTTTTTCTCATATTAACGCTCTTATACAGGCCACTCTTATCGGCCTACCGTATACAAACATGATGACACCATAATTTCTGTTTTTACTGGAATGTTTTTTTTTTCTCAAATTAACGTTCTTATACAACCTACTCTTATCGGCCTACCGTATACAAATATGATGACACCATAATTTCAGTTTTTACTGAATATTTTTTTTTTCTCAAATTAACGTTCTTATACAGGCTACACTTATCGGCCTACCGTATACAAACATGATGACACCATAATTTCAGTTTTTACTGAAATTTTCTTTTTCTCAAATTAACGTTATCATACAGGCTACTCTTATCGGCCTACCGTATACAAATATGATGACACCATAATTTCTGTTTTTACTGGAATTTTTTTTTTTTTTAAAGTAACGTTCTCATACAAGCTACACTTATCGGCCTACTGTATACAAACATGATGACACCACAATCTCAGTTTTTACTGGAATTTTTTTTTTTCTCAAATTAACGTTCTTATACAACCTACTCTTATCGGCCTACCGTATACAAATATGATGACACCATAATTTCAGTTTTTACTGAATATTTTTTTTTTCTCAAATTAACGTTCTTATACAGGCTACACTTATCGGCCTACCGTATACAAACATGATGAGACCATAATTTCAGTTTTTACTGAAAATTTTTTTTTTCTCAAATTAACGTTCTCATACAACCTACTCTTATCGGCCTACCGTATACAAATATGATGACACCATAATTTCAGTTTTTACTGGAATGTTTTTTTTTTAAAAGTAACGTTCTCATACAAGCTACACTTATCGGCCTACTGTATACAAACATGATGACACCACAATCTCAGTTTTTACTGGAATTTTTTTTTTTCTCAAATTAACGTTCTTATACAACCTACTCTTATCGGCCTACCGTATACAAATATGATGACACCATAATTTCAGTTTTTACTGAAATTTTTTTTTTTTTTTAAAAGTAACGTTCTCATACAAGCTACACTTTTCGGCCTACAGTATACAAACATGATGACACCATAATTTCAGTTTTTACTGAAAATTTTTTTTTTCTCAAATTAACGTTCTCATACAACCTACTCTTATCGGCCTACCGTATACAAATTTGATGACACCATAATTTCAGTTTTTACTGGAATGTTTTTTTTTTAAAAGTAACGTTCTCATACAAGCTACACTTATCGGCCTACTGTATACAAACATGATGACACCACAATCTCAGTTTTTACTGGAATTTTTTTTTTTCTCAAATTAACGTTCTTATACAACCTACTCTTATCGGCCTACCGTATACAAATATGATGACACCATAATTTCAGTTTTTACTGAATATTTTTTTTTTTTTTAAAGTAACGTTCACATACAAGCTACTCTTATCGGCCTACCGTATACAAACATGATGACACCATAATTTCAGTTTTTACTGAAATTTTCTTTTTCTCAAATTAACGTTATCATACAGGCTACTCTTATCGGCCTACCGTATACAAATATGATGACACCATAATTTCAGTTTTTACTGGAATTTTTTTTTTTTTTAAAGTAACGTTCTCATACAAGCTACTCTTATCGGCCTACCGTATACAAACATGATGACACCATAATTTCAGTTTTTACTGGAATGTTTTTTTTTTCTCAAATTAACGTTCTTATACAGGCTACACTTATCGGCCTACCGTATACAAACATGATGACACCATAATTTCAGTTTTTACTGAATTTTTTTTTTTTTTTCAAAGTAACGTTCGCATACAAGCTACACTTATCGGCCTACTGTATACAAACATGATGACACCATAATCTCAGTTTTACTGAATATTTTTTTTTTCTCAAATTAACGTTCTCATACAGGCCACTCTTATCGGCCTACCGTATACAAACATGATGACACCATAATTTCTGTTTTTACTGAAAATTTATTTTTTCTCAAATTAACGTTCTCATACAGGCTACTTTTATCGGCCCACCGTGTACAAACATGACGACACCATAATTTCTGTTTTTACTGAAAATTTTTTTTTTCTCATATTAACGCTCTTATACAGGCTACTCTTATCGGCCTACCGTATACAAACATGATGACACCATAATTTCAGTTTTTACTGAAAATCTTTTTTTTTTTAAAGTAACGTTCTCATACAAGCTACTCTTATCGGCCTACCGTATACAAACATGATGACACCATAATTTCAGTTTTTAGTGGAATTTTTTTTTTTTTTAAAAGTAACGTTCTCATACAAGCTACACTTATCGGCCTACCGTATACAAACATGATGACACCATAATTTCAGTTTTTACTGAAAATTTTTTTTTTTCACAAATTACCGTTCTCATACAGGCTACTCTTATCGGCCTACCGTATACAAACATGATGACACCATAATTTCTGTTTTTACTTGAATTTTTTTTTTTTAAAAGTAACGTTCTCATACAAGCTACACTTATAGGCCTACCGTATACAAACATGATGACACCATAATTTCAGTTTTTACTGAAATTTTCTTTTTCTCAAATTAACGTTATCATACAGGCTACTCTTATCGGCCTACCGTATACAAATATGATGACACCATAATTTCAGTTTTTACTGAATATTTTTTTTTTTTTTAAAGTAACGTTCACATACAAGCTACTCTTATCGGCCTACCGTATACAAACATGATGACACCATAATTTCAGTTTTTACTGAAATTTTTTTTTTTTTTAAAGTAACGTTCTTATACAACCTACTCTTATCGGCCTACCGTATACAAATATGATGACACCATAATTTCAGTTTTTACTGAATATTTTTTTTTTTTTTAAAGTAACGTTCACATACAAGCTACTCTTATCGGCCTACCGTATACAAACATGATGACACCATAATTTCAGTTTTTACTGAAATTTTCTTTTTCTCAAATTAACGTTATCATACAGGCTACTCTTATCGGCCTACCGTATACAAATATGATGACACCATAATTTCAGTTTTTACTGGAATTTTTTTTTTTTTTAAAGTAACGTTCTCATACAAGCTACTCTTATCGGCCTACCGTATACAAACATGATGACACCATAATTTCAGTTTTTACTGGAATGTTTTTTTTTTCTCAAATTAACGTTCTTATACAGGCTACACTTATCGGCCTACCGTATACAAACATGATGACACCATAATTTCAGTTTTTACTGAATTTTTTTTTTTTTTTCAAAGTAACGTTCGCATACAAGCTACACTTATCGGCCTACTGTATACAAACATGATGACACCATAATCTCAGTTTTACTGAATATTTTTTTTTTCTCAAATTAACGTTCTCATACAGGCCACTCTTATCGGCCTACCGTATACAAACATGATGACACCATAATTTCTGTTTTTACTGAAAATTTATTTTTTCTCAAATTAACGTTCTCATACAGGCTACTTTTATCGGCCCACCGTGTACAAACATGACGACACCATAATTTCTGTTTTTACTGAAAATTTTTTTTTTCTCATATTAACGCTCTTATACAGGCTACTCTTATCGGCCTACCGTATACAAACATGATGACACCATAATTTCAGTTTTTACTGAAAATCTTTTTTTTTTTAAAGTAACGTTCTCATACAAGCTACTCTTATCGGCCTACCGTATACAAACATGATGACACCATACTTTCAGTTTTTAGTGGAATTTTTTTTTTTTTTAAAAGTAACGTTCTCATACAAGCTACACTTATCGGCCTACCGTATACAAACATGATGACACCATAATTTCAGTTTTTACTGAAAATTTTTTTTTTTCACAAATTACCGTTCTCATACAGGCTACTCTTATCGGCCTACCGTATACAAACATGATGACACCATAATTTCTGTTTTTACTTGAATTTTTTTTTTTTAAAAGTAACGTTCTCATACAAGCTACACTTATAGGCCTACCGTATACAAACATGATGACACCATAATTTCAGTTTTTACTGAATATTTTTTTTTTCTCAAATTAACGTTCTCATACAGGCCACTCTTATCGGCCTACCGTATACAAACATGATGACACCATAATTTCTGTTTTTACTGAAAATTTATTTTTTCTCAAATTAACGTTCTCATACAGGCTACTTTTATCGGCCCACCGTGTACAAACATGACGACACCATAATTTCTGTTTTTACTGAAAATTTTTTTTTTCTCATATTAACGCTCTTATACAGGCTACTCTTATCGGCCTACCGTATACAAACATGATGACACCATAATTTCAGTTTTTACTGAAAATCTTTTTTTTTTTAAAGTAACGTTCTCATACAAGCTACTCTTATCGGCCTACCGTATACAAACATGATGACACCATACTTTCAGTTTTTAGTGGAATTTTTTTTTTTTTTAAAAGTAACGTTCTCATACAAGCTACACTTATCGGCCTACCGTATACAAACATGATGACACCATAATTTCAGTTTTTACTGAAAATTTTTTTTTTTCACAAATTACCGTTCTCATACAGGCTACTCTTATCGGCCTACCGTATACAAACATGATGACACCATAATTTCTGTTTTTACTTGAATTTTTTTTTTTTAAAAGTAACGTTCTCATACAAGCTACACTTATAGGCCTACCGTATACAAACATGATGACACCATAATTTCAGTTTTTACTGAATATTTTTTTTTCTCAAATTAACGTTCTCATACAGGCTACTCTTATCGGCCTACCGTATACAAACATGATGACACCATAATTTCTGTTTTTACTGGAATTTTTTTTTTTTTAAAAGTAACGTTCTCATACAAGCTACACTTATCGGCCTACCGTATACAAACATGATGACACCATAATTTCAGTTTTTACTGAATATTTTTTTTTTCTCAAATTAACGTTCTTATACAGGCTACTTTTATCGGCCTACCGTATACAAACATGATGACACCATAATTTCTGTTTTTACTGAAAATCTTTTTTTCTCAAATTAACGTTCTTATACAAGTTACTCTTATCGGCCTACGGTATACAAAGATGATGACACCATAATTTCAGTTTTTACTGAAATTTTTTTTTTTTTTTAAAAGTAACGTTCTCATACAAGCTACACTTATCGGCATACCGTATACAAACATGATGACACCATAATTTCAGTTTTTACTGAAAATTTTTTTTTTTCACAAATTACCGTTCTCATACAGGCTACTCTTATCGGCCTACCGTATACAAACATGATGACACCATAATTTCAGTTTTTACTGAAATTTTTTTTATTTTTTAAAGTCACGTTCTCATACAAGCTACTCTTATCGGCCTACCGTATACAAACATGATGACACCATAATTTCAGTTTTTACTGAAATTTTTTTTTTTTTTTTTTAAAGTAACGTTCTTATACAACCTACTCTTATCGGCCTACCGTATACAAATATGATGACACCAAAATTTCAGTTTTTACTGAAAATTTTATTTTTCTCAAATTAACGTTCTCATACAATCTACTCTTATCGGCCTACCGTATACAAACATGATGACACCATAATTTCAGTTTTTACTGGAATTTTTTTTTTTTTAAAAGTAACGTTCTCATACAAGCTACACTTATCGGCCTACTGTATACAAACATGATGACACCACAATCTCAGTTTTTACTGAATATTTTTTTTTTTTCAAATTAACGTTCTTATACAACCTACTCTTATCGGCCTACCGTATACAAATATGATGACACCATAATTTCAGTTTTTACTGGAATGTTTTTTTTTTCTCAAATTAACGTTCTTATACAGGCTACACTTATCGGCCTACCGTATACAAACATGATGACACCATAATTTCAGTTTTTACTGAAATTTTCTTTTTCTCAAATTAACGTTATCATACAGGCTACTCTTATCGGCCTACCGTATACAAATATGATGACACCATAATTTCAGTTTTTACTGGAATTTTTTTTTTTTTTAAAGTAACGTTCTCATACAAGCTACTCTTATCGGCCTACCGACTACAAACATGATGACACCATAATTTCAGTTTTTACTGGAATGTTTTTTTTTTCTCAAATTAACGTTCTTATACAGGCTACTCTTATCGGCCTACCGTATACAAACATGATGACACCATAATTTCAGTTTTTACTGAAATTTTCTTTTTCTCAAATTAACGTTATCATACAGGCTACTCTTATCGGCCTACCGTATACAAATATGATGACACCATAATTTCAGTTTTTACTGGAATTTTTTTTTTTTTTTAAAGTAACGTTCTCATAAAAGCTACTCTTATCGGCCTACCGACTACAAACATGATGACACCATAATTTCAGTTTTTACTGGAATGTTTTTTTTTTCTCAAATTAACGTTCTTATACAGGCTACTCTTATCGGCCTACCGTATACAAACATGATGACACCATAATTTCTGTTTTTACTGGAATTTTTTTTTTTTTAAAAGTAACGTTCTCATACAAGCTACACTTATCGGCCTACCGTATACAAACATGATGACACCATAATTTCTGTTTTTACTGAAAATTTATTTTTTCTTAAATTAACGTTCTCATACAGGCTACTTTTATCGGCCCACCGTGTACAAACATGACGACACCATAATTTCTGTTTTTACTGAAAATTTTTTTTTTCTCATATTAACGCTCTTATACAGGCTACTCTTATCGGCCTACCGTATACAAACATGATGACACCATAATTTCAGTTTTTACTGAAAATCTTTTTTTTTTTAAAGTAACGTTCTCATACAAGCTACTCTTATCGGCCTACCGTATACAAACATGATGACACCATAATTTCAGTTTTTAGTGGAATTTTTTTTTTTTTTAAAAGTAACGTTCTCATACAAGCTACACTTATCGGCCTACCGTATACAAACATGATGACACCATAATTTCAGTTTTTACTGAAAATTTTTTTTTTTCACAAATTACCGTTTTCATACAGGCTACTCTTATCGGCCTACCGTATACAAACATGATGACACCATAATTTCTGTTTTTACTTGAATTTTTTTTTTTTAGAAGTAACGTTCTCATACAAGCTACACTTATAGGCCTACCGTATACAAACATGATGACACCATAATTTCAGTTTTTACTGAATATTTTTTTTTCTCAAATTAACGTTCTCATACAGGCTACTCTTATCGGCCTACCGTATACAAACATGATGACACCATAATTTCTGTTTTTACTGGAATTTTTTTTTTTTTAAAAGTAACGTTCTCATACAAGCTACACTTATCGGCCTACCGTATACAAACATGATGACACCATAATTTCAGTTTTTACTGAATATTTTTTTTTTCTCAAATTAACGTTCTTATACAGGCTACTTTTATCGGCCTACCGTATACAAACATGATGACACCATAATTTCTGTTTTTACTGAAAATCTTTTTTTCTCAAATTAACGTTCTTATACAAGCTACTCTTATCGGCCTACGGTATACAAAGATGATGACACCATAATTTCAGTTTTTACTGAAATTTTTTTTTTTTTTTAAAAGTAACGTTCTCATACAAGCTACACTTATCGGCATACCGTATACAAACATGATGACACCATAATTTCAGTTTTTACTGAAAATTTTTTTTTTTCACAAATTACCGTTCTCATACAGGCTACTCTTATCGGCCTACCGTATACAAACATGATGACACCATAATTTCAGTTTTTACTGAAATTTTTTTTATTTTTTAAAGTAACGTTCTCATACAAGCTACTCTTATCGGCCTACCGTATACAAACATGATGACACCATAATTTCAGTTTTTACTGAAATTTTTTTTTTTTTTTTTAAAGTAACGTTCTTATACAACCTACTCTTATCGGCCTACCGTATACAAATATGATGACACCATAATTTCAGTTTTTACTGGAATTTTTTTTTTTTTAAAAGTAACGTTCTCATACAAGCTACACTTATCGGCCTACTGTATACAAACATGATGACACCACAATCTCAGTTTTTACTGAATATTTTTTTTTTTCTCAAATTAACGTTCTTATACAACCTACTCTTATCGGCCTACCGTATACAAATATGATGACACCATAATTTCAGTTTTTACTGAATATTTTTTTTTTCTCAAATTAACGTTCTTATACAGGCTACACTTATCGGCCTACCGTATACAAACATGATGACACCATAATTTCAGTTTTTACTGAAATTTTCTTTTTCTCAAATTAACGTTATCATACAGGCTACTCTTATCGGCCTACCGTATACAAATATGATGACACCATAATTTCAGTTTTTACTGGAATTTTTTTTTTTTTTAAAGTAACGTTCTCATACAAGCTACTCTTATCGGCCTACCGACTACAAACATGATGACACCATAATTTCAGTTTTTACTGGAATGTTTTTTTTTTCTCAAATTAACGTTCTTATACAGGCTACTCTTATCGGCCTACCGTATACAAACATGATGACACCATAATTTCAGTTTTTACTGAAATTTTCTTTTTCTCAAATTAACGTTATCATACAGGCTACTCTTATCGGCCTACCGTATACAAATATGATGACACCATAATTTCAGTTTTTACTGGAATTTTTTTTTTTTTTTAAAGTAACGTTCTCATAAAAGCTACTCTTATCGGCCTACCGACTACAAACATGATGACACCATAATTTCAGTTTTTACTGGAATGTTTTTTTTTTCTCAAATTAACGTTCTTATACAGGCTACTCTTATCGGCCTACCGTATACAAACATGATGACACCATAATTTCAGTTTTTACTGAAAATTTTTTTTTTCTCAAATTAACGTTCTCATACAGCCTACTCTTATCGGCCTACCGTATACAAACATGATGACACCATAATTTCTGTTTTTTCTGAAAAATCTTTTTTTCTCAAATTAACGTTCATATACAGACTACTCTTATCGGCCTACCGTATACAAACATGATGACCCCATAATTTCAGTTTTTACTGAAATTTTTTTTTTTTTTCAAAGTAACGTTCTCATACAGACTACTCTTATCGGCCTACCGTATACAAATATGATGACACCATAATTTCAGTTTTTACTGAATATTTTTTTTTTCTCAAATTAACGTTCTCATACAACCTACTCTTATCGGCCTACCGTATACAAATATGATGACACCATAATTTCAGTTTTTACTGGAATGTTTTTTTTTTAAAAGTAACGTTCTCATACAAGCTACACTTATCGGCTTACCGTATACAAACATGATGACACCATAATTTCAGTTTTTACTGAAATTTTTTTTTTTTTTTAAAAGTAACGTTCTCATACAAGCTACACTTTTCGGCCTACCGTATACAAACATGATGACACCATAATTTCAGTTTTTACTGAAAATTTTTTTTTTTTCTCAAATTAACGTTCTCATACAGCCTACTCTTATCGGCCTACCGTATACAAACATGATGACACCATAATTTCTGTTTTTTCTGAAAATCTTTTTTTCTCAAATTAACGTTCATATACAGACTACTCTTATCGGCCTACCGTATACAAACATGATGACACCATAATTTCTGCTTTTACTAAAATTTTTTTTTCTAATTTAATGTTCTTATACAAGCTACTCTTGTCGGCCTACCGTATACAAACATGATGACACCATAATTTCTGTTTTTACTGAAAATCTTTTTTTCTCAAATTAACGTTCTTATACAAGCTACTCTTATCGCCCTACCGTTTACGAACATGATGACACCATAATTTCTGTTTTTTCTGAAAATCTTTTTTTCTCAAATTAACGTTCATATACAGACTACTCTTATCGGCCTACCGCATACAAACATGATGACACCATAATTTCTGCTTTTACTAAAATTTTTTTTTCTAATTTAATGTTCTTATACAAGCTACACTTATCGGCCTACCGTATACAAACATGATGACACCATAATTTCAGTTTTTACTGAAATTTTTTTTTTTTTAAGTAACGTTCTCATACAGGCTACACTTATCGGCCTACCGTATACAAACATGATGACATCATAATTTCAGTTTTTACTGAATATTTTTTTTTTCTCAAATTAACGTTCTCATACAGGCTACTCTTATCGGCCTACCGTATACAAACATGATGACACCATAATTTCAGTTTTTACTGAATATTTTTTTTTCTCAAATTAACGTTCTCATACAGGCTACTCTTATCGGCCTACCGTATACAAACATGATGACACCATAATTTCTGTTTTTACTAAAATTTTTTTTTTCTCAAATTAACGTTCTTATACAAGCTACTCTTGTCGGCCTACCGTATACAAACATGATGACACCATAATTTCAGTTTTTAGTGGAATTTTTTTTTTTTTTTAAAGTAACGTTCTCATACAAGATACACTTATCGGCCTACCGTATACAAACATGATGACACCATAATTTCAGTTTTTACTGAATATTTTTTTTTCTCAAATTAACGCTCTCATACAGGCTACTCTTATCGGCCTACCGTATACAAACATGATGACACCATAATTTCTGTTTTTACTGGAATTTTTTTTTTTTCTCAAATTAACGTTCTTATACAGGCTACTTTTATCGGCCTACCGTATACAAACATGATGACACCATAATTTCTGTTTTTACTGAAAATCTTTTTTTCTCATATTAACGTTCTTATACAAGCTACTCTTATCGGCCTACGGTATACAAAGATGATGACACCATAATTTCAGTTTTTACTGAAATTTTTTTTTTTTTTTAAAAGTAACGTTCTCATACAAGCTACACTTATCGGCATACCGTATACAAACATGATGACACCATAATTTCAGTTTTTACTGAAAATTTTTTTTTTTCACAAATTACCGTTCTCATACAGGCTACTCTTATCGGCCTACCGTATACAAACATGATGACACCATAATTTCTGTTTTTTCTGAAAATCTTTTTTTCTCAAATTAACGTTCATATACAGACTACTCTTATCGGCCTACCGTATACAAACATGATGACCCCATAATTTCAGTTTTTACTGGAATTTTTTTTTTTTTAAAAGTAACGTTCTCATACAAGCTACACTTATCGGCCTACTGTATACAAACATGATGACACCACAATCTCAGTTTTTACTGAATATTTTTTTTTTCTCAAATTAACGTTCTTATACAACCTACTCTTATCGGCCTACCGTATACAAATATGATGACACCATAATTTCAGTTTTTACTGAATATTTTTTTTTTCTCAAATTAACGTTCTTATACAGGCTACTTTTATCGGCCTACCGTATACAAACATGATGACACCATAATTTCTGTTTTTACTGAAAATCTTTTTTTCTCATATTAACGTTCTTATACAAGCTACTCTTATCGGCCTACGGTATACAAAGATGATGACACCATAATTTCAGTTTTTACTGAAATTTTTTTTTTTTTTTTAAAGTAACGTTCTCATACAAGCTACTCTTATCGGCCTACCGTATACAAACATGATGACACCATAATTTCAGTTTTTACTGAAATTTTTTTTTTTTTTTTTAAAGTAACGTTTTTATACAACCTACTCTTATCGGCCTACCGTATACAAATATGATGACACCAAAATTTCAGTTTTTACTGAAAATTTTATTTTTCTCAAATTAACGTTCTCATACAATCTACTCTTATCGGCCTACCGTATACAAACATGATGACACCATAATTTCAGTTTTTACTGGAATTTTTTTTTTTTTAAAAGTAACGTTCTCATACAAGCTACACTTATCGGCCTACTGTATACAAACATGATGACACCACAATCTCAGTTTTTACTGAATATTTTTTTTTTTCTCAAATTAACGTTCTTATACAACCTACTCTTATCGGCCTACCGTATACAAATATGATGACACCATAATTTCAGTTTTTACTGAATATTTTTTTTTCTCAAATTAACGTTCTTATACAGGCTACACTTATCGGCCTACCGTATACAAACATGATGACACCATAATTTCAGTTTTTACTGAAATTTTCTTTTTCTCAAATTAACGTTATCATACAGGCTACTCTTATCGGCCTACCGTATACAAATATGATGACACCATAATTTCAGTTTTTTCTGAAAAATCTTTTTTTCTCAAATTAACGTTCATATACAGACTACTCTTATCGGCCTACCGTATACAAACATGATGACCCCATAATTTCAGTTTTTACTGAAATTTTTTTTTTTTTTCAAAGTAACGTTCTCATACAGACTACTCTTATCGGCCTACCGTATACAAATATGATGACACCATAATTTCAGTTTTTACTGAATATTTTTTTTTTCTCAAATTAACGTTCTCATACAACCTACTCTTATCGGCCTACCGTATACAAATATGATGACACCATAATTTCAGTTTTTACTGGAATGTTTTTTTTTTAAAAGTAACGTTCTCATACAAGCTACACTTATCGGCTTACCGTATACAAACATGATGACACCATAATTTCAGTTTTTACTGAAATTTTTTTTTTTTTTTAAAAGTAACGTTCTCATACAAGCTACACTTTTCGGCCTACCGTATACAAACATGATGACACCATAATTTCAGTTTTTACTGAAAATTTTTTTTTTTTCTCAAATTAACGTTCTCATACAGCCTACTCTTATCGGCCTACCGTATACAAACATGATGACACCATAATTTCTGTTTTTTCTGAAAATCTTTTTTTCTCAAATTAACGTTCATATACAGACTACTCTTATCGGCCTACCGTATACAAACATGATGACACCATAATTTCTGCTTTTACTAAAATTTTTTTTTCTAATTTAATGTTCTTATACAAGCTACTCTTGTCGGCCTACCGTATACAAACATGATGACACCATAATTTCTGTTTTTACTGAAAATCTTTTTTTCTCAAATTAACGTTCTTATACAAGCTACTCTTATCGCCCTACCGTTTACGAACATGATGACACCATAATTTCTGTTTTTTCTGAAAATCTTTTTTTCTCAAATTAACGTTCATATACAGACTACTCTTATCGGCCTACCGCATACAAACATGATGACACCATAATTTCTGCTTTTACTAAAATTTTTTTTTCTAATTTAATGTTCTTATACAAGCTACACTTATCGGCCTACCGTATACAAACATGATGACGCCATAATTTCAGTTTTTACTGAAATTTTTTTTTTTTTAAGTAACGTTCTCATACAGGCTACACTTATCGGCCTACCGTATACAAACATGATGACATCATAATTTCAGTTTTTACTGAATATTTTTTTTTTCTCAAATTAACGTTCTCATACAGGCTACTCTTATCGGCCTACCGTATACAAACATGATGACACCATAATTTCAGTTTTTACTGAATATTTTTTTTTCTCAAATTAACGTTCTCATACAGGCTACTCTTATCGGCCTACCGTATACAAACATGATGACACCATAATTTCTGTTTTTACTAAAATTTTTTTTTTCTCAAATTAACGTTCTTATACAAGCTACTCTTGTCGGCCTACCGTATACAAACATGATGACACCATAATTTCAGTTTTTAGTGGAATTTTTTTTTTTTTTTAAAGTAACGTTCTCATACAAGATACACTTATCGGCCTACCGTATACAAACATGATGACACCATAATTTCAGTTTTTACTGAATATTTTTTTTTCTCAAATTAACGCTCTCATACAGGCTACTCTTATCGGCCTACCGTATACAAACATGATGACACCATAATTTCAGTTTTTACTGAATATTTTTTTTTTCTCAAATTAACGTTCTTATACAGGCTACTTTTATCGGCCTACCGTATACAAACATGATGACACCATAATTTCTGTTTTTACTGAAAATCTTTTTTTCTCATATTAACGTTCTTATACAAGCTACTCTTATCGGCCTACGGTATACAAAGATGATGACACCATAATTTCAGTTTTTACTGAAATTTTTTTTTTTTTTTAAAAGTAACGTTCTCATACAAGCTACACTTATCGGCATACCGTATACAAACATGATGACACCATAATTTCAGTTTTTACTGAAAATTTTTTTTTTTCACAAATTACCGTTCTCATACAGGCTACTCTTATCGGCCTACCGTATACAAACATGATGACACCATAATTTCTGTTTTTTCTGAAAATCTTTTTTTCTCAAATTAACGTTCATATACAGACTACTCTTATCGGCCTACCGTATACAAACATGATGACCCCATAATTTCAGTTTTTACTGGAATTTTTTTTTTTTTAAAAGTAACGTTCTCATACAAGCTACACTTATCGGCCTACTGTATACAAACATGATGACACCACAATCTCAGTTTTTACTGAATATTTTTTTTTTCTCAAATTAACGTTCTTATACAACCTACTCTTATCGGCCTACCGTATACAAATATGATGACACCATAATTTCAGTTTTTACTGAATATTTTTTTTTTCTCAAATTAACGTTCTTATACAGGCTACTTTTATCGGCCTACCGTATACAAACATGATGACACCATAATTTCTGTTTTTACTGAAAATCTTTTTTTCTCATATTAACGTTCTTATACAAGCTACTCTTATCGGCCTACGGTATACAAAGATGATGACACCATAATTTCAGTTTTTACTGAAATTTTTTTTTTTTTTTTAAAGTAACGTTCTCATACAAGCTACTCTTATCGGCCTACCGTATACAAACATGATGACACCATAATTTCAGTTTTTACTGAAATTTTTTTTTTTTTTTTTAAAGTAACGTTCTTATACAACCTACTCTTATCGGCCTACCGTATACAAATATGATGACACCAAAATTTCAGTTTTTACTGAAAATTTTATTTTTCTCAAATTAACGTTCTCATACAATCTACTCTTATCGGCCTACCGTATACAAACATGATGACACCATAATTTCAGTTTTTACTGGAATTTTTTTTTTTTTAAAAGTAACGTTCTCATACAAGCTACACTTATCGGCCTACTGTATACAAACATGATGACACCACAATCTCAGTTTTTACTGAATATTTTTTTTTTTCTCAAATTAACGTTCTTATACAACCTACTCTTATCGGCCTACCGTATACAAATATGATGACACCATAATTTCAGTTTTTACTGAATATTTTTTTTTCTCAAATTAACGTTCTTATACAGGCTACACTTATCGGCCTACCGTATACAAACATGATGACACCATAATTTCAGTTTTTACTGAAATTTTCTTTTTCTCAAATTAACGTTATCATACAGGCTACTCTTATCGGCCTACCGTATACAAATATGATGACACCATAATTTCAGTTTTTACTGGAATTTTTTTTTTTTTTAAAGTAACGTTCTCATACAAGCTACTCTTATCGGCCTACCGACTACAAACATGATGACACCATAATTTCAGTTTTTACTGGAATGTTTTTTTTTTCTCAAATTAACGTTCTTATACAGGCTACTCTTATCGGCCTACCGTATACAAACATGATGACACCATAATTTCAGTTTTTACTGAAATTTTCTTTTTCTCAAATTAACGTTATCATACAGGCTACTCTTATCAGCCTACCGTATACAAATATGATGACACCATAATTTCAGTTTTTACTGGAATTTTTTTTTTTTTTTAAAGTAACGTTCTCATAAAAGCTACTCTTATCGGCCTACCGACTACAAACATGATGACACCATAATTTCAGTTTTTACTGGAATGTTTTTTTTTCTCAAATTAACGTTCTTATACAGGCTACTCTTATCGGCCTACCGTAAACAAACATGATGACACCATAATTTCAGTTTTTACTGAAAATTTTTTTTTTCTCAAATTAACGTTCTCATACAGCCTACTCTTATCGGCCTACCGTATACAAACATGATGACACCATAATTTCTGTTTTTTCTGAAAATCTTTTTTTCTCAAATTAACGTTCATATACAGACTACTCTTATCGGCCTACCGTATACAAACATGATGACCCCATAATTTCAGTTTTTACTGAAATTTTTTTTTTTTTTCAAAGTAACGTTCTCATACAGACTACTCTTATCGGCCTACCGTATACAAATATGATGACACCATAATTTCAGTTTTTACTGAATATTTTTTTTTTCTCAAATTAACGTTCTCATACAACCTACTCTTATCGGCCTACCGTATACAAATATGATGACACCATAATTTCAGTTTTTACTGGAATGTTTTTTTTTTAAAAGTAACGTTCTCATACAAGCTACACTTATCGGCTTACCGTATACAAACATGATGACACCATAATTTCAGTTTTTACTAAAATTTTTTTTTTTTTTTAAAAGTAACGTTCTCATACAAGCTACACTTTTCGGCCTACCGTATACAAACATGATGACACCATAATTTCAGTTTTTACTGAAAATTTTTTTTTTTTCTCAAATTAACGTTCTCATACAGCCTACTCTTATCGGCCTACCGTATACAAACATGATGACACCATAATTTCTGTTTTTTCTGAAAATCTTTTTTTCTCAAATTAACGTTCATATACAGACTACTCTTATCGGCCTACCGTATACAAACATGATGACACCATAATTTCCGCTTTTACTAAAATTTTTTTTTCTAATTTAATGTTCTTATACAAGCTACTCTTGTCGGCCTACCGTATACAAACATGATGACACCATAATTTCTGTTTTTACTGAAAATCTTTTTTTCTCAAATTAACGTTCTTATACAAGCTACTCTTATCGCCCTACCGTATACGAACATGATGACACCATAATTTCTGTTTTTTCTGAAAATCTTTTTTTCTCAAATTAACGTTCATATACAGACTACTCTTATCGGCCTACCGCATACAAACATGATGACACCATAATTTCTGCTTTTACTAAAATTTTTTTTTCTAATTTAATGTTCTTATACAAGCTACACTTATCGGCCTACCGTATACAAACATGATGACACCATAATTTCAGTTTTTACTGAAATTTTTTTTTTTTTTAAGTAACGTTCTCATACAGGCTACACTTATCGGCCTACCGTATACAAACATGATGACACCATAATTTCAGTTTTTACTGAATATTTTTTTTTTCTCAAATTAACGTTCTCATACAGGCTACTCTTATCGGCCTACCGTATACAAACACGATGACACCATAATTTCTGTTTTTACTGACAATCTTTTTTTCTCAAATTAACGTTCTCATACAACCTACTCTTATCGGCCTACCGTATACAAATATGATGACACCATAATTTCAGTTTTTACTGGAATGTTTTTTTTTTAAAAGTAACGTTCTCATACAAGCTACACTTATCGGCCTACCGTATACAAACATGATGACACCATAATTTCAGTTTTTACTGGAATTTTTTTTTTTTTAAAAGTAACGTTCTCATACAAGCTACACTTATCGGCCTACTGTATACAAACATGATGACACCACAATCTCAGTTTTTACTGGAATGTTTTTTTTTTCTCAAATTAACGTTCTTATACAACCTACTCTTATCGGCCTACCGTATACAAATATGATGACACCATAATTTCAGTTTTTACTGAATATTTTTTTTTCTCAAATTAACGTTCTTATACAGGCTACACTTATCGGCCTACCGTATACAAACATGATGACACCATAATTTCAGTTTTTACTGAAATTTTCTTTTTCTCAAATTAACGTTATCATACAGGCTACTCTTATCGGCCTACCGTATACAAATATGATGACACCATAATTTCAGTTTTTTCTGAAAAATCTTTTTTTCTCAAATTAACGTTCATATACAGACTACTCTTATCGGCCTACCGTATACAAACATGATGACCCCATAATTTCAGTTTTTACTGAAATTTTTTTTTTTTTTCAAAGTAACGTTCTCATACAGACTACTCTTATCGGCCTACCGTATACAAATATGATGACACCATAATTTCAGTTTTTACTGAATATTTTTTTTTTCTCAAATTAACGTTCTCATACAACCTACTCTTATCGGCCTACCGTATACAAATATGATGACACCATAATTTCAGTTTTTACTGGAATGTTTTTTTTTTAAAAGTAACGTTCTCATACAAGCTACACTTATCGGCTTACCGTATACAAACATGATGACACCATAATTTCAGTTTTTACTGAAATTTTTTTTTTTTTTTAAAAGTAACGTTCTCATACAAGCTACACTTTTCGGCCTACCGTATACAAACATGATGACACCATAATTTCAGTTTTTACTGAAAATTTTTTTTTTTTCTCAAATTAACGTTCTCATACAGCCTACTCTTATCGGCCTACCGTATACAAACATGATGACACCATAATTTCTGTTTTTTCTGAAAATCTTTTTTTCTCAAATTAACGTTCATATACAGACTACTCTTATCGGCCTACCGTATACAAACATGATGACACCATAATTTCTGCTTTTACTAAAATTTTTTTTTCTAATTTAATGTTCTTATACAAGCTACTCTTGTCGGCCTACCGTATACAAACATGATGACACCATAATTTCTGTTTTTACTGAAAATCTTTTTTTCTCAAATTAACGTTCTTATACAAGCTACTCTTATCGCCCTACCGTTTACGAACATGATGACACCATAATTTCTGTTTTTTCTGAAAATCTTTTTTTCTCAAATTAACGTTCATATACAGACTACTCTTATCGGCCTACCGCATACAAACATGATGACACCATAATTTCTGCTTTTACTAAAATTTTTTTTTCTAATTTAATGTTCTTATACAAGCTACACTTATCGGCCTACCGTATACAAACATGATGACGCCATAATTTCAGTTTTTACTGAAATTTTTTTTTTTTTAAGTAACGTTCTCATACAGGCTACACTTATCGGCCTACCGTATACAAACATGATGACATCATAATTTCAGTTTTTACTGAATATTTTTTTTTTCTCAAATTAACGTTCTCATACAGGCTACTCTTATCGGCCTACCGTATACAAACATGATGACACCATAATTTCAGTTTTTACTGAATATTTTTTTTTCTCAAATTAACGTTCTCATACAGGCTACTCTTATCGGCCTACCGTATACAAACATGATGACACCATAATTTCTGTTTTTACTAAAATTTTTTTTTTCTCAAATTAACGTTCTTATACAAGCTACTCTTGTCGGCCTACCGTATACAAACATGATGACACCATAATTTCAGTTTTTAGTGGAATTTTTTTTTTTTTTTAAAGTAACGTTCTCATACAAGATACACTTATCGGCCTACCGTATACAAACATGATGACACCATAATTTCAGTTTTTACTGAATATTTTTTTTTCTCAAATTAACGCTCTCATACAGGCTACTCTTATCGGCCTACCGTATACAAACATGATGACACCATAATTTCAGTTTTTACTGAATATTTTTTTTTTCTCAAATTAACGTTCTTATACAGGCTACTTTTATCGGCCTACCGTATACAAACATGATGACACCATAATTTCTGTTTTTACTGAAAATCTTTTTTTCTCATATTAACGTTCTTATACAAGCTACTCTTATCGGCCTACGGTATACAAAGATGATGACACCATAATTTCAGTTTTTACTGAAATTTTTTTTTTTTTTTAAAAGTAACGTTCTCATACAAGCTACACTTATCGGCATACCGTATACAAACATGATGACACCATAATTTCAGTTTTTACTGAAAATTTTTTTTTTTCACAAATTACCGTTCTCATACAGGCTACTCTTATCGGCCTACCGTATACAAACATGATGACACCATAATTTCTGTTTTTTCTGAAAATCTTTTTTTCTCAAATTAACGTTCATATACAGACTACTCTTATCGGCCTACCGTATACAAACATGATGACCCCATAATTTCAGTTTTTACTGGAATTTTTTTTTTTTTAAAAGTAACGTTCTCATACAAGCTACACTTATCGGCCTACTGTATACAAACATGATGACACCACAATCTCAGTTTTTACTGAATATTTTTTTTTTCTCAAATTAACGTTCTTATACAACCTACTCTTATCGGCCTACCGTATACAAATATGATGACACCATAATTTCAGTTTTTACTGAATATTTTTTTTTTCTCAAATTAACGTTCTTATACAGGCTACTTTTATCGGCCTACCGTATACAAACATGATGACACCATAATTTCTGTTTTTACTGAAAATCTTTTTTTCTCATATTAACGTTCTTATACAAGCTACTCTTATCGGCCTACGGTATACAAAGATGATGACACCATAATTTCAGTTTTTACTGAAATTTTTTTTTTTTTTTTAAAGTAACGTTCTCATACAAGCTACTCTTATCGGCCTACCGTATACAAACATGATGACACCATAATTTCAGTTTTTACTGAAATTTTTTTTTTTTTTTTTAAAGTAACGTTCTTATACAACCTACTCTTATCGGCCTACCGTATACAAATATGATGACACCAAAATTTCAGTTTTTACTGAAAATTTTATTTTTCTCAAATTAACGTTCTCATACAATCTACTCTTATCGGCCTACCGTATACAAACATGATGACACCATAATTTCAGTTTTTACTGGAATTTTTTTTTTTTTAAAAGTAACGTTCTCATACAAGCTACACTTATCGGCCTACTGTATACAAACATGATGACACCACAATCTCAGTTTTTACTGAATATTTTTTTTTTTCTCAAATTAACGTTCTTATACAACCTACTCTTATCGGCCTACCGTATACAAATATGATGACACCATAATTTCAGTTTTTACTGAATATTTTTTTTTCTCAAATTAACGTTCTTATACAGGCTACACTTATCGGCCTACCGTATACAAACATGATGACACCATAATTTCAGTTTTTACTGAAATTTTCTTTTTCTCAAATTAACGTTATCATACAGGCTACTCTTATCGGCCTACCGTATACAAATATGATGACACCATAATTTCAGTTTTTACTGGAATTTTTTTTTTTTTTAAAGTAACGTTCTCATACAAGCTACTCTTATCGGCCTACCGACTACAAACATGATGACACCATAATTTCAGTTTTTACTGGAATGTTTTTTTTTTCTCAAATTAACGTTCTTATACAGGCTACTCTTATCGGCCTACCGTATACAAACATGATGACACCATAATTTCAGTTTTTACTGAAATTTTCTTTTTCTCAAATTAACGTTATCATACAGGCTACTCTTATCAGCCTACCGTATACAAATATGATGACACCATAATTTCAGTTTTTACTGGAATTTTTTTTTTTTTTTAAAGTAACGTTCTCATAAAAGCTACTCTTATCGGCCTACCGACTACAAACATGATGACACCATAATTTCAGTTTTTACTGGAATGTTTTTTTTTCTCAAATTAACGTTCTTATACAGGCTACTCTTATCGGCCTACCGTAAACAAACATGATGACACCATAATTTCAGTTTTTACTGAAAATTTTTTTTTTCTCAAATTAACGTTCTCATACAGCCTACTCTTATCGGCCTACCGTATACAAACATGATGACACCATAATTTCTGTTTTTTCTGAAAATCTTTTTTTCTCAAATTAACGTTCATATACAGACTACTCTTATCGGCCTACCGTATACAAACATGATGACCCCATAATTTCAGTTTTTACTGAAATTTTTTTTTTTTTTCAAAGTAACGTTCTCATACAGACTACTCTTATCGGCCTACCGTATACAAATATGATGACACCATAATTTCAGTTTTTACTGAATATTTTTTTTTTCTCAAATTAACGTTCTCATACAACCTACTCTTATCGGCCTACCGTATACAAATATGATGACACCATAATTTCAGTTTTTACTGGAATGTTTTTTTTTTAAAAGTAACGTTCTCATACAAGCTACACTTATCGGCTTACCGTATACAAACATGATGACACCATAATTTCAGTTTTTACTAAAATTTTTTTTTTTTTTTAAAAGTAACGTTCTCATACAAGCTACACTTTTCGGCCTACCGTATACAAACATGATGACACCATAATTTCAGTTTTTACTGAAAATTTTTTTTTTTTCTCAAATTAACGTTCTCATACAGCCTACTCTTATCGGCCTACCGTATACAAACATGATGACACCATAATTTCTGTTTTTTCTGAAAATCTTTTTTTCTCAAATTAACGTTCATATACAGACTACTCTTATCGGCCTACCGTATACAAACATGATGACACCATAATTTCCGCTTTTACTAAAATTTTTTTTTCTAATTTAATGTTCTTATACAAGCTACTCTTGTCGGCCTACCGTATACAAACATGATGACACCATAATTTCTGTTTTTACTGAAAATCTTTTTTTCTCAAATTAACGTTCTTATACAAGCTACTCTTATCGCCCTACCGTATACGAACATGATGACACCATAATTTCTGTTTTTTCTGAAAATCTTTTTTTCTCAAATTAACGTTCATATACAGACTACTCTTATCGGCCTACCGCATACAAACATGATGACACCATAATTTCTGCTTTTACTAAAATTTTTTTTTCTAATTTAATGTTCTTATACAAGCTACACTTATCGGCCTACCGTATACAAACATGATGACACCATAATTTCAGTTTTTACTGAAATTTTTTTTTTTTTTAAGTAACGTTCTCATACAGGCTACACTTATCGGCCTACCGTATACAAACATGATGACACCATAATTTCAGTTTTTACTGAATATTTTTTTTTTCTCAAATTAACGTTCTCATACAGGCTACTCTTATCGGCCTACCGTATACAAACACGATGACACCATAATTTCTGTTTTTACTGACAATCTTTTTTTCTCAAATTAACGTTCTCATACAACCTACTCTTATCGGCCTACCGTATACAAATATGATGACACCATAATTTCAGTTTTTACTGGAATGTTTTTTTTTTAAAAGTAACGTTCTCATACAAGCTACACTTATCGGCCTACCGTATACAAACATGATGACACCATAATTTCAGTTTTTACTGGAATTTTTTTTTTTTTAAAAGTAACGTTCTCATACAAGCTACACTTATCGGCCTACTGTATACAAACATGATGACACCACAATCTCAGTTTTTACTGGAATGTTTTTTTTTTCTCAAATTAACGTTCTTATACAGGCTACACTTATCGGCCTACCGTATACAAACATGATGACACCATAATTTCAGTTTTTACTGAAATTTTCATTTTCTCAAATTAACGTTCTCATACAGGCTACTCTTATCGGCCTACCGTATACAAACACGATGACACCATAATTTCTGTTTTTACTGAAAATCTTTTTTTCTCAAATTAACGTTCTTATACAAGCTACTCTTATCGCCCTACCGTATACGAACATGATGACACCATAATTTCTGTTTTTACTGAAAATTTTGTTTTCTCAAATGAACGTTCTCATACAAGCTTCTCTTATCGGCCTACCGTATACAAACATGATGACACCATAATCTCAGTTTTTACTGAAAATTTTTTTTTTCTCAAATTAACGTTCTTATACAAGCTACTCTTATCGGCCTACCGTAGACAAACATGGTGACACCATAATTTCTGTTTTTACTGAAAATTTATTTTTTCTCAAATTAACGTTCTCATACAGGCCACTCTTATCGGCTCACCGTATACAAACATGATGACACCATAATTTCTGTTTTTACTGAAAATTTTTTTTTTCTCAAAGTAACGTTCTTATACAAGTTACTCTTATCGGCCTATCGTATACAAAAATGATGACACCATAATTTCAGTTTTTACTGAAAATTTTTTTTTTTTCTCAAATTAACGTTCTTATACAAGCTACTCTTATCGGCCTACCGTATACAAACATGATGACACCATAATTTCAGTTTTTACTGAAATTTTTTTTTTTTTTAAGTAACGTTCTCATACAGGCTACACTTATCGGCCTACCGTATACAAACATGATGACACCATAATTTCAGTTTTTACTGAATATTTTTTTTTTCTCAAATTAACGTTCTCATACAGGCTACTCTTATCGGCCTACCGTATACAAACATGATGACACCATAATTTCAGTTTTTACTGAATATTTTTTTTTCTCAAATTAACGTTCTCATACAGGCTACTCTTATCGGCCTACCGTATACAAACATGATGACACCATAATTTCTGTTTTTACTAAAATTTTTTTTTTCTCAAATTAACGTTCTTATACAAGCTACTCTTGTCGGCCTACCGTATACAAACATGATGACACCATAATTTCAGTTTTTAGTGGAATTTTTTTTTTTTTTTAAAGTAACGTTCTCATACAAGATACACTTATCGGCCTACCGTATACAAACATGATGACACCATAATTTCAGTTTTTACTGAATATTTTTTTTTCTCAAATTAACGTTCTCATACAGGCTACTCTTATCGGCCTACCGTATACAAACATGATGACACCATAATTTCTGTTTTTACTGGAATTTTTTTTTTTTTAAAAGTAACGTTCTCATACAAGCTACACTTATCGGCCTACCGTATACAAACATGATGACACCATAATTTCAGTTTTTACTGAATATTTTTTTTTTCTCAAATTAACGTTCTTATACAGGCTACTTTTATCGGCCTACCGTATACAAACATGATGACACCATAATTTCTGTTTTTACTGAAAATCTTTTTTTCTCATATTAACGTTCTTATACAAGCTACTCTTATCGGCCTACGGTATACAAAGATGATGACACCATAATTTCAGTTTTTACTGAAATTTTTTTTTTTTTTTAAAAGTAACGTTCTCATACAAGCTACACTTATCGGCATACCGTATACAAACATGATGACACCATAATTTTAGTTTTTACTGAAAATTTTTTTTTTTCACAAATTACCGTTCTCATACAGGCTACTCTTATCGGCCTACCGTATACAAACATGATGACACCATAATTTCAGTTTTTACTGAAATTTTTTTTTTTTTTAAAAGTAACGTTCTCATACAAGCTACTCTTATCGGCCTACCGTATACAAACATGATGACACCATAATTTCAGTTTTTACTGAAATTTTTTTTTTTTTTTTAAAGTAACGTTCTTATACAACCTACTCTTATCGGCCTACCGTATACAAATATGATGACACCAAAATTTCAGTTTTTACTGAAAATTTTATTTTTCTCAAATTAACGTTCTCATACAATCTACTCTTATCGGCCTACCGTATACAAACATGATGACACCATAATTTCAGTTTTTACTGGAATTTTTTTTTTTTTAAAAGTAACGTTCTCATACAAGCTACACTTATCGGCCTACTGTATACAAACATGATGACACCACAATCTCAGTTTTTACTGAATATTTTTTTTTTTCTCAAATTAACGTTCTTATACAACCTACTCTTATCGGCCTACCATATACAAATATGATGACACCATAATTTCAGTTTTTACTGAATATTTTTTTTTTCTCAAATTAACGTTCTTATACAGGCTACACTTATCGGCCTACCGTATACAAACATGATGACACCATAATTTCAGTTTTTACTGAAATTTTCTTTTTCTCAAATTAACGTTATCATACAGGCTACTATTATCGGCCTACCGTATACAAATATGATGACACCATAATTTCAGTTTTTACTGGAATTTTTTTTTTTTTTAAAGTAACGTTCTCATACAAGCTACTCTTATCGGCCTACCGACTACAAACATGATGACACCATAATTTCAGTTTTTACTGGAATGTTTTTTTTTTCTCAAATTAACGTTCTTATACAGGCTACTCTTATCGGCCTACCGTATACAAACATGATGACACCATAATTTCAGTTTTTACTGAAATTTTCTTTTTCTCAAATTAACGTTATCAGACAGGCTACTCTTATCAGCCTACCGTATACAAATATGATGACACCATAATTTCAGTTTTTACTGGAATTTTTTTTTTTTTTTAAAGTAACGTTCTCATAAAAGCTACTCTTATCGGCCTACCGACTACAAACATGATGACACCATAATTTCAGTTTTTACTGGAATGTTTTTTTTTTCTCAAATTAACGTTCTTATACAGGCTACTCTTATCGGCCTACCGTATACAAACATGATGACACCATAATTTCAGTTTTTACTGAAAATTTTTTTTTTCTCAAATTAACGTTCTCATACAGCCTACTCTTATCGGCCTACCGTATACAAACATGATGACACCATAATTTCTGTTTTTTCTGAAAATCTTTTTTTCTCAAATTAACGTTCATATACAGACTACTCTTATCGGCCTACCGTATACAAACATGATGACCCCATAATTTCAGTTTTTACTGAAATTTTTTTTTTTTTTCAAAGTAACGTTCTCATACAGACTACTCTTATCGGCCTACCGTATACAAATATGATGACACCATAATTTCAGTTTTTACTGAATATTTTTTTTTTCTCAAATTAACGTTCTCATACAACCTACTCTTATCGGCCTACCGTATACAAATATGATGACACCATAATTTCAGTTTTTACTGGAATGTTTTTTTTTTAAAAGTAACGTTCTCATACAAGCTACACTTATCGGCTTACCGTATACAAACATGATGACACCATAATTTCAGTTTTTACTAAAATTTTTTTTTTTTTTTAAAAGTAACGTTCTCATACAAGCTACACTTTTCGGCCTACCGTATACAAACATGATGACACCATAATTTCAGTTTTTACTGAAAATTTTTTTTTTTTCTCAAATTAACGTTCTCATACAGCCTACTCTTATCGGCCTACCGTATACAAACATGATGACACCATAATTTCTGTTTTTTCTGAAAATCTTTTTTTCTCAAATTAACGTTCATATACAGACTACTCTTATCGGCCTACCGTATACAAACATGATGACACCATAATTTCTGCTTTTACTAAAATTTTTTTTTCTAATTTAATGTTCTTATACAAGCTACTCTTGTCGGCCTACCGTATACAAACATGATGACACCATAATTTCTGTTTTTACTGAAAATCTTTTTTTCTCAAATTAACGTTCTTATACAAGCTACTCTTATCGCCCTACCGTATACGAACATGATGACACCATAATTTCTGTTTTTTCTGAAAATCTTTTTTTCTCAAATTAACGTTCATATACAGACTACTCTTATCGGCCTACCGTATACAAACACGATGACACCATAATTTCTGTTTTTACTGAAAATCTTTTTTTCTCAAATTAACGTTCTTATACAAGCTACTCTTATCGCCCTACCGTATACGAACATGATGACACCATAATTTCAGTTTTTACTGAAATTTTTTTTTTTTTTTAAAAGTAACGTTCTCATACAAGCTACACTTTTCGGCCTACAGTATACAAACATGATGACACCATAATTTCTGTTTTTACTGAAAATTTTTTTTTTTCTCAAATTAACGTTCTCATACAAGCTACACTTATCGGCCTACTGTATACAAACATGATGACACCACAATCTCAGTTTTTACTGGAATGTTTTTTTTTTCTCAAATTAACGTTCTTATACAGGCTACACTTATCGGCCTACCGTATACAAACATGATGACACCATAATTTCAGTTTTTACTGAAATTTTCATTTTCTCAAATTAACGTTATCATACAGGCTACTCTTATCGGCCTACCGTATACAAATATGATGACACCATAATTTCAGTTTTTACTGAATATTTTTTTTTCTCAAATTAACGTTCTCATACAACCTACTCTTATCGGCCTACCGTATACAAATATGATGACACCATCATTTCAGTTTTTACTGGAATGTTTTTTTTTAAAAGTAACGTTCTCATACAAGCTACACTTATCGGCCTACCGTATACAAACATGATGACACCATAATTTCAGTTTTTACTGAAATTTTTTTTTTTTTTTAAAAGTAACGTTCTCATACAAGCTACACTTATCGGCCTACCGTATACAAACATGATGACACCATAATTTCAGTTTTTACTGAAAATTTTTTTTTCCTCAAATTAACGTTCTCATACAGCCTACTCTTATCGGCCTACCGTATACAAACATGATGACACCATAATTTCTGTTTTTTCTGAAAATCTTTTTTTCTCAAATTAACGTTCATATACAGACTACTCTTATCGGCCTACCGTATACAAACATGATGACCCCATAATTTCAGTTTTTACTGAAATTTTTTTTTTTTTTAAAGTAACGTTCTCATACAGACTACTCTTATCGGCCTACCGTATACAAATATGATGACACCATAATTTCAGTTTTTACTAAATATTTTTTTTTTCTCAAATTAACGTTCTCATACAACCTACTCTTATCGGCCTACCGTATACAAATATGATGACACCATAATTTCAGTTTTTACTGGAATGTTTTTTTTTTAAAAGTAACGTTCTCATACAAGCTACACTTATCGGCCTACCGTATACAAACATGATGACACAATAATTTCAGTTTTTACTGAAATTTTTTTTTTTTTTTAAAAGTAACGTTCTCATACAAGCTATACTTTTCGGCCTACCGTATACAAACATAATGACACCATAATTTCAGTTTTTACTGAAAATTTTTTTTTTTCTCAAATTAACGTTCTCATACAGCCTACTCTTATCGGCCTACCGTATACAAACATGATGACACCATAATTTCTGTTTTTTCTGAAAATCTTTTTTTCTCAAATTAACGTTCATATACAGACTACTCTTATCGGCCTACCGTATACAAACATGATGACACCATAATTTCTGCATTTACTAAAATTTTTTTTTCTAATTTAATGTTCTTATACAAGCTACTCTTGTCGGCCTACCGTATACAAACATGATGACACCATAATTTCAGTTTTTACTGAAATTTTTTTTTTTTTTAAGTAACGTTCTCATACAAGCTACACTTATCGGCCTACCGTATACAAACATGATGACACCATAATTTCAGTTTTTACTGAATATTTTTTTTTTCTCAAATTAACGTTCTCATACAGGCTACTCTTATCGGCCTACCGTATACAAACATGATGACACCATAATTTCTGTTTTTACTGAAAATCTTTTTTTCTCAAATTAACGTTCTTATACAAGCTACTCTTAGCGCCCTACCGTATACGAACATGATGACACCATAATTTCAGTTTTTACTGAAATTTTTTTTTATTTTTAAGTAACGTTCTAATACAAGCTACACTTATCGGCCTACCGTATACAAACATGATGACACCATAATTTCAGTTTTTACTGAAAATTTTTTTTTTCGCCAATTACCGTTCCCATACAGGCTACTCTTATCGGCCTACCGTATACAAACATGATGACACCATAATTTCTGTTTTTTCTGAAAATCTTTTTTTCTCAAATTAACGTTCATATACAGACTACTCTTATCGGCCTACCGTATACAAACATGATGACACCATAATTTCTGCATTTACTAAAATTTTTTTTTTTTTTTTAAGTAACGTTCTAATACAAGCTACACTTATCGGCCTACCGTATACAAACATGATGACACCATAATTTCTGTTTTTACTGAAAATCTTTTTTTCTCAAATTAACGTTCTTATACAAGCTACTCTTATCGCCCTACCGTATACGAACATGATGACACCATAATTTCAGTTTTTACTGAAATTTTTTTTTTTTTTTTAAGTAACGTTCTAATACAAGCTACACTTATCGGCCTACCGTATACAAACATGATGACACCATAATTTCAGTTTTTACTGAATATTTTTTTTTTCTCAAATTAACGTTCTCATACAGGCTACTCTTATCGGCCTACCGTATACAAACATGATGACACCATAATTTCTGTTTTTACTGAAAATCTTTTTTTCTCAAATTAACGTTCTTATACAAGCTACTCTTATCGCCCTACCGTATACGAACATGATGACACCATAATTTCAGTTTTTACTGAATATTTTTTTTTTCTCAAATTAACGTTCTCATACAGGCTACTCTTATCGGCCTACCGTATACAAACATGATGACACCATAATTTCTGTTTTTACTGAAAATCTTTTTTTCTCAAATTAACGTTCTTATACAAGCTACTCTTATCGCCCTACCGTATACGAACATGATGACACCATAATTTCAGTTTTTACTGAAATTTTTTTTTTTTTTTTAAGTAACGTTCTAATACAAGCTACACTTATCGGCCTACCGTGTACAAACATGATGACACCATAATTTCTGTTTTTACTGAAAATCTTTTTTTCTCAAATTAACGTTCTTATACAAGCTACTCTTATCGCCCTACCGTATACGAACATGATGACACAATAATTTCAGTTTTTACTGAAATTTTTTTTTTTTTTTTAAGTAACGTTCTCATACAGGCTACTCTTATCGGCCTACCGTATACAAACATGATTACACCATAATTTCTGTTTTTACTGAAATTTTTTTTTTTTTTTAAAAGTAACGTTCTCATACAAGCTACACTTTTCGGCCTACCGTATACAAACATGATGACACCATAATTTCAGTTTTTACTGAAAATTTTTTTTTTTCTCAAATTAACGTTCTCATACAGCCTACTCTTATCGGCCTACCGTATACGAACATGATGACACCATAATTTCAGTTTTTACTGAAATTTTTTTTTTTTTTTAAAAGTAACGTTCTCATACAAGCTACACTTTTCGGCCTACCGTATACAAACATGATGACACCATAATTTCAGTTTTTACTGAAAATTTTTTTTTTTCTCAAATTAACGTTCTCATACAGCCTACTCTTATCGGCCTACCGTATACAAACATGATGACACCATAATTTCTGTTTTTTCTGAAAATCTTTTTTTCTCAAATTAACGTTCATATACAGACTACTCTTATCGGCCTACTGTATACAAACATGATGACACCACAATCTCAGTTTTTACTGGAATTTTTTTTTTTCTCAAATTAACGTTCTTATACAACCTACTCTTATCGGCCTACCGTATACAAATATGATGACACCATAATTTCAGTTTTTACTGAATATTTTTTTTTTCTCAAATTAACGTTCTTATACAGGCTACACTTATCGGCCTACCGTATACAAACATGATGACACCATAATTTCAGTTTTTACTGAAATTTTCTTTTTCTCAAATTAACGTTATCATACAGGCTACTCTTATCGGCCTACCGTATACAAATATGATGACACCATAATTTCAGTTTTTACTGGAATTTTTTTTTTTTTTTAAAGTAACGTTCTCATACAAGCTACTCTTATCGGCCTACCGACTACAAACATGATGACACCATAATTTCAGTTTTTACTGGAATGTTTTTTTTTTCTCAAATTAACGTTCTTATACAGGCTACACTTATCGGCCTACCGTATACAAACATGATGACACCATAATTTCAGTTTTTACTGAAATTTTCATTTTCTCAAATTAACGTTATCATACAGGCTACTCTTATCGGCCTACCGTATACAAATATGATGACACCATAATTTCAGTTTTTACTGAAATTTTTTTTTTTTTTTAAAAGTAACGTTCTCATACAAGCTACACTTTTCGGCCTACAGTATACAAACATGATGACACCATAATTTCAGTTTTTACTGAAAATTTTTTTTTTTCTCAAATTAACGTTCTCATACAACCTACTCTTATCGGCCTACCGTATACAAATATGATGACACCATAATTTCAGTTTTTACTGGAATGTTTTTTTTTTAAAAGTAACGTTCTCATACAAGCTACACTTATCGGCCTACTGTATACAAACATGATGACACCACAATCTCAGTTTTTACTGGAATTTTTTTTTTTCTCAAATTAACGTTCTTATACAAGCTACTCTTATCGCCCTACCGTATACGAACATGATGACACCATAATTTCAGTTTTTACTGAATATTTTTTTTTTCTCAAATTAACGTTCTTATACAGGCTACACTTATCGGCCTACCGTATACAAACATGATGACACCATAATTTCAGTTTCTACTGAAATTTTTTTTTTCTCAAATTAACGTTATCATACAGGCTACTCTTATCGGCCTACCGTATACAAATATGATGACACCATAATTTCAGTTTTTACTGGAATTTTTTTTTTTTTTTAAAGTAACGTTCTCATACAAGCTACTCTTATCGGCCTACCGACTACAAACATGATGACACCATAATTTCAGTTTTTACTGGAATGTTTTTTTTTTCTCAAATTAACGTTCTTATACAGGGTACACTTATCGGCCTACCGTATACAAACATGATGACACCATAATTTCAGTTTTTACTGAAATTTTCATTTTCTCAAATTAACGTTATCATACAGGCTACTCTTATCGGCCTACCGTATACAAATATGATGACACCATAATTTCAGTTTTTACTGAATATTTTTTTTTTCTCAAATTAACGTTCTCATACAACCTACTCTTATCGGCCTACCGTATACAAATATGATGACACCATAATTTCAGTTTTTACTGGAATGTTTTTTTTTAAAAGTAACGTTCTCATACAAGCTACACTTATCGGCCTACCGTATACAAACATGATGACACCATAATTTCAGTTTTTACTGAAATTTTTTTTTTTTTTTAAAAGTAACGTTCTCATACAAGCTACACTTATCGGCCTACCGTATACAAACATGATGACACCATAATTTCAGTTTTTACTGAAAATTTTTTTTTCCTCAAATTAACGTTCTCATACAGCCTACTCTTATCGGCCTACCGTATACAAACATGATGACACCATAATTTCTGTTTTTTCTGAAAATCTTTTTTTCTCAAAATAACGTTCATATACAGACTACTCTTATCGGCCTACCGTATACAAACATGATGACCCCATAATTTCAGTTTTTACTGAAATTTTTTTTTTTTTTAAAGTAACGTTCTCATACAGACTACTCTTATCGGCCTACCGTATACAAATATGATGACACCATAATTTCAGTTTTTACTGAATATTTTTTTTTTCTCAAATTAACGTTCTCATACAACCTACTCTTATCGGCCTACCGTATACAAATATGATGACACCATAATTTCAGTTTTTACTGGAATGTTTTTTTTTTTAAAGTAACGTTCTCATACAAGCTACACTTATCGGCCTACCGTATACAAACATGATGACACCATAATTTCAGTTTTTACTGAAATTTTTTTTTTTTTTAAAAGTAACGTTCTCATACAAGCTACACTTTTCGGCCTACCGTATACAAACATGATGACACCATAATTTCAGTTTTTACTGAAAATTTTTTTTTTTCTCAAATTAACGTTCTCATACAGCCTACTCTTATCGGCCTACCGTATACAAACATGATGACACCATAATTTCTGTTTTTTCTGAAAATCTTTTTTTCTCAAATTAACGTTCATATACAGACTACTCTTATCGGCCTACCGTATACAAACATGATGACACCATAATTTCTGCTTTTACTAAAATTTTTTTTTCTAATTTAATGTTCTTATACAAGCTACTCTTGTCGGCCTACCGTATACAAACATGATGACACCATAATTTCAGTTTTTACTGAAATTTTTTTTTTTTTTAAGTAACGTTCTCATACAAGCTACACTTATCGGCCTACCGTATACAAACATGATGACACCATAATTTCAGTTTTTACTGAATATTTTTTTTTTCTCAAATTAACGTTCTCATACAGGCTACTCTTATCGGCCTACCGTATACAAACATGATGACACCATAATTTCTGTTTTTACCGAAAATCTTTTTTTCTCAAATTAACGTTCTTATACAAGCTACTCTTATCGCCCTACCGTATACGAACATGATGACACCATAATTTCAGTTTTTACTGAAATTTTTTTCTTTTTTTTAAAGTAACGTTCTCATACAGACTACTCTTATCGGCCTACCGTATACAAACATGATGACACCATAATTTCAATTTTTACTGAAAATTTTTTTTTTCGCCAATTACCGTTCCCATACAGGCTACTCTTATCGGCCTACCGTATACAAACATGATGACACCATAATTTCAGTTTTTACTTAAAATTTTTTTTTTTAAAAGTAACGTTCTCATACAAGCTACTCTTATCGGCCTACCGTATACAAACATGATGACACCATAATTTCAGTTTTTACTGGAATTTTTGTTTTTTTTAAAGTAACGTTCTCATACAAGCTACACTTATCGGCCTACCGTATACAAACATGATGACACCATAATTTCAGTTTTTACTGAATTTTTTTTTTTTTTCTCAAATTAACGTTCTCATACAGGCTACTCTTATCGGCCTATCGTATACAAACATGATGACACCATAATTTCTGTTTTTACTGGAATTTTTTTTTTTTTTAAAAGTAACGTTCTCATACAAGCTACACTTATCGGCCTACCGTATACAAACATGATGACACCATAATTTCAGTTTTTACTGAAATATTATTTTTCTCAAATTAAGGTTTTCATACAAACTACTCTTATCGGCCTACCGTATACAAACATGATGACACCATAATTTCAGTTTTTACTGAAACTTTTTTTTTTTTTAAAGTAACGTTTTCATACAAGCTACACTTATTTGCCTACCGTATACAAACATGATGACACCATAATTTCAGTTTTTACTGAATATTTTTTTTTCTCAAATTAACGTTCTCATACAGGCTACTCTTATCGGCCTACCGTATACAAACATGATGACACCATAATTTCTGTTTTTACTGAAAATCTTTTTTTCTCAAATTAACGTTCTTATACAAGCTACTCTTATCGGCCTACCGTATACAAACATGATGACACCATAATTTCTGTTTTTACTGGAATTTTTTTTTTTTTTAAAAGTAACGTTCTCATACAAGCTACACTTATCGGCCTACCGTATACAAACATGATGACACCATAATTTCAGTTTTTACTGAATTTTTTTTTTTTTCTCAAATTAACGTTCTCATACAGGCTACTCTTATCGGCCTATCGTATACAAACATGATGACACCATAATTTCTGTTTTTACTGGAATTTTTTTTTTTTTTAAAAGTAACGTTCTCATACAAGCTACACTTATCGGCCTACCGTATACAAACATGATGACACCATAATTTCAGTTTTTACTGAAATATTATTTTTCTCAAATTAAGGTTTTCATACAAACTACTCTTATCGGCCTACCGTATACAAACATGATGACACCATAATTTCAGTTTTTACTGAAACTTTTTTTTTTTTTAAAGTAACGTTTTCATACAAGCTACACTTATTTGCCTACCGTATACAAACATGATGACACCATAATTTCAGTTTTTACTGAATATTTTTTTTTCTCAAATTAACGTTCTCATACAGGCTACTCTTATCGGCCTACCGTATACAAACATGATGACACCATAATTTCTGTTTTTACTGAAATTTTTTTTTTTTTTTAAAAGTAACGTTCTCATACAAGCTACACTTTTCGGCCTACCGTATACAAACATGATGACACCATAATTTCAGTTTTCACTGAAAATTTTTTTTTTCTCAAATTAAAGTTCTCATACAACCTACTCTTATCGGCCTACCGTATACAATCATGATGACACCATAATTTCAGTTTTTACTGAAAACTTTTTTTTTTGTCAAATTAACGTGCTCATACAGACTACTCTTATCGGCGTACCGTATACAAACATGATGACACCATAATTTCAGTTTTTACTGAAACTTTTTTTTTTTTTAAAGTAACGTTTTCATACAAGCTACACTTATTTGCCTACCGTATACAAACATGATGACACCATAATTTCAGTTTTTACTGAATATTTTTTTTTCTCAAATTAACGTTCTCATACAGGCTACTCTTATCGGCCTACCGTATACAAACATGATGACACCATAATTTCTGTTTTTACTGAAATTTTTTTTTTTTTTTAAAAGTAACGTTCTCATACAGACTACTCTTATCGGCCTACCGTATACAAATATGATGACACCATAATTTCAGTTTTTACTGAATATTTTTTTTTTCTCAAATTAACGTTCTCATACAACCTACTCTTATCGGCCTACCGTATACAAATATGATGACACCATAATTTCAGTTTTTACTGGAATGTTTTTTTTTTTAAAGTAACGTTCTCATACAAGCTACACTTATCGGCCTACCGTATACAAACATGATGACACCATAATTTCAGTTTTTACTGAAATTTTTTTTTTTTTTAAAAGTAACGTTCTCATACAAGCTACACTTTTCGGCCTACCGTATACAAACATGATGACACCATAATTTCAGTTTTTACTGAAAATTTTTTTTTTTCTCAAATTAACGTTCTCATACAGCCTACTCTTATCGGCCTACCGTATACAAACATGATGACACCATAATTTCTGTTTTTTCTGAAAATCTTTTTTTCTCAAATTAACGTTCATATACAGACTACTCTTATCGGCCTACCGTATACAAACATGATGACACCATAATTTCTGCTTTTACTAAAATTTTTTTTTCTAATTTAATGTTCTTATACAAGCTACTCTTGTCGGCCTACCGTATACAAACATGATGACACCATAATTTCAGTTTTTACTGAAATTTTTTTTTTTTTTAAGTAACGTTCTCATACAAGCTACACTTATCGGCCTACCGTATACAAACATGATGACACCATAATTTCAGTTTTTACTGAATATTTTTTTTTTCTCAAATTAACGTTCTCATACAGGCTACTCTTATCGGCCTACCGTATACAAACATGATGACACCATAATTTCTGTTTTTACCGAAAATCTTTTTTTCTCAAATTAACGTTCTTATACAAGCTACTCTTATCGCCCTACCGTATACGAACATGATGACACCATAATTTCAGTTTTTACTGAAATTTTTTTCTTTTTTTTAAAGTAACGTTCTCATACAGACTACTCTTATCGGCCTACCGTATACAAACATGATGACACCATAATTTCAATTTTTACTGAAAATTTTTTTTTTCGCCAATTACCGTTCCCATACAGGCTACTCTTATCGGCCTACCGTATACAAACATGATGACACCATAATTTCAGTTTTTACTTAAAATTTTTTTTTTTAAAAGTAACGTTCTCATACAAGCTACTCTTATCGGCCTACCGTATACAAACATGATGACACCATAATTTCAGTTTTTACTGGAATTTTTGTTTTTTTTAAAGTAACGTTCTCATACAAGCTACACTTATCGGCCTACCGTATACAAACATGATGACACCATAATTTCAGTTTTTACTGAATTTTTTTTTTTTTTCTCAAATTAACGTTCTCATACAGGCTACTCTTATCGGCCTATCGTATACAAACATGATGACACCATAATTTCTGTTTTTACTGGAATTTTTTTTTTTTTTAAAAGTAACGTTCTCATACAAGCTACACTTATCGGCCTACCGTATACAAACATGATGACACCATAATTTCAGTTTTTACTGAAATATTATTTTTCTCAAATTAAGGTTTTCATACAAACTACTCTTATCGGCCTACCGTATACAAACATGATGACACCATAATTTCAGTTTTTACTGAAACTTTTTTTTTTTTTAAAGTAACGTTTTCATACAAGCTACACTTATTTGCCTACCGTATACAAACATGATGACACCATAATTTCAGTTTTTACTGAATATTTTTTTTTCTCAAATTAACGTTCTCATACAGGCTACTCTTATCGGCCTACCGTATACAAACATGATGACACCATAATTTCTGTTTTTACTGAAAATCTTTTTTTCTCAAATTAACGTTCTTATACAAGCTACTCTTATCGGCCTACCGTATACAAACATGATGACACCATAATTTCTGTTTTTACTGGAATTTTTTTTTTTTTTAAAAGTAACGTTCTCATACAAGCTACACTTATCGGCCTACCGTATACAAACATGATGACACCATAATTTCAGTTTTTACTGAATTTTTTTTTTTTTTCTCAAATTAACGTTCTCATACAGGCTACTCTTATCGGCCTATCGTATACAAACATGATGACACCATAATTTCTGTTTTTACTGGAATTTTTTTTTTTTTTAAAAGTAACGTTCTCATACAAGCTACACTTATCGGCCTACCGTATACAAACATGATGACACCATAATTTCAGTTTTTACTGAAATATTATTTTTCTCAAATTAAGGTTTTCATACAAACTACTCTTATCGGCCTACCGTATACAAACATGATGACACCATAATTTCAGTTTTTACTGAAACTTTTTTTTTTTTTAAAGTAACGTTTTCATACAAGCTACACTTATTTGCCTACCGTATACAAACATGATGACACCATAATTTCAGTTTTTACTGAATATTTTTTTTTCTCAAATTAACGTTCTCATACAGGCTACTCTTATCGGCCTACCGTATACAAACATGATGACACCATAATTTCTGTTTTTACTGAAATTTTTTTTTTTTTTTAAAAGTAACGTTCTCATACAAGCTACACTTTTCGGCCTACCGTATACAAACATGATGACACCATAATTTCAGTTTTCACTGAAAATTTTTTTTTTCTCAAATTAAAGTTCTCATACAACCTACTCTTATCGGCCTACCGTATACAATCATGATGACACCATAATTTCAGTTTTTACTGAAAACTTTTTTTTTTGTCAAATTAACGTGCTCATACAGACTACTCTTATCGGCGTACCGTATACAAACATGATGACACCAAAATTTCAGTTTTTACTGAAAACTTTTTTTCTCAAATTAACGTTCTTATTCAAACTACTCTTATCGGCCTACCGTATACAAACATGATGACACCATAATTTCAGTTTTTACTGAAATTTTTTTTTTTTTTTTTAAAGTAACGTTCTCATACAAGCTACACTTATCGGCCTACCGTATACAAACATGATGACACCATAATTTCAGTTTTTACTGAAAATTTTTTTTTTCACAAATTACCGTTCTCATACACGCTACTCTTATCGGCCTACCGTATACAAACATGATGACACCATAATTTCAGTTTTTACTGGAATTTTCATTTTCTCAAATTAACGTTATCATACAGGCTACTCTTATCGGCCTACCGTATACAAATATGATGACACCATAATTTCTGTTTTTACTGAAATTTTTTTTTTTTTTTAAAAGTAACGTTCTCATACAAGCTACACTTTTCGGCCTACAGTATACAAACATGATGACACCATAATTTCAGTTTTTACTGAAAATTTTTTTTTTTCTCAAATTAACGTTCTCATACAACCTACTCTTATCGGCCTACCGTATACAAATATGATGACACCATAATTTCAGTTTTTACTGAATATTTTTTTTTTCTCAAATTAACGTTCTTATACAGGCTACACTTATCGGCCTACCGTATACAAACATGATGACACCATAATTTCAGTTTCTACTGAAATTTTTTTTTTCTCAACTTAACGTTATCATACAGGCTACTCTTATCGGCCTACCGTATACAAATATGATGACACCATAATTTCAGTTTTTACTGGAATGTTTTTTTTTTTTAAGTAACGTTCTCATACAAGCTACACTTATCGGCCTACTGTATACAAACATGATGACACCACAATCTCAGTTTTTACTGGAATTTTTTTTTTTTCTCAAATTAACGTTCTTATACAACCTACTCTTATCGGCCTACCGTATACAAATATGATGACACCATAATTTCAGTTTTTACTGAATATTTTTTTTTTCTCAAATTAACGTTCTTATACAGGCTACACTTATCGTCCTACCGTATACAAACATGATGACACCATAATTTCAGTTTCTACTGAAATTTTTTTTTTCTCAAATTAACGTTATCATACAGGCTACTCTTATCGCCCTACCGTATACAAATATGATGACACCATAATTTCAGTTTTTACTGGAATTTTTTTTTTTTTTTAAAGTAACGTTCTCATACAAGCTACTCTTATCGGCCTACCGACTACAAACATGATGACACCATAATTTCAGTTTTTACTGGAATGTTTTTTTTTTCTCAAATTAACGTTCTTATACAGGCTACACTTATCGGCCTACCGTATACAAACATGATGACACCATAATTTCAGTTTTTACTGAAATTTTCATTTTCTCAAATTAACGTTATCATACAGGCTACTCTTATCGGCCTACCGTATACAAATATGATGACACCATAATTTCAGTTTTTACTGAATATTTTTTTTTTCTCAAATTAACGTTCTCATACAACCTACTCTTATCGGCCTACCGTATACAAACATGATGACACCATAATTTCAGTTTTTACTGAATTTTTTTTTTTTTCTCAAATTAACGTTCTCATACAGGCTACTCTTATCGGCCTATCGTATACAAACATGATGACACCATAATTTCTGTTTTTACTGGAATTTTTTTTTTTTTTAAAAGTAACGTTCTCATACAAGCTACACTTATCGGCCTACCGTATACAAACATGATGACACCATAATTTCAGTTTTTACTGAATATTTTTTTTTCTCAAATTAACGTTCTCATACAGGCTACTCTTATCGGCCTACCGTATACAAACATGATGACACCATAATTTCTGTTTTTACTGAAAATCTTTTTTTCTCAAATTAACGTTCTTATACAAGCTACTCTTATCGGCCTACCGTATACAAACATGATGACACCATAATTTCAGTTTTCACTGAAAATTTTTTTTTTCTCAAATTAAAGTTCTCATACAACCTACTCTTATCGGCCTACCGTATACAATCATGATGACACCATAATTTCAGTTTTTACTGAAAACTTTTTTTTTTGTCAAATTAACGTGCTCATACAGACTACTCTTATCGGCGTACCGTATACAAACATGATGACACCAAAATTTCAGTTTTTACTGAAAACTTTTTTTCTCAAATTAACGTTCTTATACAAACTACTCTTATCGGCCTACCGTATACAAACATGATGACACCATAATTTCAGTTTTTACTGAAATTTTTTGTTTTTTTAAAAGTAACGTTCTCATACAAGCTACACTTATCGGCCTACCGTATACAAACATGATGACACCATAATTTCAGTTTTTACTGAAAATTTTTTTTTTTCACAAATTACCGTTCTCATACACGCTACTCTTATCGGCCTACCGTATACAAACATGATGACACCATAATTTCAGTTTTTACTGGAATTTTCATTTTCTCAAATTAACGTTATCATACAGGCTACTCTTATCGGCCTACCGTATACAAATATGATGACACCATAATTTCTGTTTTTACTGAAATTTTTTTTTTTTTTTAAAAGTAACGTTCTCATACAAGCTACACTTTTCGGCCTACAGTATACAAACATGATGACACCATAATTTCAGTTTTTACTGAAAATTTTTTTTTTCTCAAATTAACGTTCTCATACAACCTACTCTTATCGGCCTACCGTATACAAATATGATGACACCATAATTTCAGTTTTTACTGGAATGTTTTTTTTTTTAAAGTAACGTTCTCATACAAGCTACACTTATCGGCCTACTGTATACAAACATGATGACACCACAATCTCAGTTTTTACTGGAATTTTTTTTTTTCTCAAATTAACGTTCTTATACAACCTACTCTTATCGGCCTACCGTATACAAATATGATGACACCATAATTTCAGTTTTTACTGAATATTTTTTTTTTCTCAAATTAACGTTCTTATACAGGCTACACTTATCGGCCTACCGTATACAAATATGATGACACCATAATTTCAGTTTCTACTGAAATTTTTTTTTTCTCAAATTAACGTTCTTATACAACCTACTCTTATCGGCCTACCGTATACAAATATGATGACACCATAATTTCAGTTTTTACTGAATATTTTTTTTTTCTCAAATTAACGTTCTTATACAGGCTACACTTATCGGCCTACCGTATACAAACATGATGACACCATAATTTCAGTTTCTACTGAAATTTTTTTTTTCTCAAATTAACGTTATCATACAGGCTACTCTTATCGCCCTACCGTATACAAATATGATGACACCATAATTTCAGTTTTTACTGGAATTTTTTTTTTTTTTTAAAGTAACGTTCTCATACAAGCTACTCTTATCGGCCTACCGACTACAAACATGATGACACCATAATTTCAGTTTTTACTGGAATGTTTTTTTTTTCTCAAATTAACGTTCTTATACAGGCTACACTTATCGGCCTACCGTATACAAACATGATGACACCATAATTTCAGTTTTTACTGAAATTTTCATTTTCTCAAATTAACGTTATCATACAGGCTACTCTTATCGGCCTACCGTATACAAATATGATGACACCATAATTTCAGTTTTTACTGAATATTTTTTTTTTCTCAAATTAACGTTCTCATACAACCTACTCTTATCGGCCTACCGTATACAAACATGATGACACCATAATTTCAGTTTTTACTGAATTTTTTTTTTTTTCTCAAATTAACGTTCTCATACAGGCTACTCTTATCGGCCTATCGTATACAAACATGATGACACCATAATTTCTGTTTTTACTGGAATTTTTTTTTTTTTTAAAAGTAACGTTCTCATACAAGCTACACTTATCGGGCTACCGTATACAAACATGATGACACCATAATTTCAGTTTTTACTGAATATTTTTTTTTCTCAAATTAACGTTCTCATACAGGCTACTCTTATCGGCCTACCGTATACAAACATGATGACACCATAATTTCTGTTTTTACTGAAAATCTTTTTTTCTCAAATTAACGTTCTTATACAAGCTACTCTTATCGGCCTACCGTATACAAACATGATGACACCATAATTTCAGTTTTCACTGAAAATTTTTTTTTTCTCAAATTAAAGTTCTCATACAACCTACTCTTATCGGCCTACCGTATACAATCATGATGACACCATAATTTCAGTTTTTACTGAAAACTTTTTTTTTTGTCAAATTAACGTGCTCATACAGACTACTCTTATCGGCGTACCGTATACAAACATGATGACACCAAAATTTCAGTTTTTACTGAAAACTTTTTTTCTCAAATTAACGTTCTTATACAAACTACTCTTATCGGCCTACCGTATACAAACATGATGACACCATAATTTCAGTTTTTACTGAAATTTTTTGTTTTTTTAAAAGTAACGTTCTCATACAAGCTACACTTATCGGCCTACCGTATACAAACATGATGACACCATAATTTCAGTTTTTACTGAAATTTTTTTTTTTTCACAAATTACCGTTCTCATACACGCTACTCTTATCGGCCTACCGTATACAAACATGATGACACTATAATTTCAGTTTTTACTGGAATTTTCATTTTCTCAAATTAACGTTATCATACAGGCTACTCTTATCGGCCTACCGTATACAAATATGATGACACCATAATTTCAGTTTTTACTGAAATTTTTTTTTTTTTTTAAAGTAACGTTCTCCTACAAGCTACTCTTATTGGCCTACCGTATACAAACATGGTGACACCATAATTTCAGTTTTTACTGAAAATTTTTTTTTTTTAAAGTAACATTCTCATACAAGCTACACTTATCGGCCTACAGTATACAAACATGATGACACCATAATTTCAGTTTTTACTGAAAATTTTTTTTTTCTCAAATTAACGTTCTCATACAACCTACTCTTATCGGCCTACCGTATACAAATATGATGACACCATAATTTCAGTTTTTACTGGAATGTTTTTTTTTTTAAAGTAACGTTCTCATACAAGCTACACTTATCGGCCTACTGTATACAAACATGATGACACCACAATCTCAGTTTTTACTGGAATTTTTTTTTTTCTCAAATTAACGTTCTTATGCAACCTACTCTTATCGGCCTACCGTATACAAATATGATGACACCATAATTTCAGTTTTTACTGAATATTTTTTTTTTCTCAAATTAACGTTCTTATACAGGCTACACTTATCGGCCTACCGTATACAAACATGATGACACCATAATTTCAGTTTCTACTGAAATTTTTTTTTTCTCAAATTAACGTTATCATACAGGCTACTCTTATCGGCCTACCGTATACAAATATGATGACACCATAATTTCAGTTTTTACTGGAATTTTTTTTTTTTTTTAAAGTAACGTTCTCATACAAGCTACTCTTATCGGCCTACCGACTACAAACATGATGACACCATAATTTCAGTTTTTACTGGAATGTTTTTTTTTTCTCAAATTAACGTTCTTATACAGGCTACACTTATCGGCCTACCGTATACAAACATGATGACACCATAATTTCAGTTTTTACTGAAATTTTCATTTTCTCAAATTAACGTTATCATACAGGCTACTCTTATCGGCCTACCGTATACAAATATGATGACACCATAATTTCAGTTTTTACTGAATATTTTTTTTTTCTCAAATTAACGTTCTCATACAACCTACTCTTATCGGCCTACCGTATACAAATATGATGACACCATAATTTCAGTTTTTACTGGAATGTTTTTTTTTAAAAGTAACGTTCTCATACAAGCTACACTTATCGGCCTACCGTATACAAACATGATGACACCATAATTTCAGTTTTTACTGAAATTTTTTTTTTTTTTAAAAGTAACGTTCTCATACAAGCTACACTTATCGGCCTACCGTATACAAACATGATGACACCATAATTTCAGTTTTTACTGAAAATTTTTTTTTCCTCAAATTAACGTTCTCATACAGCCTACTCTTATCGGCCTACCGTATACAAACATGATGACACCATAATTTCTGTTTTTTCTGAAAATCTTTTTTTCTCAAATTAACGTTCATATACAGACTACTCTTATCGGCCTACCGTATACAAACATGATGACCCCATAATTTCAGTTTTTACTGAAATTTTTTTTTTTTTTAAAGTAACGTTCTCATACAGACTACTCTTATCGGCCTACCGTATACAAATATGATGACACCATAATTTCAGTTTTTACTGAATATTTTTTTTTTCTCAAATTAACGTTCTCATACAACCTACTCTTATCGGCCTACCGTATACAAATATGATGACACCATAATTTCAGTTTTTACTGGAATGTTTTTTTTTTAAAAGTAACGTTCTCATACAAGCTACACTTATCGGCCTACCGTATACAAACATGATGACACCATAATTTCAGTTTTTACTGAAAATTTTTTTTTTCGCAAATTACCGTTCTCATACAGGCTACTCTTATCGCCCTACCGTATACGAACATGATGACACCATAATTTCAGTTTTTACTGAATTTTTTTTTTTTTTTTTAAAGTAACGTTCTCATACAATCTACACTTATCGGCCTACCGTATACAAACATGATGACACCATAATTTCAATTTTTACTGAAATTTTTTTTTTTCGCCAATTACCGTTCCCATACAGGCTACTCTTATCGGCCTACCGTATACAAACATGATGACACCATAATTTCAGTTTTTACTTAAAATTTCTTTTTTTAAAAGTAACGTTCTCATACAAGCTACTCTTATCGGCCTACCGTATACAATCATGATGACACCATAATTTCAGTTTTTACTGGAATTTTTGTTTTTTTTAAAGTAACGTTCTCATACAAGCTACACTTATCGGCCTACCGTATACAAACATGATGACACCATAATTTCAGTTTTTACTGAATTTTTTTTTTTTTTTCTCAAATTAACGTTCTCATACAGGCTACTCTTATCGGCCTATCGTATACAAACATGATGACACCATAATTTCTGTTTTTACTGGAATTTTTTTTTTTTTTAAAAGTAACGTTCTCATACAAGCTACACTTATCGGCCTACCGTATACAAACATGATGACACCATAATTTCAGTTTTTACTGAAATATTATTTTTCTCAAATTAAGGTTTTCATACAAACTACTCTTATCGGCCTACCGTATACAAACATGATGACACCATAATTTCAGTTTTTACTGAAACTTTTTTTTTTTTTAAAGTAACGTTTTCATACAAGCTACACTTATTTGCCTACCGTATACAAACATGATGACACCATAATTTCAGTTTTTACTGAATATTTTTTTTTCTCAAATTAACGTTCTCATACAACCTACTCTTATCGGCCTACCGTATACAATCATGATGACACCATAATTTCAGTTTTTACTGAAAACTTTTTTTTTTGTCAAATTAACGTGCTCATACAGACTACTCTTATCGGCGTACCGTATACAAACATGATGACACCAAAATTTCAGTTTTTACTGAAAACTTTTTTTCTCAAATTAACGTTCTTATACAAACTACTCTTATCGGCCTACCGTATACAAACATGATGACACCATAATTTCAGTTTTTACTGAAATTTTTTTTTTTTTTTTTAAAGTAACGTTCTCATACAAGCTACACTTATCGGCCTACCGTATACAAACATGATGACACCAAAATTTCAGTTTTTACTGAAAACTTTTTTTCTCAAATTAACGTTCTTATACAAACTACTCTTATCGGCCTACCGTATACAAACATGATGACACCATAATTTCAGTTTTTACTGAAATTTTTTTTTTTTTTTTAAAGTAACGTTTTTATACAAGCTACACTTATCGGCCTACCGTATACAAACATGATGACACCATAATTTCAGTTTTTACTGAAAATTTTTTTTTTCTCAAATTAACGTTCTCATACAGGCTACTCTTATAGGCCTACAGTATACAAACATGATGACACCATAATTTCTGTTTTTACTGAAAATCTTTTTTTCTCAAATTAAAGTTCCTATACAAACTACTCTTATCGGCCTACCGTATACAAACATGATGACACCATAATTTCAGTTTTTACTGAAATTTTTTTTTTTTTTTTTAAAGTAACGTTCTCATACAAGCTACACTTATCGGCCTACCGTATACAAACATGATGACACCATAATTTCAGTTTTTACTGAAAATTTTTTTTTTTCACAAATTACCGTTCTCATACACGCTACTCTTATCGGCCTACCGTATACAAACATGATGACACCATAATTTCAGTTCTTACTGAAATTTTTTTTTTTTTAAAGTAACGTTCTCATACAAGCTACACTTATCGGCCTACCGTATACAAACATGATGACACCATAATTTCTGTTTTTACTGAAAATTTATTTTTTCTCAAATTAACGTTCTCATACAGGCTACTCTTATCGGCCTACCGTATACAAACATGATGACACCATAATTTCTGTTTTTACTGAAAATTTATTTTTTCTCAAATTAACGTTCTCATACAGGCTACTTTTATCGGCCTACCGTATACAAACATGATGACACCATAATTTCAGTTTTTACTGGAATTTTTTTTTTTTTTAAAGTAACGTTCTCATACAAGCTACACTTATCGGCCTACCGTATATAAACATGATGACACCATAATTTCAGTTTTTACTGAATATTTTTTTTCTCCTCAAATTAACGTTCCCATACAGGCTACTCTTAACGGCCTACCGTATACAAACATGATTGCACCATAATTTCTGTTTTTACTGGAATTTTTTTTTTTTTTAGAAGTAACGTTTTCATACAAGCTACACTTATCGGCCTACCGTATACAAACATGATGACACTATAATTTCAGTTTTTACTGAAAATTTTATTTTTCTCAAATTAACGTTTTCATACAACCTACTCTTATCCGCCTACCGTATACAAACATGATGACACCATAATTTCAGTTTTTACTGAAATTTTTTTTTTTTTAAAGTAACGTTCTCATTCAAGCTACACTTATCGGCCTACCGTATACAAACATGATGACACCATAATTTCAGTTTTTACTGAAAATTTTTTTTTTGAAAGTAACGTTCTCATACAAGCTACACTTATCGGCCTACCGTATACAAACATGATGACACCATAATTTCAGTTTTTACTGAATATTTTTTTTTTCTCAAATTAACGTTCTCGTACAGGCTACTCTTATCGGCCTACCGTATACAAACATGATGACACCATAATTTCTGTTTTTACTGAAAATCTTTTTTTCTCAAATTAACGTTCTTATACAGGCTACTCTTATCGGCCTACCGTATACAAACATGATGACACCATAATTTCAGTTTTTACTGAAAATTTTTTTTTTTTAAAAGTAACGTTCTCATACAAGCTACTCTTATCGGCCTACCGTATGCAAACATGATGACACCATAATTTCAGTTTCTACTGGAATTTTTTTTTTTTTTAAAAGTAACGTTTTTATACAAGCTACACTTATCGGCCTACCGTATACAAACATGATGACACCATAATTTCAGTTTTTACTGAATATTTTTTTTTCTCAAATTAACGTTCTCATACAGGCTACTCTTATCGGCCTACCGTATACAAACATGATGACACCATAATTTCTGTTTTTACTGAAAATCTTTTTTTCTCAAATTAACGTTCTTATACAAGCTACTCTTATCGGCCTACCGTATACAAACATGATGACACCATAATTTCAGTTTTCACTGAAAATTTTTTTTTTCTCAAATTAAAGTTCTCATACAGTCACTCTTATCGGCCTACCGTATACAAACATGATGACACCATAATTTCAGTTTTTACTGAAAACTTTTTTTTTTGTCAAATTAACGTTCTCATACAGACTACTCTTATCGGCCTACCGTATACAAACATGATGACACCAAAATTTCAGTTTTTACTAAAATTATTTTTTTTTTAAAAGTAACGTTCTCATACAAGCTACACTTATCGGCCTACCGTAAACAAACATGATGACACCATAATTTCAGTTTTTACTGAATGTTTTTTTTTTTTTAAGTAACGTTCTCATACAAGCTACACTTATCGGCCTACCGTATACAAACATGATGACACCATAATTTCAGTTTTTGCTGAAATTTTTTTTTATTTTTTTAAAGTAACGTTCTCATACAAGCTACACTTATCGGCCTACCGTATACAAACATGATGACACCATAACTTCAGTTTTTACTGAATTTTTTTTTTTTCTCAAATTAACGTTCTCATACAACCTACTCCTATCGGCCTACCGTATACAAACATGATGACACCATAATTTCAGTTTTTACTGAAAACTTTTTTTTTTCTCAAATTAACGTTCTCATACAGACTACTCTTATCGGCCTACCGTATACAAACATGATGACACCATAATTTCAGTTTTTACTGGAATTTTTTTTTTTTTTAAAAGTAACGTTCTCATACAAGCTACACTTATCGGCCTACCGTATACAAACATGATGACACCATAATTTCAGTTTTTACTGAAAAATTTTTTTTCCCTCAAATTAACGTTCTCATACAACCTACTCTTATCGGCCTACCGTATACAAATATGATGACACCATAATTTCAGTTTTTACTGAAAATTTTTTTTTTCGCAAATTACCGTTCTCATACAGGCTACTCTTATCGGCCTACCGTATACAAACATGATGACACCATAATTCCAGTTTTTACTAAATTTTTTTTTTTTTTTTAAAGTAACGTTCGCATACAAGCTACACTTATCGGCCTACCGTATACAAAGATGATGTGACCATAATTTTAGTTTTACTGAATATTTTTTTTTTTCTCAAATTAACGTTCTCATACAGGCCACTCTTATCGGCCTACCGTATACAAACATGATGACACCATAATTTCTGTTTTTACTGAAAATTTATTTTTTCTCAAATTAACGTTCTCATACAGGCTACTCTTATCGGCCCACCGTATACAAACATGATAACACCATAATTTCAGTTTTTACTGAATATTTTTTTTTTCTCAAATTAACGTTCTCATACAGGCTACTCTTATCGGCCTACCGTATACAAACATGATGTGACCATAATTTTAGTTTTACTGAATATTTTTTTTTTTAAAAGTAACGTTCTCTTACAAGCTACACTTATCGGCATACCGTATACAAACATGATGACACCATAATTTCAGTTTTTACTGAAAATTTTTTTTTTCTCAAATTAACGTTCTCATACAAGCTACTCTTATCGGCCTACCGTATACAAACATAATGACACCATAATTTCTGTTTTTACTGAAAATTTATTTTTTCTCAAATTAACGTTCTCATACAGGCTACTCTTATCGGCCCACCGTATACAAACATGATGACAACATAATTTCAGTTTTTACTGAATATTTTTTTTTTCTCAAATTAACGTTCTCATACAGGCTACTCTTATCGGCCTACCGTATACAAACATGATGACACCATAATTTCAGTTTTTACTGGAATGTTTTTTTTTTTAAAAGTAACGTTCTCATACAAGCTACACTTATCGGCCTACCGTATGCAAAGATGATGTGACCATAATTTTAGTTTTACTGAATATTTTTTTTTCTCAAATTAACGTTCTCATACAGGCCACTCTTATCGGCATACCGTATACAAACATGATGACACCATAATTTTAGTTCTAACTGAAAATTTATTTTTTCTCAAATTAACGTTCTCATACAGGCTACTCTTATCGGCCTACCGTATACAAACATGATGACACCATAATTTTTGTTTTTACCAAAAAAATTTTTTTTCCCTCAAATTAACGTTCTTATACAAGCTACTCTTATCGGCCTACCATATACAAACATGATGACACCATAATTTCAGTTTTTACTGAATGTTTTTTTTTTTTTTTTAAAGTAACGTTCTCATACAAGCTACACTTATCGGCCTACCGTATACAAACCTGATGATACCATAATTTCAGTTTTTACTGAATTTTTTTTTTTCTCAAATTAACGTTCTCATACAACCTACTCTTATCGGCCTACCGTATACAAACATGATGACACCATAATTTCAGTTTTTACTGAATGTTTTTTTTTTTTTTTAAGTAACGTTCTCATACAAGCTACACTTATCGGCCTACCGTATACAAACATGGTGACACCATAATTTCAGTTTTTACTGAAAATTTTTTTTTTTTAAAGTAACGTTCTCATACAAGCTACTCTTATCGGCCTACCGTATGCAAACATGATGACACCATAATTTCAGTTTCTACTGGAATTTTTTTTTTTTTTAAAAGTAACGTTCTCATACAAGCTACACTTATCGGCCTACCGTATACAAACATGATGACACCATAATTTCAGTTTTTACTGAAAAATTTTTTTTCCCTCAAATTAACGTTCTCATACAACCTACTCTTATCGGCCTACCGTATACAAAATTGATGACACCATAATTTCAGTTTTTACTGAAAATTTTTTTTTTCGCAAATTACCGTTCTCATACAGGCTACTCTTATCGGCCTACCGTATACAAACATGATGACACCATAATTCCAGTTTTTACTAAATTTTTTTTTTTTTTTTAAAGTAACGTTCGCATACAAGCTACACTTATCGGCCTACCGTATACAAAGATGATGTGACCATAATTTTAGTTTTACTGAATATTTTTTTTTTTCTCAAATTAACGTTCTCATACAGGCCACTCTTATCGGCATACCGTATACAAACATGATGACACCATAATTTCAGTTTTTACTGAAAATTTATTTTTTCTCAAATTAACGTTCTCATACAGGCCACTCTTATCGGCCTACCGTATACAAACATGATGACACCATAATTTCTGTTTTTACTGAAAATTTATTTTTTCTCAAATTAACGTTCTCATACAGGCTACTCTTATCGGCCCACCGTATACAAACATGATAACACCATAATTTCAGTTTTTACTGAATATTTTTTTTTTCTCAAATTAACGTTCTCATACAGGCTACTCTTATCGGCCTACCGTATACAAACATGATGTGACCATAATTTTAGTTTTACTGAATATTTTTTTTTTTAAAAGTAACGTTCTCTTACAAGCTACACTTATCGGCATACCGTATACAAACATGATGACACCATAATTTCAGTTTTTACTGAAAATTTTTTTTTTCTCAAATTAACGTTCTCATACAAGCTACTCTTATCGGCCTACCGTATACAAACATAATGACACCATAATTTCTGTTTTTACTGAAAATTTATTTTTTCTCAAATTAACGTTCTCATACAGGCTACTCTTATCGGCCCACCGTATACAAACATGATGACAACATAATTTCAGTTTTTACTGAATATTTTTTTTTTCTCAAATTAACGTTCTCGTACAGGCTACTCTTATCGGCCTACCGTATACAAACATGATGACACCATAACTTCAGTTTTTACTGAATTTTTTTTTTTTCTCAAATTAACGTTCTCATACAACCTACTCCTATCGGCCTACCGTATACAAACATGATGACACCATAATTTCAGTTTTTACTGAAAACTTTTTTTTTTCTCAAATTAACGTTCTCATACAGACTACTCTTATCGGCCTACCGTATACAAACATGATGACACCATAATTTCAGTTTTTACTGGAATTTTTTTTTTTTTTAAAAGTAACGTTCTCATACAAGCTACACTTATCGGCCTACCGTATACAAACATGATGACACCATAATTTCAGTTTTTACTGAAAAATTTTTTTTCCCTCAAATTAACGTTCTCATACAACCTACTCTTATCGGCCTACCGTATACAAATATGATGACACCATAATTTCAGTTTTTACTGAAAATTTTTTTTTTCGCAAATTACCGTTCTCATACAGGCTACTCTTATCGGCCTACCGTATACAAACATGATGACACCATAATTCCAGTTTTTACTAAATTTTTTTTTTTTTTTTAAAGTAACGTTCGCATACAAGCTACACTTATCGGCCTACCGTATACAAAGATGATGTGACCATAATTTTAGTTTTACTGAATATTTTTTTTTTTCTCAAATTAACGTTCTCATACAGGCCACTCTTATCGGCCTACCGTATACAAACATGATGACACCATAATTTCTGTTTTTACTGAAAATTTATTTTTTCTCAAATTAACGTTCTCATACAGGCTACTCTTATCGGCCCACCGTATACAAACATGATAACACCATAATTTCAGTTTTTACTGAATATTTTTTTTTTCTCAAATTAACGTTCTCATACAGGCTACTCTTATCGGCCTACCGTATACAAACATGATGTGACCATAATTTTAGTTTTACTGAATATTTTTTTTTTTAAAAGTAACGTTCTCTTACAAGCTACACTTATCGGCATACCGTATACAAACATGATGACACCATAATTTCAGTTTTTACTGAAAATTTTTTTTTTCTCAAATTAACGTTCTCATACAAGCTACTCTTATCGGCCTACCGTATACAAACATAATGACACCATAATTTCTGTTTTTACTGAAAATTTATTTTTTCTCAAATTAACGTTCTCATACAGGCTACTCTTATCGGCCCACCGTATACAAACATGATGACAACATAATTTCAGTTTTTACTGAATATTTTTTTTTTCTCAAATTAACGTACTCATACAGGCTACTCTTATCGGCCTACCGTATACAAACATGATGACACCATAATTTCAGTTTTTACTGGAATGTTTTTTTTTTTAAAAGTAACGTTCTCATACAAGCTACACTTATCGGCCTACCGTATGCAAAGATGATGTGACCATAATTTTAGTTTTACTGAATATTTTTTTTTCTCAAATTAACGTTCTCATACAGGCCACTCTTATCGGCATACCGTATACAAACATGATGACACCATAATTTTAGTTCTAACTGAAAATTTATTTTTTCTCAAATTAACGTTCTCATACAGGCTACTCTTATCGGCCTACCGTATACAAACATGATGACACCATAATTTTTGTTTTTACCAAAAAAATTTTTTTTCCCTCAAATTAACGTTCTTATACAAGCTACTCTTATCGGCCTACCATATACAAACATGATGACACCATAATTTCAGTTTTTACTGAATGTTTTTTTTTTTTTTTTAAAGTAACGTTCTCATACAAGCTACACTTATCGGCCTACCGTATACAAACCTGATGATACCATAATTTCAGTTTTTACTGAATTTTTTTTTTTCTCAAATTAACGTTCTCATACAACCTACTCTTATCGGCCTACCGTATACAAACATGATGACACCATAATTTCAGTTTTTACTGAATGTTTTTTTTTTTTTTTAAGTAACGTTCTCATACAAGCTACACTTATCGGCCTACCGTATACAAACATGGTGACACCATAATTTCAGTTTTTACTGAAAATTTTTTTTTTTTAAAGTAACGTTCTCATACAAGCTACTCTTATCGGCCTACCGTATGCAAACATGATGACACCATAATTTCAGTTTCTACTGGAATTTTTTTTTTTTTTAAAAGTAACGTTCTCATACAAGCTACACTTATCGGCCTACCGTATACAAACATGATGACACCATAATTTCAGTTTTTACTGAAAAATTTTTTTTCCCTCAAATTAACGTTCTCATACAACCTACTCTTATCGGCCTACCGTATACAAAATTGATGACACCATAATTTCAGTTTTTACTGAAAATTTTTTTTTTCGCAAATTACCGTTCTCATACAGGCTACTCTTATCGGCCTACCGTATACAAACATGATGACACCATAATTCCAGTTTTTACTAAATTTTTTTTTTTTTTTTAAAGTAACGTTCGCATACAAGCTACACTTATCGGCCTACCGTATACAAAGATGATGTGACCATAATTTTAGTTTTACTGAATATTTTTTTTTTTCTCAAATTAACGTTCTCATACAGGCCACTCTTATCGGCATACCGTATACAAACATGATGACACCATAATTTCAGTTTTTACTGAAAATTTATTTTTTCTCAAATTAACGTTCTCATACAGGCCACTCTTATCGGCCTACCGTATACAAACATGATGACACCATAATTTCTGTTTTTACTGAAAATTTATTTTTTCTCAAATTAACGTTCTCATACAGGCTACTCTTATCGGCCCACCGTATACAAACATGATAACACCATAATTTCAGTTTTTACTGAATATTTTTTTTTTCTCAAATTAACGTTCTCATACAGGCTACTCTTATCGGCCTACCGTATACAAACATGATGTGACCATAATTTTAGTTTTACTGAATATTTTTTTTTTTAAAAGTAACGTTCTCTTACAAGCTACACTTATCGGCATACCGTATACAAACATGATGACACCATAATTTCAGTTTTTACTGAAAATTTTTTTTTTCTCAAATTAACGTTCTCATACAAGCTACTCTTATCGGCCTACCGTATACAAACATAATGACACCATAATTTCTGTTTTTACTGAAAATTTATTTTTTCTCAAATTAACGTTCTCATACAGGCTACTCTTATCGGCCCACCGTATACAAACATGATGACAACATAATTTCAGTTTTTACTGAATATTTTTTTTTTCTCAAATTAACGTTCTCGTACAGGCTACTCTTATCGGCCTACCGTATACAAACATGATGACACCATAATTTCTGTTTTTACTGAAAATCTTTTTTTCTCAAATTAACGTTCTTATACAGGCTACTCTTATCGGCCTACCGTATACAAACATGATGACACCATAATTTCAGTTTTTACTGAAAATTTTTTTTTTTTAAAAGTAACGTTCTCATACAAGCTACTCTTATCGGCCTACCGTATGCAAACATGATGACACCATAATTTCAGTTTCTACTGGAATTTTTTTTTTTTTTAAAAGTAACGTTTTTATACAAGCTACACTTATCGGCCTACCGTATACAAACATGATGACACCATAATTTCAGTTTTTACTGAATATTTTTTTTTCTCAAATTAACGTTCTCATACAGGCTACTCTTATCGGCCTACCGTATACAAACATGATGACACCATAATTTCTGTTTTTACTGAAAATCTTTTTTTCTCAAATTAACGTTCTTATTCAAGATACTCTTATCGGCCTACCGTATACAAACATGATGACACCATAATTTCAGTTTTCACTGAAAATTTTTTTTTTCTCAAATTAAAGTTCTCATACAGTCACTCTTATCGGCCTACCGTATACAAACATGATGACACCATAATTTCAGTTTTTACTGAAAACTTTTTTTTTTGTCAAATTAACGTTCTCATACAGACTACTCTTATCGGCCTACCGTATACAAACATGATGACACCAAAATTTCAGTTTTTACTAAAATTATTTTTTTTTTAAAAGTAACGTTCTCATACAAGCTACACTTATCGGCCTACCGTAAACAAACATGATGACACCATAATTTCAGTTTTTACTGAATGTTTTTTTTTTTTTTAAGTAACGTTCTCATACAAGCTACACTTATCGGCCTACCGTATACAAACATGATGACACCATAATTTCAGTTTTTGCTGAAATTTTTTTTTATTTTTTTAAAGTAACGTTCTCATACAAGCTACACTTATCGGCCTACCGTATACAAACATGATGACACCATAACTTCAGTTTTTACTGAATTTTTTTTTTTTCTCAAATTAACGTTCTCATACAACCTACTCCTATCGGCCTACCGTATACAAACATGATGACACCATAATTTCAGTTTTTACTGAAAACTTTTTTTTTTCTCAAATTAACGTTCTCATACAGACTACTCTTATCGGCCTACCGTATACAAACATGATGACACCATAATTTCAGTTTTTACTGGAATTTTTTTTTTTTTTAAAAGTAACGTTCTCATACAAGCTACACTTATCGGCCTACCGTATACAAACATGATGACACCATAATTTCAGTTTTTACTGAAAAATTTTTTTTCCCTCAAATTAACGTTCTCATACAACCTACTCTTATCGGCCTACCGTATACAAAATTGATGACACCATAATTTCAGTTTTTACTGAAAATTTTTTTTTTCGCAAATTACCGTTCTCATACAGGCTACTCTTATCGGCCTACCGTATACAAACATGATGACACCATAATTCCAGTTTTTACTGAATTTTTTTTTTTTTTTTAAAGTAACGTTCGCATACAAGCTACACTTATCGGCCTACCGTATACAAAGATGATGTGACCATAATTTTAGTTTTACTGAATATTTTTTTTTTCTCAAATTAACGTTCTCATACAGGCCACTCTTATCGGCATACCGTATACAAACATGATGACACCATAATTTCAGTTTTTACTGAAAATTTATTTTTTCTCAAATTAACGTTCTCATACAGGCCACTCTTATCGGCCTACCGTATACAAACATGATGACACCATAATTTCTGTTTTTACTGAAAATTTATTTTTTCTCAAATTAACGTTCTCATACAGGCTACTCTTATCGGCCCACCGTATACAAACATGATAACACCATAATTTCAGTTTTTACTGAATATTTTTTTTTTCTCAAATTAACGTTCTCATACAGGCTACTCTTATCGGCCTACCGTATACAAACATGATGTGACCATAATTTTAGTTTTACTGAATATTTTTTTTTTTAAAAGTAACGTTCTCTTACAAGCTACACTTATCGGCATACCGTATACAAACATGATGACACCATAATTTCAGTTTTTACTGAAAATTTTTTTTTTCTCAAATTAACGTTCTCATACAAGCTACTCTTATCGGCCTACCGTATACAAACATAATGACACCATAATTTCTGTTTTTACTGAAAATTTATTTTTTCTCAAATTAACGTTCTCATACAGGCTACTCTTATCGGCCCACCGTATACAAACATGATGACAACATAATTTCAGTTTTTACTGAATATTTTTTTTTTCTCAAATTAACGTTCTCATACAGGCTACTCTTATCGGCCTACCGTATACAAACATGATGACACCATAATTTCAGTTTTTACTGGAATGTTTTTTTTTTTAAAAGTAACGTTCTCATACAAGCTACACTTATCGGCCTACCGTATACAAAGATGATGTGACCATAATTTTAGTTTTACTGAATATTTTTTTTTCTCAAATTAACGTTCTCATACAGGCCACTCTTATCGGCATACCGTATACAAACATGATGACACCATAATTTTAGTTCTAACTGAAAATTTATTTTTTCTCAAATTAACGTTCTCATACAGGCTACTCTTATCGGCCTACCGTATACAAACATGATGACACCATAATTTTTGTTTTTACCAAAAAAATTTTTTTTCCCTCAAATTAACGTTCTTATACAAGCTACTCTTATCGGCCTACCATATACAAACATGATGACACCATAATTTCAGTTTTTACTGAATGTTTTTTTTTTTTTTTTAAAGTAACGTTCTCATACAAGCTACACTTATCGGCCTACCGTATACAAACCTGATGATACCATAATTTCAGTTTTTACTGAATTTTTTTTTTTCTCAAATTAACGTTCTCATACAACCTACTCTTATCGGCCTACCGTATACAAACATGATGACACCATAATTTCAGTTTTTACTGAATGTTTTTTGTTTTTAAAGTAACGTTCTCATACAGGCTACTCTTATCGGCCTACCGTATACAAAAATGATGTGACCATAATTTTAGTTTTACTGAATATTTTTTTTTCTCAAATTAACGTTCTCATACAACCTACTTTTATCGGCCTACCGTATAAAAATATGATGACACCATAATTTCAATTTTTCTCAAATTAACGTTCTCATACAAGCTACACTTATCGGCCTACCGTATACAAAGATGATGTGACCATAATTTTAGTTTTACTGAATATTTTTTTTTCTCAAATTAACGTTCTCATACAGGCCACTCTTATCGGCATACCGTATACAAACATGATGACACCATAATTTTAGTTCTAACTGAAAATTTATTTTTTCTCAAATTAACGTTCTCATACAGGCTACTCTTATCGGCCTACCGTATACAAACATGATGACACCATAATTTTTGTTTTTACCAAAAAAATTTTTTTTCCCTCAAATTAACGTTCTTATACAAGCTACTCTTATCGGCCTACCATATACAAACATGATGACACCATAATTTCAGTTTTTACTGAATGTTTTTTTTTTTTTTTTAAAGTAACGTTCTCATACAAGCTACACTTATCGGCCTACCGTATACAAACCTGATGATACCATAATTTCAGTTTTTACTGAATTTTTTTTTTTCTCAAATTAACGTTCTCATACAGACTACTCTTATCGGCCTACCGTATACAAACATGATGACACCATAATTTCAGTTTTTACTGAAAATTTATTTTTTCTCAAATTAACGTTCCCATACAGACCACTCCTATCGGCCTACCGTATACAAACATGATGACACCATAACTTCAGTTTTTACTGAATTTTTTTTTTTTCTCAAATTAACGTTCTCATACAACCTACTCCTATCGGCCTACCGTATACAAACATGATGACACCATAATTTCAGTTTTTACTGAAAACTTTTTTTTTTGTCAAATTAAAGTTCCCATACAGACTACTCTTATCGGCCTACCGTATACAAACATGATGACACCATAATTTCAGTTTCTACTGGAATTTTTTTTTTTTTTAAAGTAACGTTCTCATACAAGCTACACTCATCCGCCTACCGTATACAAACATGATGCCACCATAATTTCAGTTTTCACTGAATATTTTTTTTTCTCAAATTAACGTTCTCATACAACCTACTTTTATCGGCCTACCGTATACAAATATGATGACACCATAATTTCAGTTTTTCTCAAATTAACGTTCTCATACAGGCTACTCTTATCGGCCCATTGTATACAAACATGATGACACCATAATTTCTGTTTTTACTGAAATTTTTTTTTTTAAAAGTAACGTTCTCTTACAAGCTACACTTATCGGCATACCGTATACAAACATGATGACACCATAATTTCAGTTTTTACTGAATGTTTTTTTTTTTTTAAAGTAATGTTCTCATACAGGCCACTCTTATCGGCCTACCGTATACAAACATGATGACACCATAATTTCTGTTTTTACTGAAAATTTATTTTTTCTCAAATTAACGTTCTCATACAGGCTACTCTTATCGGCCCACCGTATACAAACATGATGACACCATTATTTCAGTTTTTACTGAAATTTTTTTTTTTAAAAGTAACGTTCTCTTACAAGCTACACTTATCGGCATACCGTATACAAACATGATGACACCATAATTTCAGTTTTTACTGAAAATTTTTTTTTCTCAAATTAACGTTCTCATAGACGCTACTCTTATCGGCCTACCGTATACAAACATGATGACACCATAATTTTAGTTTTTACTGAAAACTTTTTTTTTTGTCAAATTAACGTTCTCATACAGGCTACTCTTATCGGCCTACCGTATACAAACATGATGACACCATAATTTCAGTTTTTACTGAATGTTTTTTTTTTTTTTAAGTAACGTTCTCATACAAGCTACACTTATCGGCCTACCGTATACAAACATGATGACACCATAATTTCAGTTTTTGCTGAAATTTTTTTTTATTTTTTTAAAGTAACGTTCTCATACAAGCTACACTTATCGGCCTACCGTATAAAAACATGATGACACCATAACTTCAGTTTTTACTGAATTTTTTTTTTTTTCTCAAATTAACGTTCTCATACAACCTACTCCTATCGGCCTACCGTATACAAACATGATGACACCATAATTTCAGTTTTTACTTTTTTTTTTTTTTTTTTTTTAAAGTAACGTTCTCATACAGGCCTCTATTATCGGCCTACCGTATACAAACATGATGACACCAATTTCTGTTTTCACTGAAAATTTATTTTTTCTCAAATTAACGTTCTCATACAGGCTACTCTTATCGGCCCACCGTATACAAACATGATGACACCATAATTTCAGTTTTTACTGAATATTTGTTTTTTCTCAAATTAACGTTCTCATACAGGCTACTCTTATCGGCCTACCGTATACAAACATGATGACACCATAATTTCTGTTTTTACTGAAATTTTTTTTTTTAAAAGTAACGTTCTCTTACAAGCTACACTTATCGGCATACCGTATACAAACATGATGACACCATAATTTCTGTTTTTACTGAAATTTTTTTTTTTTAAAGTAACGTTCTCTTACAAGCTACACTTATCGGCATACCGTATACAAACATGATGACACCATAATTTCTGTTTTTACTGAAATTTTTTTTTTTAAAAGTAACGTTCTCTTACAAGCTACACTTATCGGCATACCGTATACAAACATGATGACACCATAATTTCTGTTTTTACTGAAATTTTTTTTTTTAAAAGTAACGTTCTCTTACAAGCTACACTTATCGGCATACCGTATACAAACATGATGACACCATAATTTCTGTTTTTACTGAATATTTTTTTTTTCTCAAATTAACGTTCTCATACAGGCTACTCTTATCGGCCTACCATATACAAACATGATGACACCATAATTTCTGTTTTTGCTGAATTTTTTTTTTTTCTGAAATTAACGTTCTCATACAGGCTACTCTTATCGGCCTACCATATACAAACATGATGACACCATAATTTCTGTTTTTACTGAAAATCTTTTTTTTAAAAGTAACGTTCTCTTACAAGCTACACTTATCGGCATACCGTATACAAACATGATGACACCATAATTTCAGTTTTTACTGAATGTTTTTTTTTTTTTTTAAAGTAACGTTCTCATACAGGCCACTCTTATCGGCCTACCGTATACAAACATGATGACACCATAATTTCTGTTTTTACTGAAATTTTTTTTTTAAAAGTAACGTTCTCTTACAAGCTACACTTATCGGCATACCGTATACAAACATGATGACACCATAATTTCTGTTTTTACTGAAATTTTTTTTTTTTAAAGTAACGTTCTCTTACAAGCTACACTTATCGGCATACCGTATACAAACATGATGACACCATAATTTCTGTTTTTACTAAAATTTTTTTTTTTTAAAGTAACGTTCTCTTACAAGCTACACTTATCGGCATACCGTATACAAACATGATGACACCATAATTTCTGTTTTTACTGAAATTTTTTTTTTTAAAAGTAACGTTCTCTTACAAGCTACACTTATCGGCATACCGTATACAAACATGATGACACCATAATTTCAGTTTTTACTGAATGTTTTTTTTTTTTTTTTAAAGTAACGTTCTCATACAGGCCACTCTTATCGGCCTACCGTATACAAACATGATGACACCATAATTTCTGTTTTTACTGAAATTTTTTTTTTTAAAAGTAACGTTCTCTTACAAGCTACACTTATCGGCATACCGTATACAAACATGATGACACCATAATTTCAGTTTTTACTGGAATTTTTTTTTTTTAAAGTAACGTTCTCATACAAGCTACACTCATCGGCCTACCGTATACAAACATGATGACACCATAATTTCAGTTTTTACTGAATGTTTTTTTTTTTTTTAAGTAACGTTCTCATACAAGCTACACTTATCGGCCTACCGTATACAAACATGATGACACCATAATTTCAGTTTTTGCTGAAATTTTTTTTTATTTTTTTAAATTAACGTTCTCATACAAGCTACACTTATCGGCCTACCGTATAAAAACATGATGACACCATAACTTCAGTTTTTACTGAATTTTTTTTTTTTTCTCAAATTAACGTTCTCATACAACCTACTCCTATCGGCCTACCGTATACAAACATGATGACACCATAATTTCAGTTTTTACTGAATGTTTTTTTTTTTTTTTAAGTAACGTTCTCATACAGGCCTCTCTTATCGGCCTACCGTATACAAACATGATGACACCAATTTCTGTTTTCACTGAAAATTTATTTTTTCTCAAATTAACGTTCTCATACAGGCTACTCTTATCGGCCCACCGTATACAAACATGATGACACCATAATTTCAGTTTTTACTGAATATTTGTTTTTTCTCAAATTAACGTTCTCATACAGGCTACTCTTATCGGCCTACCGTATACAAACATGATGACACCATAATTTCTGTTTTTACTGAAATTTTTTTTTTTAAAAGTAACGTTCTCTTACAAGCTACACTTATCGGCATACCGTATACAAACATGATGACACCATAATTTCTGTTTTTACTGAAATTTTTTTTTTTTAAAGTAACGTTCTCTTACAAGCTACACTTATCGGCATACCGTATACAAACATGATGACACCATAATTTCTGTTTTTATTGAAATTTTTTTTTTTAAAAGTAACGTTCTCTTACAAGCTACACTTATCGGCATACCGTATACAAACATGATGACACCATAATTTCAGTTTTTACTGAATGTTTTTTTTTTTTTTTTTAAGTAACGTTCTCATACAGGCCACTCTTATCGGCCTACCGTATACAAACATGATGACACCATAATTTCTGTTTTTACTGAAAATTTATTTTTTCTCAAATTAACGTTCTCATACAGGCTACTCTTATCGGCCCACCGTATACAAACATGATGACACCATAATTTCAGTTTTTACTGAAATTTTTTTTTTTAAAAGTAACGTTCTCTTACAAGCTACACTTATCGGCATACCGTATACAAACATGATGACACCATAATTTCTGTTTTTACTGAATATTTTTTTTTTCTCAAATTAACGTTCTCATACAGGCTACTCTTATCGGCCTACCATATACAAACATGATGACACCATAATTTCTGTTTTTGCTGAATTTTTTTTTTTTCTGAAATTAACGTTCTCATACAGGCTACTCTTATCGGCCTACCGTATACAAACATGATGACACCATAATTTCTGTTTTTACTGAAATTTTTTTTTTTAAAAGTAACGTTCTCTTACAAGCTACACTTATCGGCATACCGTATACAAACATGATGACACCATAATTTCAGTTTTTACTGGAATTTTTTTTTTTTAAAGTAACGTTCTCATACAAGCTACACTCATCGGCCTACCGTATACAAACATGATGACACCATTATTTCAGTTTTCACTGAATATTTTTTTTTCTCAAATTAACGTTCTCATACAACCTACTTTTATCGGCCTACCGTATACAAATATGATGACACCATAATTTCAGTTTTTCTCAAATTAACGTTCTCATACAGGCTACTCTTATCGGCCCATTGTATACAAACATGATGACACCATAATTTCTGTTTTTACTGAAAATCTTTTTTTTAAAAGTAACGTTCTCTTACAAGCTACACTTATCGGCATACCGTATACAAACATGATGACACCATAATTTCAGTTTTTACTGAATGTTTTTTTTTTTTTTGTAAAGTAACGTTCTCATACAGGCCACTCTTATCGGCCTACCGTATACAAACATGATGACACCATAATTTCTGTTTTTACTGAAATTTTTTTTTTTAAAAGTAACTTTCTCTTACAAGCTACACTTATCGGCATACCGTATACAAACATGATGACACCATAATTTCTGTTTTTACTGAAATTTTTTTTTTTTAAAGTAACGTTCTCTTACAAGCTACACTTATCGGCATACCGTATACAAACATGATGACACCATAATTTCTGTTTTTACTAAAATTTTTTTTTTTTAAAGTAACGTTCTCTTACAAGCTACACTTATCGGCATACCGTATACAAACATGATGACACCATAATTTCTGTTTTTACTGAAATTTTTGTTTTTAAAAGTAACGTTCTCTTACAAGCTACACTTATCGGCATACCGTATACAAACATGATGACACCATAATTTCAGTTTTTACTGAATGTTTTTTTTTTTTTTTTCAAGTAACGTTCTCATACAGGCCACTTTTATCGGCCTACCGTATACAAACATGATGACACCATAATTTCTGTTTTTACTGAAAATTTATTTTTTCTCAAATTAACGTTCTCATACAGGCTACTCTTATCGGCCCACCGTATACAAACATGATGACACCATAATTTCAGTTTTTACTGAAATTTTTTTTTTTAAAAGTAACGTTCTCTTACAAGCTACACTTATCGGCATACCGTATACAAACATGATGACACCATAATTTCTGTTTTTGCTGAATTTTTTTTTTTCTGAAATTAACATTCTCATACAGGCTACTCTTATCGGCCTACCGTATACAAACATGATGACACCATAATTTCAGTTTTTGCTGAAATTTTTTTTTATTTTTTTAAAGTAACGTTCTCATACAAGCTACACTCATCGGCCTACCGTATACAAACATGATGACACCATAAGTTCAGTTTTTACTGAATATTTTTTTTTCTCAAATTAACGTTCTCATACAGGCTACTCTTATCGGCCTACCATATACAAACATGATGACACCATAATTTCTGTTTTTGCTGAATTTTTTTTTTTTCTGAAATTAACATTCTCATACAGGCTACTCTTATCGGCCTACCGTATACAAACATGATGACACCATAATTTCTGTTTTTACTGAAATTTTTTTTTTTAAAAGTAACGTTCTCTTACAAGCTACACTTATCGGCATACCGTATACAAACATGATGACACCATAATTTCAGTTTTTACTGGAATTTTTTTTTTTTAAAGTAACGTTCTCATACAAGCTACACTCATCGGCCTACCGTATACAAACATGATGACACCATAATTTCAGTTTTCACTGAATATTTTTTTTTCTCAAATTAACGTTCTCATACAACCTACTTTTATCGGCCTACCGTATACAAATATGATGACACCATAATTTCAGTTTTTCTCAAATTAACGTTCTTATACAAGCTACTCTTATCGCCCTACCGTATACGAACATGATGACACCATAATTTCTGTTTTTACTGAAATTTTTTTTTTTAAAAGTAACGTTCTCTTACAAGCTACACTTATCGGCATACCGTATACAAACATGATGACACCATAATTTCAGTTTTTACTGAATGTTTTTTTTTTTTTTTAAAGTAACGTTCTCATACAGGCCACTCTTATCGGCCTACCGTATACAAACATGATGACACCATAATTTCTGTTTTTACTGAAAATTTATTTTTTCTCAAATTAACGTTCTCATACAGGCTACTCTTATCGGCCCACCGTATACAAACATGATGACACCATAATTTCTGTTTTTACTGAAATTTTTTTTTTTTAAAAGTAACGTTCTCTTACAAGCTACACTTATCGGCATACCGTATACAAACATGATGACACCATAATTTCAGTTTTTACTGAAAATTTATTTTTTCTCAAATTAACGTTCTCATACAGGCTACTCTTATCGGCCTACCATATACAAACATGATGACACCATAATTTCTGTTTTTGCTGAATTTTTTTTTTTTCTGAAATTAACGTTCTCATACAGGCTACTCTTATCGGCCTACCGTATACAAACATGATGACACCATAATTTCTGTTTTTACTGAAATTTTTTTTTTTAAAAGTAACGTTCTCTTACAAGCTACACTTATCGGCATACCGTATACAAACATGATGACACCATAATTTCAGTTTTTACTGGAATTTTTTTTTTTTAAAGTAACGTTCTCATACAAGCTACACTCATCGGCCTACCGTATACAAACATGATGACACCATAATTTCAGTTTTCACTGAATATTTTTTTTTCTCAAATTAACGTTCTCATACAACCTACTTTTATCGGCCTACCGTATACAAATATGATGACACCATAATTTCAGTTTTTCTCAAATTAACGTTCTCATACAGGCTACACTTATCGGCCCATTGTATACAAACATGATGACACCATAATTTCTGTTTTTACTGAAAATCTTTTTTTTAAAAGTAACGTTCTCTTACAAGCTACACTTATCGGCATACCGTATACAAACATGATGACACCATAATTTCAGTTTTTACTGAATGTTTTTTTTTTTTTTTAAAGTAACGTTCTCATACAGGCCACTCTTATCGGCCTACCGTATACAAACATGATGACACCATAATTTCTGTTTTTACTGAAATTTTTTTTTTTAAAGTAACGTTCTCTTACAAGCTACACTTATCGGCATACCGTATACAAACATGATGACACCATAATTTCTGTTTTTACTGAAATTTTTTTTTTTTAAAGTAACGTTCTCTTACAAGCTACACTTATCGGCATACCGTATACAAACATGATGACACCATAATTTCTGTTTTTACTAAAATTTTTTTTTTTTAAAGTAACGTTCTCTTACAAGCTACACTTATCGGCATACCGTATACAAACATGATCACACCATAATTTCTGTTTTTACTGAAATTTTTTTTTTTAAAAGTAACGTTCTCTTACAAGCTACACTTATCGGCATACCGTATACAAACATGATGACACCATAATTTCAGTTTTTACTGAATGTTTTTTTTTTTTTTTTAAAGTAACGTTCTCATACAGGCCACTCTTATCGGCCTACCGTATACAAACATGATGACACCATAATTTCTGTTTTTACTGAAATTTTTTTTTTTAAAAGTAACGTTCTCTTACAAGCTACACTTATCGGCATACCGTATACAAACATGATGACACCATAATTTCAGTTTTTACTGGAATTTTTTTTTTTTAAAGTAACGTTCTCATACAAGCTACACTCATCGGCCTACCGTATACAAACATGATGACACCATAATTTCAGTTTTTACTGAATGTTTTTTTTTTTTTTAAGTAACGTTCTCATACAAGCTACACTTATCGGCCTACCGTATACAAACATGATGACACCATAATTTCAGTTTTTGCTGAAATTTTTTTTTATTTTTTTAAAGTAACGTTCTCATACAAGCTACACTTATCGGCCTACCGTATAAAAACATGATGACACCATAACTTCAGTTTTTACTGAATTTTTTTTTTTTTCTCAAATTAACGTTCTCATACAACCTACTCCTATCGGCCTACCGTATACAAACATGATGACACCATAATTTCAGTTTTTACTGAATGTTTTTTTTTTTTTTTTAAAGTAACGTTCTCATACAGGCCTCTCTTATCGGCCTACCGTATACAAACATGATGACACCAATTTCTGTTTTCACTGAAAATTTATTTTTTCTCAAATTAACGTTCTCATACAGGCTACTCTTATCGGCCCACCGTATACAAACATGATGACACCATAATTTCAGTTTTTACTGAATATTTGTTTTTTCTCAAATTAACGTTCTCATACAGGCTACTCTTATCGGCCTACCGTATACAAACATGATGACACCATAATTTCTGTTTTTACTGAAATTTTTTTTTTTAAAAGTAACGTTCTCTTACAAGCTACACTTATCGGCATACCGTATACAAACATGATGACATCATAATTTCTGTTTTTACTGAAATTTTTTTTTTTTAAAGTAACGTTCTCTTACAAGCTACACTTATCGGCATACCGTATACAAACATGATGACACCATAATTTCTGTTTTTACTGAAATTTTTTTTTTTAAAAGTAACGTTCTCTTACAAGCTACACTTATCGGCATACCTTATACAAACATGATGACACCATAATTTCAGTTTTTACTGAATGTTTTTTTTTTTTTTTTAAGTAACGTTCTCATACAGGCCACTCTTATCGGCCTACCGTATACAAACATGATGACACCATAATTTCTGTTTTTACTGAAAATTTATTTTTTCTCAAATTAACGTTCTCATACAGGCTACTCTTATCGGCCCACCGTATACAAACATGATGACACCATAATTTCAGTTTTTACTGAAATTTTTTTTTTCAAAAGTAACGTTCTCTTACAAGCTACACTTATCGGCATACCGTATACAAACATGATGACACCATAATTTCTGTTTTTACTGAATATTTTTTTTTTCTCAAATTAACGTTCTCATACAGGCTACTCTTATCGGCCTACCATATACAAACATGATGACACCATAATTTCTGTTTTTGCTGAATTTTTTTTTTTTCTGAAATTAACGTTCTCATACAGGCTACTCTTATCGGCCTACCGTATACAAACATGATGACACCATAATTTCTGTTTTTACTGAAATTTTTTTTTTTAAAAGTAACGTTCTCTTACAAGCTACACTTATCGGTATACCGTATACAAACATGATGACACCATAATTTCAGTTTTTACTGGAATTTTTTTTTTTTAAAGTAACGTTCTCATACAAGCTACACTCATCGGCCTACCGTATACAAACATGATGACACCATTATTTCAGTTTTCACTGAATATTTTTTTTTCTCAAATTAACGTTCTCATACAACCTACTTTTATCGGCCTACCGTATACAAATATGATGACACCATAATTTCAGTTTTTCTCAAATTAACGTTCTCATACAGGCTACTCTTATCGGCCCATTGTATACAAACATGATGACACCATAATTTCTGTTTTTACTGAAAATCTTTTTTTTAAAAGTAACGTTCTCTTACAAGCTACACTTATCGGCATACCGTATACAAACATGATGACACCATAATTTCAGTTTTTACTGAATGTTTTTTTTTTTTTTTTTAAAGTAACGTTCTCATACAGGCCACTCTTATCGGCCTACCGTATACAAACATGATGACACCATAATTTCTGTTTTTACTGAAATTTTTTTTTTTAAAAGTAACGTTCTCTTACAAGCTACACTTATCGGCATACCGTATACAAACATGATGACACCATAATTTCTGTTTTTACTGAAATTTTTTTTTTTTAAAGTAACGTTCTCTTACAAGCTACACTTATCGGCATACCGTATACAAACATGATGACACCATAATTTCTGTTTTTACTAAAATTTTTTTTTTTTAAAGTAACGTTCTCTTACAAGCTACACTTATCGGCATACCGTATACAAACATGATGACACCATAATTTCTGTTTTTACTGAAATTTTTTTTTTTAAAAGTAACGTTCTCTTACAAGCTACACTTATCGGCATACCGTATACAAACATGATGACACCATAATTTCTGTTTTTACTGAAATTTTTTTTTTTAAAAGTAACGTTCTCTTACAAGCTACGCTTATCGGCATACCGTATACAAACATGATGACACCATAATTTCTGTTTTTACTGAAATTTTTTTTTTTTAAAGTAACGTTCTCTTACAAGCTACACTTATCGGCATACCGTATACAAACATGATGACACCATAATTTCTGTTTTTACTAAAATTTTTTTTTTTTAAAGTAACGTTCTCTTACAAGCTACACTTATCGGCATACCGTATACAAACATGATGACACCATAATTTCTGTTTTTACTGAAATTTTTTTTTTTAAAAGTAACGTTCTCTTACAAGCTACACTTATCGGCATACCGTATACAAACATGATGACACCATAATTTCAGTTTTTACTGAATGTTTTTTTTTTTTTTTTTAAGTAACGTTCTCATACAGGCCACTTTTATCGGCCTACCGTATACAAACATGATGACACCATAATTTCTGTTTTTACTGAAAATTTATTTTTTCTCAAATTAACGTTCTCATACAGGCTACTCTTATCGGCCCACCGTATACAAACATGATGACACCATAATTTCAGTTTTTACTGAAATTTTTTTTTTTAAAAGTAACGTTCTCTTACAAGCTACACTTATCGGCATACCGTATACAAACATGATGACACCATAATTTCTGTTTTTGCTGAATTTTTTTTTTTTCTGAAATTAACATTCTCATACAGGCTACTCTTATCGGCCTACCGTATACAAACATGATGACACCATAATTTCAGTTTTTGCTGAAATTTTTTTTTATTTTTTTAAAGTAACGTTCTCATACAAGCTACACTTATCGGCCTACCGTATAAAAACATGATGACACCATAAGTTCAGTTTTTACTGAATATTTTTTTTTCTCAAATTAACGTTCTCATACAGGCTACTCTTATCGGCCTACCATATACAAACATGATGACACCATAATTTCTGTTTTTGCTGAATTTTTTTTTTTTCTGAAATTAACATTCTCATACAGGCTACTCTTATCGGCCTACCGTATACAAACATGATGACACCATAATTTCTGTTTTTACTGAAATTTTTTTTTTTAAAAGTAACGTTCTCTTACAAGCTACACTTATCGGCATACCGTATACAAACATGATGACACCATAATTTCAGTTTTTACTGGAATTTTTTTTTTTTAAAGTAACGTTCTCATACAAGCTACACTCATCGGCCTACCGTATACAAACATGATGACACCATAATTTCAGTTTTCACTGAATATTTTTTTTTCTCAAATTAACGTTCTCATACAACCTACTTTTATCGGCCTACCGTATACAAATATGATGACACCATAATTTCAGTTTTTCTCAAATTAACGTTCTTATACAAGCTACTCTTATCGCCCTACCGTATACGAACATGATGACACCATAATTTCTGTTTTTACTGAAATTTTTTTTTTTAAAAGTAACGTTCTCTTACAAGCTACACTTATCGGCATACCGTATACAAACATGATGACACCATAATTTCAGTTTTTACTGAATGTTTTTTTTTTTTTTTAAAGTAACGTTCTCATACAGGCCACTCTTATCGGCCTACCGTATACAAACATGATGACACCATAATTTCTGTTTTTACTGAAAATTTATTTTTTCTCAAATTAACGTTCTCATACAGGCTACTCTTATCGGCCCACCGTATACAAACATGATGACACCATAATTTCTGTTTTTACTGAAATTTTTTTTTTTTAAAAGTAACGTTCTCTTACAAGCTACACTTATCGGCATACCGTATACAAACATGATGACACCATAATTTCAGTTTTTACTGAAAATTTTTTTTTCTCAAATTAACGTTCTCATAGACGCTACTCTTATCGGCCTACCGTATACAAACATGATGACACCATAATTTTAGTTTTTACTGAAAACTTTTTTTTTTGTCAAATTAACGTTCTCATACAGGCTACTCTTATCGGCCTACCGTATACAAACATGATGACACCATAATTTCAGTTTTTACTGAATGTGTTTTTTTTTTTTTAAGTAACGTTCTCATACAAGCTACACTTATCGGCCTACCGTATACAAACATGATGACACCATAATTTCAGTTTTTGCTGAAATTTTTTTTTATTTTTTTAAAGTAACGTTCTCATACAAGCTACACTTATCGGCCTACCGTATAAAAACATGATGACACCATAAGTTCAGTTTTTACTGAATTTTTTTTTTTTTCTCAAATTAACGTTCTCATACAACCTACTCCTATCGGCCTACCGTATACAAACATGATGACACCATAATTTCAGTTTTTACTGAATGTTTTTTTTTTTTAAAGTAACGTTCTCATACAACCTACACTTATCGGCCTACCGTATACAAACATGATGACACCATAATTTCTGTTTTTACTGAAATTTTTTTTTTTTTCAAGTAACGTTCTCATACAAGCTACACTTATCGGCCTACCGTATACAAACATGATGACACCATAATTTCAGTTTTTGCTGAATTTTTTTTTTTTTTTTTAAAGTAACGTTCTCATACAAGCTACACTTATCGGCCTACCGTATACAAACATGATGACACCATAACTTCAGTTTTTACTGAATTTTTTTTTTTCTCAAATTAACGTTCTCATACAACCTACTCCTATCGGCCTACCGTATACAAACATGATGACACCATAATTTCAGTTTTTACTGAAAACTTTTTTTTTTGTCAAATTAACGTTCCCATACAGACTACTCTTATCGGCGTACCGTATACAAACATGATGACACCATAATTTCAGTTTTTACTGGAATTTTTTTTTTTTTTTAAAGTAACGTTCTCATACAAGCTACACTTATCGGCCTACCGTATACAAACATGATGACACCATAATTTCAGTTTTCACTGAATATTTTTTTTTCTCAAATTAACGTTCTCATACAACCTACTTTTATCGGCCTACCGTATACAAATATGATGACACCATAATTTCAGTTTTTCTCAAATTAACGTTCTCATACAGGCTACTCTTATCGGCCCACCGTATACAAACATGATGACACCATAATTTCAGTTTTTACTGAAAACTTTTTTTTTTGTCAAATTAACGTTCCCATACAGACTACTCTTATCGGCGTACCGTATACAAACATGATGACACCATAATTTCAGTTTTTACTGGAATTTTTTTTTTTTTTTAAAGTAACGTTCTCATACAAGCTACACTTATCGGCCTACCGTATACAAACATGATGACACCATAATTTCAGTTTTTACTGAATATTTTTTTTTTCTCAAATTAACGTTCTCATACAGGCTACTCTTATCGGCCTACCGTATACAAACATGATGACACCATAATTTCTGTTTTTACTGAAATTTTTTTTTTTTAAAGTAACGTTCTCTTACAAGCTACACTTATCGGCATACCGTATACAAACATGATGACACCATAATTTCAGTTTTTACTGAATGTTTTTTTTTTTTTTTTAAAGTAACGTTCTCATACAGGCCACTCTTATCGGCCTACCGTATACAAACATGATGACACCATAATTTCTGTTTTTACTGAAAATTTATGTTTTCTCAAATTAACGTTCTCATACAGGCTACTCTTATCGGCCCACCGTATACAAACATGATGACACCATAATTTCAGTTTTTACTGAATATTTGTTTTTTCTCAAATTAACGTTCTCATACAGGCTACTCTTATCGGCCTACCGTATACAAACATGATGACACCATAATTTCAGTTTTTACTGAATGTTTTTTTTTTTTTTTTAAAGTAACGTTCTCATACAGGCCACTCTTATCGGCCTACCGTATACAAACATGATGACACCATAATTTCTGTTTTTACTGAAAATTTATTTTTTCTCAAATTAACGTTCTCATACAGGCTACTCTTATCGGCCCACCGTATACAAACATGATGACACCATAATTTCTGTTTTTACTGAAATTTTTTTTTTTTAAAAGTAACGTTCTCTTACAAGCCACACTTATCGGCATACCGTATACAAACATGATGACACCATAATTTCAGTTTTTACTGAAAATTTTTTTTTCTCAAATTAACGTTCTCATAGACGCTACTCTTATCGGCCTACCGTATACAAACATGATGACACCATAATTTCAATTTTTACTGAATGTTTTTTTTTTTTTTAAGTAACGTTCTCATACAAGCTACACTTACGGCCTACCGTATACAAACATGATGACACCATAATTTCTGTTTTTACTGAAATTTTTTTTTTTTAAAAGTAACGTTCTCTTACAAGCCACACTTATCGGCATACCGTATACAAACATGATGACACCATAATTTTAGTTTTTACTGAAAACTTTTTTTTTTGTCAAATTAACGTTCTCATACAGGCTACTCTTATCGGCCTACCGTATACAAACATGATGACACCATAATTTCAATTTTTACTGAATGTTTTTTTTTTTTTTAAGTAACGTTCTCATACAAGCTACACTTACGGCCTACCGTATACAAACATGATGACACCATAATTTCAGTTTTTGCTGAAATTTTTTTTTATTTTTTTAAAGTAACGTTCTCATACAAGCTACACTTATCGGCCTACCGTATAAAAACATGATGACACCATAAGTTCAGTTTTTACTGAATTTTTTTTTTTTTCTCAAATTAACGTTCTCATACAACCTACTCCTATCGGCCTACCGTATACAAACATGATGACACCATAATTTCAGTTTTTACTGAATGTTTTTTTTTTTTAAAGTAACGTTCTCATACAACCTACACTTATCGGCCTACCGTATACAAACATGATGACACCATAATTTCAGTTTTTACTGGAATTTTTTTTTTTTTTCAAAGTAACGTTCTCATACAAGCTACACTCATCGGCCTACCGTATACAAACATGATGACACCATAATTTCAGTTTTCACTGAATATTTTTTTTTCTCAAATTAACGTTCTCATACAACCTACTTTTATCGGCCTACCGTATACAAATATGATGACACCATAATTTCAGTTTTTCTCAAATTAACGTTCTCATACAGGCTACTCTTATCGGCATACCGTATACAAACATGATGACACCATAATTTCAGTTTTTACTGAATATTTTTTTTTTCTCAAATTAACGTTCTCATACAGGCTACTCTTATCGGCCTACCGTATACAAACATGATGACACCATAATTTCTGTTTTTACTGAAATTTTTTTTTTTAAAAGTAACGTTCTCTTACAAGCTACACTTATCGGCATACCGTATACAAACATGATGACACCATAATTTCAGTTTTTACTGAATGTTTTTTTTTTTTTTTAAAGTAACGTTCTCATACAGGCCACTCTTATCGGCCTACCGTATACAAACATGATGACACCATAATTTCTGTTTTTACTGAAAATTTATTTTTTCTCAAATTAACGTTCTCATACAGGCTACTCTTATCGGCCCACCGTATACAAACATGATGACACCATAATTTCAGTTTTTACTGAAATTTTTTTTTTTAAAAGTAACGTTCTCTTACAAGCTACACTTATCGGCATACCGTATACAAACATGATGACACCATAATTTCTGTTTTTACTGAATATTTTTTTTTTCTCAAATTAACGTTCTCATACAGGCTACTCTTATCGGCCTACCGTATACAAACATGATGACACCATAATTTCTGTTTTTACTGAAAATTTGTTTTTTCTCAAATTAACGTTCTCATACAGGCTACTCTTATCGGCCTACCGTATACAAACATGATGACACCATAATTTCTGTTTTTACTGAAATTTTTTTTTTTAAAGTAACGTTCTTATACAGGCTACTCTTATCGGCCTACCGTATACAAACATGATGACACCATAATTTCAGTTTTTACTGAAATTTCCTTTTTCTCAAATTAACGTTATCATACAGGCTACTCTTATCGGCCTACCGTATACAAATATGATGACACCATAATTTCAGTTTTTACTGGAATTTTTTTTTTTTTTTAAAGTAACGTTCTCATACAAGCTACTCTTATCGGCCTACCGACTACAAACATGATGACACCATAATTTCAGTTTTTACTGGAATGTTTTTTTTTTCTCAAATTAACGTTCTCATACAAACTACTCTTATCGGCCTACCGTATACAAACATGATGACACCATAATTTCTGTTTTTACTGAAAATTTATTTTTTCTCAAATTAACGTTCTCATACAGGCTACTCTTATCGGCCCACCGTATACAAACATGATGACACCATAATTTCAGTTTTTACTGAATATTTGTTTTTTCTCAAATTAACGTAATCATACAGGCTACTCTTATCGGCCTACCGTATACAAACATGATGACACCATAATTTCTGTTTTTACTGAAATTTTTTTTTTAAAAGTAACGTTCTCTTACAAGCTACACTTATCGGCATACCGTATACAAACATGATGACACCATAATTTCTGTTTTTACTGAAATTTTTTTTTTTAAAGTAACGTTCTCTTACAAGCTACACTTATCGGCATACCGTATACAAACATGATGACACCATAATTTCTGTTTTTACTGAAATTTTTTTTTTTAAAAGTAACGTTCTCTTACAAGCTACACTTATCGGCATACCGTATACAAACATGATGACACCATAATTTCAGTTTTTACTAAATGTTTTTTTTTTTTTTTTAAAGTAACGTTCTCATACAGGCCACTCTTATCGGCCTACCGTATACAAACATGATGACACCATAATTTCTGTTTTTACTGAATATTTTTTTTTTCTCAAATTAACGTTCTCATACAGGCTACTCTTATCGGCCTACCGTATACAAACATGATGACACCATAATTTCTGTTTTTACTGAATATTTGTTTTTTCTCAAATTAACGTTCTCATACAGGCTACTCTTATCGGCCTACCGTATACAAACATGATGACACCATAATTTCTGTTTTTACTGAAATTTTTTTTTTTAAAAGTAACGTTCTCTTACAAGCTACACTTATCGGCATACCGTATACAAACATGATGACACCATAATTTCAGTTTTTACTGAATGTTTTTTTTTTTTTTTTAAAGTAACGTTCTCATACAGGCCACTCTTATCGGCCTACCGTATACAAACATGATGACACCATAATTTCTGTTTTTACTGAAAATTTTTTTTTCTCAAATTAACGTTCTCATAGACGCTACTCTTATCGGCCTACCGTATACAAACATGATGACACCATAATTTCAGTTTTTACTGAAAACTTTTTTTTTTGTCAAATTAACGTTCTCATACAGGCTACTCTTATCGGCCTACCGTATACAAACATGATGACACCATAATATCAGTTTTTACTGAATGTTTTTTTTTTTTTTAAGTAACGTTCTCATACAAGCTACACTTATCGGCCTACCGTATACAAACATGACACCATAATTTCAGTTTTTGCTGAAATTTTTTTTTATTTTTTTAAAGTAACGTTCTCATACAAGCTACACTTATCGGCCTACCGTATAAAAACATGATGACACCATAATTTCAGTTTTTACTGAATGTTTTTTTTTTATTTTTAAAGTAACGTTCTCATACAGGCCACTCTTATCGGCCTACCGTATACAAACATGATGACACCATAATTTCAGTTTTTACTGAAAATTTTTTTTTCTCAAATTAACGTTCTTATAGACGCTACTCTTATCGGCCTACCGTATACAAACATGATGACACCATAATTTTAGTTTTTACTGAAAACTTTTTTTTTTGTCAAATTAACGTTCTCATACAGGCTACTCTTATCGGCCCACCGTATACAAACATGATGACACCATAATTTCAGTTTTTACTGAAATTTTTTTTTTTAAAAGTAACGTTCTCTTACAAGCTACACTTATCGGCATACCGTATACAAACATGATGACACCATAATTTCAGTTTTTACTGAAAATTTTTTTTTCTCAAATTAACGTTCTCATAGACGCTACTCTTATCGGCCTACCGTATACAAACATGATGACACCATAATTTTAGTTTTTACTGAAAACTTTTTTTTTTGTCAAATTAACGTTCTCATACAGGCTACTCTTATCGGCCTACCGTATACAAACATGATGACACCATAATTTCAGTTTTTACTGAATGTTTTTTTTTTTTTTAAGTAACGTTCTCATACAAGCTACACTTATCGGCCTACCGTATACAAACATGATGACACCATAACTTCAGTTTTTACTGAATTTTTTTTTTTCTCAAATTAACGTTCTCATACAACCTACTCCTATCGGCCTACCGTATACAAACATGATGACACCATAATTTCAGTTTTTACTGAATGTTTTTTTTTTTTTTTTAAAGTAACGTTCTCATACAGGCCACTCTTATCGGCCTACCGTATACAAACATGATGACACCATAATTTCTGTTTTTACTGAATATTTTTTTTTTCTCAAATTAACGTTCTCATACAGGCTACTCTTATCGGCCTACCGTATACAAACATGATGACACCATAATTTCTGTTTTTACTGAATATTTGTTTTTTCTCAAATTAACGTTCTCATACAGGCTACTCTTATCGGCCTACCGTATACAAACATGATGACACCATAATTTCAGTTTTTACTGAATATTTTTTTTTTCTCAAATTAACGTTCTCTTACAAGCTACACTTATCGGCATACCGTATACAAACATGATGACACCATAATTTCTGTTTTTACTGAATATTTTTTTTTTCTCAAATTAACGTTCTCATACAGGCTACTCTTATCGGCCTACCGTATACAAACATGATGACACCATAATTTCTGTTTTTACTGAATATTTGTTTTTTCTCAAATTAACGTTCTCATACAGGCTACTCTTATCGGCCCACCGTATACAAACATGATGACACCATAATTTCAGTTTTTACTGAAATTTTTTTTTTTTAAAAGTAACGTTCTCTTACAAGCTACACTTATCGGCATACCGTATACAAACATGATGACACCATAATTTCAGTTTTTACTGAAATTTTCTTTTTCTCAAATTAACGTTATCATACAGGCTACTCTTATCGGCCTACCGTATACAAATATGATGACACCATAATTTCAGTTTTTACTGGAATTTTTTTTTTTTTTTTAAAGTAACGTTCTCATACAAGCTACTCTTATCGGCCTACCGACTACAAACATGATGACACCATAATATCAGTTTTTACTGAATGTTTTTTTTTTTTTTAAGTAACGTTCTCATACAAGCTACACTTATCGGCCTACCGTATACAAACATGATGACACCATAATTTCAGTTTTTGCTGAAATTTTTTTTTATTTTTTTAAAGTAACGTTCTCATACAAGCTACACTTATCGGCCTACCGTATAAAAACATGATGACACCATAATTTCAGTTTTTACTGAATGTTTTTTTTTTATTTTTAAAGTAACGTTCTCATACAGCCCACTCTTATCGGCCTACCGTATACAAACATGATGACACCATAATTTTAGTTTTTACTGGAAACTTTTTTTTTTGTCAAATTAACGTTCTCATACAGGCTACTCTTATCGGCCTACCGTATACAAACATGATGACACCATAATATCAGTTTTTACTGAATGTTTTTTTTTTTTTAAGTAACGTTCTCATACAAGCTACACTTATCAGCCTACCGTATACAAACATGATGACACCATAATTTCAGTTTTTGCTGAAATTTTTTTTTATTTTTTTAAAGTAACGTTCTCATACAAGCTACACTTATCGGCCTACCGTATAAAAACATGATGACACCATAATTTCAGTTTTTACTGAATGTTTTTTTTTTTTTTTTAAAGTAACGTTCTCATACAGGCCACTCTTATCGGCCTACCGTATACAAACATGATGACACCATAATTTCTGTTTTTACTGAATATTTTTTTTTTCTCAAATTAACGTTCTCATACAGGCTACTCTTATCGGCCTACCGTATACAAACATGATGACACCATAATTTCTGTTTTTACTGAATATTTGTTTTTTCTCAAATTAACGTTCTCATACAGGCTACTCTTATCGGCCTACCGTATACAAACATGATGACACCATAATTTCTGTTTTTACTGAATATTTTTTTTTTCTCAAATTAACGTTCTCATACAGGCTACTCTTATCGGCCTACCGTATACAAACATGATGACACCATAATTTCTGTTTTTACTGAATATTTGTTTTTTCTCAAATTAACGTTCTCATACAGGCTACTCTTATCGGCCCACCGTATACAAACATGATGACACCATAATTTCAGTTTTTACTGAAATTTTTTTTTTTAAAAGTAACGTTCTCTTACAAGCTACACTTATCGGCATACCGTATACAAACATGATGACACCATAATTTCAGTTTTTACTGAAAATTTTTTTTTCTCAAATTAACGTTCTCATAGACGCTACTCTTATCGGCCTACCGTATACAAACATGATGACACCATAATTTTAGTTTTTACTGGAAACTTTTTTTTTTGTCAAATTAACGTTCTCATACAGGCTACTCTTATCGGCCTACCGTATACAAACATGATGACACCATAATATCAGTTTTTACTGAATGTTTTTTTTTTTTTTAAGTAACGTTCTCATACAAGCTACACTTATCGGCCTACCGTATACAAACATGATGACACCATAATTTCAGTTTTTGCTGAAATTTTTTTTTATTTTTTTAAAGTAACGTTCTCATACAAGCTACACTTATCGGCCTACCGTATACAAACATGATGACACCATAATTTCAGTTTTTACTGAGAATTTTTTTTTCTCAAATTAACGTTCTCATAGACGCTACTCTTATCGGCCTACCGTATACAAACATGATGACACCATAATTTTAGTTTTTACTGAAAACTTTTTTTTTTGTCAAATTAACGTTCTCATACAGGCTACTCTTATCGGCCTACCGTATACAAACATGATGACACCATAATTTTAGTTTTTACTGAAAACTTTTTTTTTTGTCAAATTAACGTTCTCATACAGGCTACTCTTATCGGCCTACCGTATACAAACATGATGACACCATAATTTCAGTTTTTACTGAATGTTTTTTTTTTTTTTTTAAGTAACGTTCTCATACAAGCTACACTTATCGGCCTACCGTATACAAACATGATGACACCATAATTTCTGTTTTTACTGAAAATTTATTTTTTCTCAAATTAACGTTCTCATACAGGCTACTCTTATCGGCCCACCGTATACAAACATGATGACACCATAATTTCAGTTTTTACTGAAATTTTTTTTTTAAAAGTAACGTTCTCTTACAAGCTACACTTATCGGCATACCGTATACAAACATGATGACACCATAATTTCTGTTTTTACTGAATATTTTTTTTTTCTCAAATTAACGTTCTCATACAGGCTACTCTTATCGGCCTACCGTATACAAACATGATGACACCATAATTTCTGTTTTTACTGAATATTTGTTTTTTCTCAAATTAACGTTCTCATACAGGCTACTCTTATCGGCCTACCGTATACAAACATGATGACACCATAATTTCTGTTTTTACTGAAATTTTTTTTTTTAAAGTAACGTTCTTATACAGGCTACTCTTATCGGCCTACCGTATACAAACATGATGACACCATAATTTCAGTTTTTACTGAAATTTCCTTTTTCTCAAATTAACGTTATCATACAGGCTACTCTTATCGGCCTACCGTATACAAATATGATGACACCATAATTTCAGTTTTTACTGGAATTTTTTTTTTTTTTTAAAGTAACGTTCTCATACAAGCTACTCTTATCGGCCTACCGACTACAAACATGATGACACCATAATTTCAGTTTTTACTGGAATGTTTTTTTTTTCTCAAATTAACGTTCTCATACAAGCTACTCTTATCGGCCTACCGTATACAAACAAGATGACACCATAATTTCTGTTTTTACTGAAAATTTATTTTTTCTCAAATTAACGTTCTCATACAGGCTACTCTTATCGGCCCACCGTATACAAACATGATGACACCATAATTTCAGTTTTTACTGAAAATTTATTTTTTCTCAAATTAACGTTCTCATACAGGCTACTCTTATCGGCCCACCGTATACAAACATGATGACACCATAATTTCAGTTTTTACTGAAATTTTTTTTTTAAAAAGTAACGTTCTCTTACAAGCTACACTTATCGGCATACCGTATACAAACATGATGACACCATAATTTCAGTTTTTACTGAAAATTTTTTTTTCTCAAATTAACGTTCTCATAGACGCTACTCTTATCGGCCTACCGTATACAAACATGATGACACCATAATTTTAGTTTTTACTGAAAACTTTTTTTTTTGTCAAATTAACGTTCTCATACAGGCTACTCTTATCGGCCTACCGTATACAAACATGATGACACCATAATTTCAGTTTTTACTGAATGTTTTTTTTTTTTTAAGTAACGTTCTCATACAAGCTACACTTATCGGCCTACCGTATACAAACATGATGACACCATAATTTCAGTTTTTACTGAAATTTCCTTTTTCTCAAATTAACGTTATCATACAGGCTACTCTTATCGGCCTACCGTATACAAACATGATGACACCATAATTTCAGTTTTTACTGGAATTTTTTTTTTTTTTTAAAGTAATGTTCTCATACAAGCTACACTTATCGGCCTACCGTATACAAACATGATGACACCATAATTTCTGTTTTTACTGAAATTTTTTTTTTTTTAAAGTAACGTTCTCTTACAAGCTACAGTTATCGGTATACCGTATACAAACATGATGACACCATAATTTCAGTTTTTACTGGAATTTTTTTTTTTTTTTAAAGTAACGTTCTCATACAGGCCACTCTTATCGGCCTACCGTATACAAACATGATGACACCATAATTTCTGTTTTTACTGAAAATTTATTTTTTCTCAAATTAACGTTCTCATACAGGCTACTCTTATCGGCCCACCGTATACAAACATGATGACACCATAATTTCAGTTTTTACTGAATATTTGTTTTTTCTCAAATTAACGTTCTCATACAGGCTACTCTTATCGGCCTACCGTATACAAACATGATGACACCATAATTTCTGTTTTTACTGAAATTTTTTTTTTTAAAAGTAACGTTCTCTTACAAGCTATACTTATCGGCATACCGTATCCAAACATGATGACACCATAATTTCAGTTTTTACTGAATTTTTTTTTTTTTTTAAAGTAACGTTCTCATACAGGCCACTCTTATCGGCCTACCGTATACAAACATGATGACACCATAATTTCTGTTTTTACTGAAAATTTATTTTTTCTCAAATTAACGTTCTCATACAGGCTACTCTTATCGGCCCACCGTATACAAACATGATGACACCATAATTTCAGTTTTTACTGAATATTTGTTTTTTCTCAAATTAACGTTCTCATACAGGCTACTCCTATCGGCCTACCGTATACAAACATGATGACACCATAATTTCAGTTTTTACTGAATGTTTTTTTTTTTTTTTTAAAGTAACGTTCTCATACAGGCCACTCTTATCGGCCTACCGTATACAAACATGATGACACCATAATTTCTGTTTTTACTGAATATTTTTTTTTTCTCAAATTAACGTTCTCATACAGGCTACTCTTATCGGCCTACCGTATACAAACATGATGACACCATAATTTCTGTTTTTACTGAATATTTGTTTTTTCTCAAATTAACGTTCGCATACAGGCTACTCTTATCGGCCTACCGTATACAAACATGATGACACCATAATTTCAGTTTTTACTGAATATTTTTTTTTTCTCAAATTAACGTTCTCTTACAAGCTACACTTATCGGCATACCGTATACAAACATGATGACACCATAATTTCTGTTTTTACTGAATATTTTTTTTTTCTCAAATTAACGTTCTCATACAGGCTACTCTTATCGGCCTACCGTATACAAACATGATGACACCATAATTTCTGTTTTTACTGAATATTTGTTTTTTCTCAAATTAACGTTCTCATACAGGCTACTCTTATCGGCCCACCGTATACAAACATGATGACACCATAATTTCAGTTTTTACTGAAATTTTTTTTTTTTAAAAGTAACGTTCTCTTACAAGCTACACTTATCGGCATACCGTATACAAACATGATGACACCATAATTTCAGTTTTTACTGAAATTTTCTTTTTCTCAAATTAACGTTATCATACAGGCTACTCTTATCGGCCTACCGTATACAAATATGATGACACCATAATTTCAGTTTTTACTGGAATTTTTTTTTTTTTTTTAAAGTAACGTTCTCATACAAGCTACTCTTATCGGCCTACCGACTACAAACATGATGACACCATAATATCAGTTTTTACTGAATGTTTTTTTTTTTTTTAAGTAACGTTCTCATACAAGCTACACTTATCGGCCTACCGTATACAAACATGATGACACCATAATTTCAGTTTTTGCTGAAATTTTTTTTTATTTTTTTAAAGTAACGTTCTCATACAAGCTACACTTATCGGCCTACCGTATAAAAACATGATGACACCATAATTTCAGTTTTTACTGAATGTTTTTTTTTTATTTTTAAAGTAACGTTCTCATACAGCCCACTCTTATCGGCCTACCGTATACAAACATGATGACACCATAATTTTAGTTTTTACTGGAAACTTTTTTTTTTGTCAAATTAACGTTCTCATACAGGCTACTCTTATCGGCCTACCGTATACAAACATGATGACACCATAATATCAGTTTTTACTGAATGTTTTTTTTTTTTTAAGTAACGTTCTCATACAAGCTACACTTATCAGCCTACCGTATACAAACATGATGACACCATAATTTCAGTTTTTGCTGAAATTTTTTTTTATTTTTTTAAAGTAACGTTCTCATACAAGCTACACTTATCGGCCTACCGTATAAAAACATGATGACACCATAATTTCAGTTTTTACTGAATGTTTTTTTTTTTTTTTTAAAGTAACGTTCTCATACAGGCCACTCTTATCGGCCTACCGTATACAAACATGATGACACCATAATTTCTGTTTTTACTGAATATTTTTTTTTTCTCAAATTAACGTTCTCATACAGGCTACTCTTATCGGCCTACCGTATACAAACATGATGACACCATAATTTCTGTTTTTACTGAATATTTGTTTTTTCTCAAATTAACGTTCTCATACAGGCTACTCTTATCGGCCTACCGTATACAAACATGATGACACCATAATTTCTGTTTTTACTGAATATTTTTTTTTTCTCAAATTAACGTTCTCATACAGGCTACTCTTATCGGCCTACCGTATACAAACATGATGACACCATAATTTCTGTTTTTACTGAATATTTGTTTTTTCTCAAATTAACGTTCTCATACAGGCTACTCTTATCGGCCCACCGTATACAAACATGATGACACCATAATTTCAGTTTTTACTGAAATTTTTTTTTTTAAAAGTAACGTTCTCTTACAAGCTACACTTATCGGCATACCGTATACAAACATGATGACACCATAATTTCAGTTTTTACTGAAAATTTTTTTTTCTCAAATTAACGTTCTCATAGACGCTACTCTTATCGGCCTACCGTATACAAACATGATGACACCATAATTTTAGTTTTTACTGGAAACTTTTTTTTTTGTCAAATTAACGTTCTCATACAGGCTACTCTTATCGGCCTACCGTATACAAACATGATGACACCATAATATCAGTTTTTACTGAATGTTTTTTTTTTTTTTAAGTAACGTTCTCATACAAGCTACACTTATCGGCCTACCGTATACAAACATGATGACACCATAATTTCAGTTTTTGCTGAAATTTTTTTTTATTTTTTTAAAGTAACGTTCTCATACAAGCTACACTTATCGGCCTACCGTATACAAACATGATGACACCATAATTTCAGTTTTTACTGAGAATTTTTTTTTCTCAAATTAACGTTCTCATAGACGCTACTCTTATCGGCCTACCGTATACAAACATGATGACACCATAATTTTAGTTTTTACTGAAAACTTTTTTTTTTGTCAAATTAACGTTCTCATACAGGCTACTCTTATCGGCCTACCGTATACAAACATGATGACACCATAATTTTAGTTTTTACTGAAAACTTTTTTTTTTGTCAAATTAACGTTCTCATACAGGCTACTCTTATCGGCCTACCGTATACAAACATGATGACACCATAATTTCAGTTTTTACTGAATGTTTTTTTTTTTTTTTTAAGTAACGTTCTCATACAAGCTACACTTATCGGCCTACCGTATACAAACATGATGACACCATAATTTCTGTTTTTACTGAAAATTTATTTTTTCTCAAATTAACGTTCTCATACAGGCTACTCTTATCGGCCCACCGTATACAAACATGATGACACCATAATTTCAGTTTTTACTGAAATTTTTTTTTTAAAAGTAACGTTCTCTTACAAGCTACACTTATCGGCATACCGTATACAAACATGATGACACCATAATTTCTGTTTTTACTGAATATTTTTTTTTTCTCAAATTAACGTTCTCATACAGGCTACTCTTATCGGCCTACCGTATACAAACATGATGACACCATAATTTCTGTTTTTACTGAATATTTGTTTTTTCTCAAATTAACGTTCTCATACAGGCTACTCTTATCGGCCTACCGTATACAAACATGATGACACCATAATTTCTGTTTTTACTGAAATTTTTTTTTTTAAAGTAACGTTCTTATACAGGCTACTCTTATCGGCCTACCGTATACAAACATGATGACACCATAATTTCAGTTTTTACTGAAATTTCCTTTTTCTCAAATTAACGTTATCATACAGGCTACTCTTATCGGCCTACCGTATACAAATATGATGACACCATAATTTCAGTTTTTACTGGAATTTTTTTTTTTTTTTAAAGTAACGTTCTCATACAAGCTACTCTTATCGGCCTACCGACTACAAACATGATGACACCATAATTTCAGTTTTTACTGGAATGTTTTTTTTTTCTCAAATTAACGTTCTCATACAAGCTACTCTTATCGGCCTACCGTATACAAACAAGATGACACCATAATTTCTGTTTTTACTGAAAATTTATTTTTTCTCAAATTAACGTTCTCATACAGGCTACTCTTATCGGCCCACCGTATACAAACATGATGACACCATAATTTCAGTTTTTACTGAAAATTTATTTTTTCTCAAATTAACGTTCTCATACAGGCTACTCTTATCGGCCCACCGTATACAAACATGATGACACCATAATTTCAGTTTTTACTGAAATTTTTTTTTTAAAAAGTAACGTTCTCTTACAAGCTACACTTATCGGCATACCGTATACAAACATGATGACACCATAATTTCAGTTTTTACTGAAAATTTTTTTTTCTCAAATTAACGTTCTCATAGACGCTACTCTTATCGGCCTACCGTATACAAACATGATGACACCATAATTTTAGTTTTTACTGAAAACTTTTTTTTTTGTCAAATTAACGTTCTCATACAGGCTACTCTTATCGGCCTACCGTATACAAACATGATGACACCATAATTTCAGTTTTTACTGAATGTTTTTTTTTTTTTAAGTAACGTTCTCATACAAGCTACACTTATCGGCCTACCGTATACAAACATGATGACACCATAATTTCAGTTTTTACTGAAATTTCCTTTTTCTCAAATTAACGTTATCATACAGGCTACTCTTATCGGCCTACCGTATACAAACATGATGACACCATAATTTCAGTTTTTACTGGAATTTTTTTTTTTTTTTAAAGTAATGTTCTCATACAAGCTACACTTATCGGCCTACCGTATACAAACATGATGACACCATAATTTCTGTTTTTACTGAAATTTTTTTTTTTTTAAAGTAACGTTCTCTTACAAGCTACAGTTATCGGTATACCGTATACAAACATGATGACACCATAATTTCAGTTTTTACTGGAATTTTTTTTTTTTTTTAAAGTAACGTTCTCATACAGGCCACTCTTATCGGCCTACCGTATACAAACATGATGACACCATAATTTCTGTTTTTACTGAAAATTTATTTTTTCTCAAATTAACGTTCTCATACAGGCTACTCTTATCGGCCCACCGTATACAAACATGATGACACCATAATTTCAGTTTTTACTGAATATTTGTTTTTTCTCAAATTAACGTTCTCATACAGGCTACTCTTATCGGCCTACCGTATACAAACATGATGACACCATAATTTCTGTTTTTACTGAAATTTTTTTTTTTAAAAGTAACGTTCTCTTACAAGCTATACTTATCGGCATACCGTATCCAAACATGATGACACCATAATTTCAGTTTTTACTGAATGTTTTTTTTTTTTTTTAAAGTAACGTTCTCATACAGGCCACTCTTATCGGCCTACCGTATACAAACATGATGACACCATAATTTCTGTTTTTACTGAAAATTTATTTTTTCTCAAATTAACGTTCTCATACAAGCTACACTTATCGGCCTACCGTATACAAACATGATGACACCATAATATCAGTTTTTACTGAATGTTTTTTTTTTTTTTAAGTAACGTTCTCATACAAGCTACACTTATCGGCCTACCGTATACAAACATGACACCATAATTTCAGTTTTTGCTGAAATTTTTTTTTATTTTTTTAAAGTAACGTTCTCATACAAGCTACACTTATCGGCCTACCGTATAAAAACATGATGACACCATAATTTCAGTTTTTACTGAATGTTTTTTTTTTATTTTTAAAGTAACGTTCTCATACAGGCCACTCTTATCGGCCTACCGTATACAAACATGATGACACCATAATTTCAGTTTTTACTGAAAATTTTTTTTTCTCAAATTAACGTTCTTATAGACGCTACTCTTATCGGCCTACCGTATACAAACATGATGACACCATAATTTTAGTTTTTACTGAAAACTTTTTTTTTTGTCAAATTAACGTTCTCATACAGGCTACTCTTATCGGCCCACCGTATACAAACATGATGACACCATAATTTCAGTTTTTACTGAAATTTTTTTTTTTAAAAGTAACGTTCTCTTACAAGCTACACTTATCGGCATACCGTATACAAACATGATGACACCATAATTTCAGTTTTTACTGAAAATTTTTTTTTCTCAAATTAACGTTCTCATAGACGCTACTCTTATCGGCCTACCGTATACAAACATGATGACACCATAATTTTAGTTTTTACTGAAAACTTTTTTTTTTGTCAAATTAACGTTCTCATACAGGCTACTCTTATCGGCCCACCGTATACAAACATGATGACACCATAATTTCAGTTTTTACTGAATGTTTTTTTTTTTTTTTTAAAGTAACGTTCTCATACAGGCCACTCTTATCGGCCTACCGTATACAAACATGATGACACCATAATTTCTGTTTTTACTGAAAATTTATTTTTTCTCAAATTAACGTTCTCATACAGGCTACTCTTATCGGCCCACCGTATACAAACATGATGACACCATAATTTCAGTTTTTACTGAAATTTTTTTTTTTAAAAGTAACGTTCTCTTACAAGCTACACTTATCGGCATACCGTATACAAACATGATGACACCATAATTTCTGTTTTTACTGAATATTTTTTTTTTCTCAAATTAACGTTCTCATACAGGCTACTCTTATCGGCCTACCGTATACAAACATGATGACACCATAATTTCTGTTTTTACTGAATATTTGTTTTTTCTCAAATTAACGTTCTCATACAGGCTACTCTTATCGGCCTACCGTATACAAACATGATGACACCATAATTTCAGTTTTTACTGAATATTTTTTTTTTCTCAAATTAACGTTCTCTTACAAGCTACACTTATCGGCATACCGTATACAAACATGATGACACCATAATTTCTGTTTTTACTGAATATTTTTTTTTTCTCAAATTAACGTTCTCATACAGGCTACTCTTATCGGCCTACCGTATACAAACATGATGACACCATAATTTCTGTTTTTACTGAATATTTGTTTTTTCTCAAATTAACGTTCTCATACAGGCTACTCTTATCGGCCCACCGTATACAAACATGATGACACCATAATTTCAGTTTTTACTGAAATTTTTTTTTTTAAAAGTAACGTTCTCTTACAAGCTACACCTATCGGCATACCGTATACAAACATGATGACACCATAATTTCAGTTTTTACTGAAAATTTTTTTTTCTCAAATTAACGTTCTCATAGACGCTACTCTTATCGGCCTACCGTATACAAACATGATGACACCATAATTTTAGTTTTTACTGAAAACTTTTTTTTTTGTCAAATTAACGTTCTCATACAGGCTACTCTTATCGGCCTACCGTATACAAACATGATGACACCATAATATCAGTTTTTACTGAATGTTTTTTTTTTTTTTAAGTAACGTTCTCATACAAGCTACACTTATCGGCCTACCGTATACAAACATGATGACACCATAATTTCAGTTTTTGCTGAAATTTTTTTTTATTTTTTTAAAGTAACGTTCTCATACAAGCTACACTTATCGGCCTACCGTATAAAAACATGATGACACCATAATTTCAGTTTTTACTGAATGTTTTTTTTTTATTTTTAAAGTAACGTTCTCATACAGCCCACTCTTATCGGCCTACCGTATACAAACATGATGACACCATAATTTCAGTTTTTACTGAGAATTTTTTTTTCTCAAATTAACGTTCTCATAGACGCTACTCTTATCGGCCTACCGTATACAAACATGATGACACCATAATTTTAGTTTTTACTGAAAACTTTTTTTTTTGTCAAATTAACGTACTCATACAGGCTACTCTTATCGGCCCACCGTATACAAACATGATGACACCATAATTTCAGTTTTTACTGAAATTTTTTTTTTTAAAAGTAACGTTCTCTTACAAGCTACACTTATCGGCATACCGTATACAAACATGATGACACCATAATTTCAGTTTTTACTGAAAATTTTTTTTTCTCAAATTAACGTTCTCATAGACGCTACTCTTATCGGCCTACCGTATACAAACATGATGACACCATAATTTTAGTTTTTACTGAAAACTTTTTTTTTTGTCAAATTAACGTTCTCATACAGGCTACTCTTATCGGCCTACCGTATACAAACATGATGACACCATAATTTCTGTTTTTACTGAAATTTTTTTTTTTAAAGTAACGTTCTTATACAGGCTACTCTTATCGGCCTACCGTATACAAACATGATGACACCATAATTTCAGTTTTTACTGAAAATTTATTTTTTCTCAAATTAACGTTCTCATACAAGCTACACTTATCGGCCTACCGTATACAAACATGATGACACCATAATATCAGTTTTTACTGAATGTTTTTTTTTTTTTTAAGTAACGTTCTCATACAAGCTACACTTATCGGCCTACCGTATACAAACATGACACCATAATTTCAGTTTTTGCTGAAATTTTTTTTTATTTTTTTAAAGTAACGTTCTCATACAAGCTACACTTATCGGCCTACCGTATAAAAACATGATGACACCATAATTTCAGTTTTTACTGAATGTTTTTTTTTTATTTTTAAAGTAACGTTCTCATACAGGCCACTCTTATCGGCCTACCGTATACAAACATGATGACACCATAATTTCAGTTTTTACTGAAAATTTTTTTTTCTCAAATTAACGTTCTTATAGACGCTACTCTTATCGGCCTACCGTATACAAACATGATGACACCATAATTTTAGTTTTTACTGAAAACTTTTTTTTTTGTCAAATTAACGTTCTCATACAGGCTACTCTTATCGGCCCACCGTATACAAACATGATGACACCATAATTTCAGTTTTTACTGAAATTTTTTTTTTTAAAAGTAACGTTCTCTTACAAGCTACACTTATCGGCATACCGTATACAAACATGATGACACCATAATTTCAGTTTTTACTGAAAATTTTTTTTTCTCAAATTAACGTTCTCATACAGGCTACTCTTATCGGCCTACCGTATACAAACATGATGACACCATAATTTTAGTTTTTACTGAAAACTTTTTTTTTTGTCAAATTAACGTTCTCATACAGGCTACTCTTATCGGCCCACCGTATACAAACATGATGACACCATAATTTCAGTTTTTACTGAATGTTTTTTTTTTTTTTTTAAAGTAACGTTCTCATACAGGCCACTCTTATCGGCCTACCGTATACAAACATGATGACACCATAATTTCTGTTTTTACTGAAAATTTATTTTTTCTCAAATTAACGTTCTCATACAGGCTACTCTTATCGGCCCACCGTATACAAACATGATGACACCATAATTTCAGTTTTTACTGAAATTTTTTTTTTTAAAAGTAACGTTCTCTTACAAGCTACACTTATCGGCATACCGTATACAAACATGATGACACCATAATTTCTGTTTTTACTGAATATTTTTTTTTTCTCAAATTAACGTTCTCATACAGGCTACTCTTATCGGCCTACCGTATACAAACATGATGACACCATAATTTCTGTTTTTACTGAATATTTGTTTTTTCTCAAATTAACGTTCTCATACAGGCTACTCTTATCGGCCTACCGTATACAAACATGATGACACCATAATTTCAGTTTTTACTGAATATTTTTTTTTTCTCAAATTAACGTTCTCTTACAAGCTACACTTATCGGCATACCGTATACAAACATGATGACACCATAATTTCTGTTTTTACTGAATATTTTTTTTTTCTCAAATTAACGTTCTCATACAGGCTACTCTTATCGGCCTACCGTATACAAACATGATGACACCATAATTTCTGTTTTTACTGAATATTTGTTTTTTCTCAAATTAACGTTCTCATACAGGCTACTCTTATCGGCCCACCGTATACAAACATGATGACACCATAATTTCAGTTTTTACTGAAATTTTTTTTTTTAAAAGTAACGTTCTCTTACAAGCTACACTTATCGGCATACCGTATACAAACATGATGACACCATAATTTCAGTTTTTACTGAAAATTTTTTTTTCTCAAATTAACGTTCTCATAGACGCTACTCTTATCGGCCTACCGTATACAAACATGATGACACCATAATTTTAGTTTTTACTGAAAACTTTTTTTTTTGTCAAATTAACGTTCTCATACAGGCTACTCTTATCGGCCTACCGTATACAAACATGATGACACCATAATATCAGTTTTTACTGAATGTTTTTTTTTTTTTTAAGTAACGTTCTCATACAAGCTACACTTATCGGCCTACCGTATACAAACATGATGACACCATAATTTCAGTTTTTGCTGAAATTTTTTTTTATTTTTTTAAAGTAACGTTCTCATACAAGCTACACTTATCGGCCTACCGTATAAAAACATGATGACACCATAATTTCAGTTTTTACTGAATGTTTTTTTTTTATTTTTAAAGTAACGTTCTCATACAGCCCACTCTTATCGGCCTACCGTATACAAACATGATGACACCATAATTTCAGTTTTTACTGAGAATTTTTTTTTCTCAAATTAACGTTCTCATAGACGCTACTCTTATCGGCCTACCGTATACAAACATGATGACACCATAATTTTAGTTTTTACTGAAAACTTTTTTTTTTGTCAAATTAACGTTCTCATACAGGCTACTCTTATCGGCCCACCGTATACAAACATGATGACACCATAATTTCAGTTTTTACTGAAATTTTTTTTTTTAAAAGTAACGTTCTCTTACAAGCTACACTTATCGGCATACCGTATACAAACATGATGACACCATAATTTCAGTTTTTACTGAAAATTTTTTTTTCTCAAATTAACGTTCTCATAGACGCTACTCTTATCGGCCTACCGTATACAAACATGATGACACCATAATTTTAGTTTTTACTGAAAACTTTTTTTTTTGTCAAATTAACGTTCTCATACAGGCTACTCTTATCGGCCCACCGTATACAAACATGATGACACCATAATTTCTGTTTTTACTGAAATTTTTTTTTTTAAAAGTAACGTTCTCTTACAAGCTACACTTATCGGCATACCGTATACAAACATGATGACACCATAATTTCAGTTTTTACTGAAAATTTTTTTTTCTCAAATTAACGTTCTCATAGACGCTACTCTTATCGGCCTACCGTATACAAACATGATGACACCATAATTTTAGTTTTTACTGAAAACTTTTTTTTTTGTCAAATTAACGTTCTCATACAGGCTACTCTTATCGGCCCACCGTATACAAACATGATGACACCATAATTTCAGTTTTTACTGAATGTTTTTTTTTTTTTTTTAAAGTAACGTTCTCATACAGGCCACTCTTATCGGCCTACCGTATACAAACATGATGACACCATAATTTCTGTTTTTACTGAAAATTTATTTTTTCTCAAATTAACGTTCTCATACAGGCTACTCTTATCGGCCCACCGTATACAAACATGATGACACCATAATTTCAGTTTTTACTGAAATTTTTTTTTTTAAAAGTAACGTTCTCTTACAAGCTACACTTATCGGCATACCGTATACAAACATGATGACACCATAATTTCTGTTTTTACTGAATATTTTTTTTTTCTCAAATTAACGTTCTCATACAGGCTACTCTTATCGGCCTACCGTATACAAACATGATGACACCATAATTTCTGTTTTTACTGAATATTTGTTTTTTCTCAAATTAACGTTCTCATACAGGCTACTCTTATCGGCCTACCGTATACAAACATGATGACACCATAATTTCAGTTTTTACTGAATATTTTTTTTTTCTCAAATTAACGTTCTCTTACAAGCTACACTTATCGGCATACCGTATACAAACATGATGACACCATAATTTCTGTTTTTACTGAATATTTTTTTTTTCTCAAATTAACGTTCTCATACAGGCTACTCTTATCGGCCTACCGTATACAAACATGATGACACCATAATTTCTGTTTTTACTGAATATTTGTTTTTTCTCAAATTAACGTTCTCATACAGGCTACTCTTATCGGCCCACCGTATACAAACATGATGACACCATAATTTCAGTTTTTACTGAAATTTTTTTTTTTAAAAGTAACGTTCTCTTACAAGCTACACTTATCGGCATACCGTATACAAACATGATGACACCATAATTTCAGTTTTTACTGAAAATTTTTTTTTCTCAAATTAACGTTCTCATAGACGCTACTCTTATCGGCCTACCGTATACAAACATGATGACACCATAATTTTAGTTTTTACTGAAAACTTTTTTTTTTGTCAAATTAACGTTCTCATACAGGCTACTCTTATCGGCCTACCGTATACAAACATGATGACACCATAATATCAGTTTTTACTGAATGTTTTTTTTTTTTTTAAGTAACGTTCTCATACAAGCTACACTTATCGGCCTACCGTATACAAACATGATGACACCATAATTTCAGTTTTTGCTGAAATTTTTTTTTATTTTTTTAAAGTAACGTTCTCATACAAGCTACACTTATCGGCCTACCGTATAAAAACATGATGACACCATAATTTCAGTTTTTACTGAATGTTTTTTTTTTATTTTTAAAGTAACGTTCTCATACAGCCCACTCTTATCGGCCTACCGTATACAAACATGATGACACCATAATTTCAGTTTTTACTGAGAATTTTTTTTTCTCAAATTAACGTTCTCATAGACGCTACTCTTATCGGCCTACCGTATACAAACATGATGACACCATAATTTTAGTTTTTACTGAAAACTTTTTTTTTTGTCAAATTAACGTTCTCATACAGGCTACTCTTATCGGCCCACCGTATACAAACATGATGACACCATAATTTCAGTTTTTACTGAAATTTTTTTTTTTAAAAGTAACGTTCTCTTACAAGCTACACTTATCGGCATACCGTATACAAACATGATGACACCATAATTTCAGTTTTTACTGAAAATTTTTTTTTCTCAAATTAACGTTCTCATAGACGCTACTCTTATCGGCCTACCGTATACAAACATGATGACACCATAATTTTAGTTTTTACTGAAAACTTTTTTTTTTGTCAAATTAACGTTCTCATACAGGCTACTCTTATCGGCCTACCGTATACAAACATGATGACACCATAATTTCAGTTTTTACTGAATGTTTTTTTTTTTTTTTTAAGTAACGTTCTCATACAAGCTACACTTATCGGCCTACCGTATACAAACATGATGACACCATAATTTCTGTTTTTACTGAAAATTTATTTTTTCTCAAATTAACGTTCTCATACAGGCTACTCTTATCGGCCCACCGTATACAAACATGATGACACCATAATTTCAGTTTTTACTGAAATTTTTTTTTTAAAAGTAACGTTCTCTTACAAGCTACACTTATCGGCATACCGTATACAAACATGATGACACCATAATTTCTGTTTTTACTGAATATTTTTTTTTTCTCAAATTAACGTTCTCATACAGGCTACTCTTATCGGCCTACCGTATACAAACATGATGACACCATAATTTCTGTTTTTACTGAATATTTGTTTTTTCTCAAATTAACGTTCTCATACAGGCTACTCTTATCGGCCTACCGTATACAAACATGATGACACCATAATTTCTGTTTTTACTGAAATTTTTTTTTTTAAAGTAACGTTCTTATACAGGCTACTCTTATCGGCCTACCGTATACAAACATGATGACACCATAATTTCAGTTTTTACTGAAATTTCCTTTTTCTCAAATTAACGTTATCATACAGGCTACTCTTATCGGCCTACCGTATACAAATATGATGACACCATAATTTCAGTTTTTACTGGAATTTTTTTTTTTTTTTAAAGTAACGTTCTCATACAAGCTACTCTTATCGGCCTACCGACTACAAACATGATGACACCATAATTTCAGTTTTTACTGGAATGTTTTTTTTTTCTCAAATTAACGTTCTCATACAAGCTACTCTTATCGGCCTACCGTATACAAACATGATGACACCATAATTTCTGTTTTTACTGAAAATTTATTTTTTCTCAAATTAACGTTCTCATACAGGCTACTCTTATCGGCCCACCGTATACAAACATGATGACACCATAATTTCAGTTTTTACTGAAAATTTATTTTTTCTCAAATTAACGTTCTCATACAGGCTACTCTTATCGGCCCACCGTATACAAACATGATGACACCATAATTTCAGTTTTTACTGAAATTTTTTTTTTAAAAAGTAACGTTCTCTTACAAGCTACACTTATCGGCATACCGTATACAAACATGATGACACCATAATTTCAGTTTTTACTGAAAATTTTTTTTTCTCAAATTAACGTTCTCATAGACGCTACTCTTATCGGCCTACCGTATACAAACATGATGACACCATAATTTTAGTTTTTACTGAAAACTTTTTTTTTTGTCAAATTAACGTTCTCATACAGGCTACTCTTATCGGCCTACCGTATACAAACATGATGACACCATAATTTCAGTTTTTACTGAATGTTTTTTTTTTTTTTAAGTAACGTTCTCATACAAGCTACACTTATCGGCCTACCGTATACAAACATGATGACACCATAATTTCAGTTTTTGCTGAAATTTTTTTTTATTTTTTTAAAGTAACGTTCTCATACAAGCTACAGTTATCGGCCTACCGTATACAAACATGATGACACCATAATTTCAGTTTTTACTGGAATTTTTTTTTTTTTTTTAAAGTAACGTTCTCATACAAGCTACACTTATCGGCCTACCGTATACAAACATGATGACACCATAATTTCTGTTTTTACTGAAATTTTTTTTTTTTTAAAGTAACGTTCTCTTACAAGCTACACTTATCGGCCTACCGTATACAAACATGATGACACCATAATATCAGTTTTTACTGAATGTTTTTTTTTTTTTTAAAGTAACGTTCTCATACAGGCCACTCTTATCGGCCTACCGTATACAAACATGATGACACCATAATTTCTGTTTTTACTGAAAATTTATTTTTTCTCAAATTAACGTTCTCATACAGGCTACTCTTATCGGCCCACCGTATACAAACATGATGACACCATAATTTTAGTTTTTACTGAAAACTTTTTTTTTTGTCAAATTAACGTTCTCATACAGGCTACTCTTATCGGCCTACCGTATACAAACATGATGACACCATAATATCAGTTTTTACTGAATGTTTTTTTTTTTTTTAAGTAACGTTCTCATACAAGCTACACTTATCGGCCTACCGTATACAAACATGATGACACCATAATTTCAGTTTTTGCTGAAATTTTTTTTTATTTTTTTAAAGTAACGTTCTCATACAAGCTACACTTATCGGCCTACCGTATAAAAACATGATGACACCATAATTTCAGTTTTTACTGAATGTTTTTTTTTTATTTTTAAAGTAACGTTCTCATACAGCCCACTCTTATCGGCCTACCGTATACAAACATGATGACACCATAATTTCAGTTTTTACTGAGAATTTTTTTTTCTCAAATTAACGTTCTCAATGACGCTACTCTTATCGGCCTACCGTATACAAACATGATGACACCATAATTTTAGTTTTTACTGAAAACTTTTTTTTTTGTCAAATTAACGTTCTCATACAGGCTACTCTTATCGGCCCACCGTATACAAACATGATGACACCATAATTTCAGTTTTTACTGAAATTTTTTTTTTTAAAAGTAACGTTCTCTTACAAGCTACACTTATCGGCATACCGTATACAAACATGATGACACCATAATTTCAGTTTTTACTGAAAATTTTTTTTTCTCAAATTAACGTTCTCATAGACGCTACTCTTATCGGCCTACCGTATACAAACATGATGACACCATAATTTTAGTTTTTACTGAAAACTTTTTTTTTTGTCAAATTAACGTTCTCATACAGGCTACTCTTATCGGCCTACCGTATACAAACATGATGACACCATAATTTCAGTTTTTACTGAATGTTTTTTTTTTTTTTTTAAGTAACGTTCTCATACAAGCTACACTTATCGGCCTACCGTATACAAACATGATGACACCATAATTTCTGTTTTTACTGAAAATTTATTTTTTCTCAAATTAACGTTCTCATACAGGCTACTCTTATCGGCCCACCGTATACAAACATGATGACACCATAATTTCAGTTTTTACTGAAATTTTTTTTTTAAAAGTAACGTTCTCTTACAAGCTACACTTATCGGCATACCGTATACAAACATGATGACACCATAATTTCTGTTTTTACTGAATATTTTTTTTTTCTCAAATTAACGTTCTCATACAGGCTACTCTTATCGGCCTACCGTATACAAACATGATGACACCATAATTTCTGTTTTTACTGAATATTTGTTTTTTCTCAAATTAACGTTCTCATACAGGCTACTCTTATCGGCCTACCGTATACAAACATGATGACACCATAATTTCTGTTTTTACTGAAATTTTTTTTTTTAAAGTAACGTTCTTATACAGGCTACTCTTATCGGCCTACCGTATACAAACATGATGACACCATAATTTCAGTTTTTACTGAAATTTCCTTTTTCTCAAATTAACGTTATCATACAGGCTACTCTTATCGGCCTACCGTATACAAATATGATGACACCATAATTTCAGTTTTTACTGGAATTTTTTTTTTTTTTTAAAGTAACGTTCTCATACAAGCTACTCTTATCGGCCTACCGACTACAAACATGATGACACCATAATTTCAGTTTTTACTGGAATGTTTTTTTTTTCTCAAATTAACGTTCTCATACAAGCTACTCTTATCGGCCTACCGTATACAAACATGATGACACCATAATTTCTGTTTTTACTGAAAATTTATTTTTTCTCAAATTAACGTTCTCATACAGGCTACTCTTATCGGCCCACCGTATACAAACATGATGACACCATAATTTCAGTTTTTACTGAAAATTTATTTTTTCTCAAATTAACGTTCTCATACAGGCTACTCTTATCGGCCCACCGTATACAAACATGATGACACCATAATTTCAGTTTTTACTGAAATTTTTTTTTTAAAAAGTAACGTTCTCTTACAAGCTACACTTATCGGCATACCGTATACAAACATGATGACACCATAATTTCAGTTTTTACTGAAAATTTTTTTTTCTCAAATTAACGTTCTCATAGACGCTACTCTTATCGGCCTACCGTATACAAACATGATGACACCATAATTTTAGTTTTTACTGAAAACTTTTTTTTTTGTCAAATTAACGTTCTCATACAGGCTACTCTTATCGGCCTACCGTATACAAACATGATGACACCATAATTTCAGTTTTTACTGAATGTTTTTTTTTTTTTTAAGTAACGTTCTCATACAAGCTACACTTATCGGCCTACCGTATACAAACATGATGACACCATAATTTCAGTTTTTGCTGAAATTTTTTTTTATTTTTTTAAAGTAACGTTCTCATACAAGCTACAGTTATCGGCCTACCGTATACAAACATGATGACACCATAATTTCAGTTTTTACTGGAATTTTTTTTTTTTTTTAAAGTAACGTTCTCATACAAGCTACACTTATCGGCCTACCGTATACAAACATGATGACACCATAATTTCTGTTTTTACTGAAATTTTTTTTTTTTTAAAGTAACGTTCTCTTACAAGCTACAGTTATCGGCATACCGTATACAAACATGATGACACCATAATTTCAGTTTTTACTGGAATTTTTTTTTTTTTTTAAAGTAACGTTCTCATACAGGCCACTCTTATCGGCCTACCGTATACAAACATGATGACACCATAATTTCTGTTTTTACTGAAAATTTATTTTTTCTCAAATTAACGTTCTCATACAGGCTACTCTTATCGGCCCACCGTATACAAACATGATGACACCATAATTTCAGTTTTTACTGAATATTTGTTTTTTCTCAAATTAACGTTCTCATACAGGCTACTCTTATCGGCCTACCGTATACAAACATGATGACACCATAATTTCTGTTTTTACTGAAATTTTTTTTTTTAAAAGTAACGTTCTCTTACAAGCTACACTTATCGGCATACCGTATCCAAACATGATGACACCATAATTTCAGTTTTTACTGAATGTTTTTTTTTTTTTTTTTAAAGTAACGTTCTCATACAGGCCACTCTTATCGGCCTACCGTATACAAACATGATGACACCATAATTTCTGTTTTTACTGAAAATTTATTTTTTCTCAAATTAACGTTCTCATACAAGCTACACTTATCGGCCTACCGTATACAAACATGATGACACCATAATTTCAGTTTTTACTGAAAATTTTTTTCTTCTCAAATTAACGTTCACATACAAGCTACTCTTATCGGCCTACCGTATACAAACATGATGACACCATAATTTTAGTTCTAACTGAAAATTTATTTTTTCTCAAATTAACGTTCTCATACAGGCTACTCTTATCGGCCCACCGTATACAAACATGATGACACCATAATTTCAGTTTTTACTGAAATTTTTTTTTTAAAAGTAACGTTCTCTTACAAGCTACACTTATCGGCATACCGTATACAAACATGATGACACCATAATTTCTGTTTTTACTGAATATTTTTTTTTTCTCAAATTAACGTTCTCATACAGGCTACTCTTATCGGCCTACCGTATACAAACATGATGACACCATAATTTCTGTTTTTACTGAATATTTGTTTTTTCTCAAATTAACGTTCTCATACAGGCTACTCTTATCGGCCTACCGTATACAAACATGATGACACCATAATTTCTGTTTTTACTGAAATTTTTTTTTTTAAAGTAACGTTCTTATACAGGCTACTCTTATCGGCCTACCGTATACAAACATGATGACACCATAATTTCAGTTTTTACTGAAATTTCCTTTTTCTCAAATTAACGTTATCATACAGGCTACTCTTATCGGCCTACCGTATACAAATATGATGACACCATAATTTCAGTTTTTACTGGAATTTTTTTTTTTTTTTAAAGTAACGTTCTCATACAAGCTACTCTTATCGGCCTACCGACTACAAACATGATGACACCATAATTTCAGTTTTTACTGGAATGTTTTTTTTTTCTCAAATTAACGTTCTCATACAAGCTACTCTTATCGGCCTACCGTATACAAACATGATGACACCATAATTTCTGTTTTTACTGAAAATTTATTTTTTCTCAAATTAACGTTCTCATACAGGCTACTCTTATCGGCCCACCGTATACAAACATGATGACACCATAATTTCAGTTTTTACTGAAAATTTATTTTTTCTCAAATTAACGTTCTCATACAGGCTACTCTTATCGGCCCACCGTATACAAACATGATGACACCATAATTTCAGTTTTTACTGAAATTTTTTTTTTAAAAAGTAACGTTCTCTTACAAGCTACACTTATCGGCATACCGTATACAAACATGATGACACCATAATTTCAGTTTTTACTGAAAATTTTTTTTTTCTCAAATTAACGTTCTCATAGACGCTACTCTTATCGGCCTACCGTATACAAACATGATGACACCATAATTTTAGTTTTTACTGAAAACTTTTTTTTTTGTCAAATTAACGTTCTCATACAGGCTACTCTTATCGGCCTACCGTATACAAACATGATGACACCATAATTTCAGTTTTTACTGAATGTTTTTTTTTTTTTTAAGTAACGTTCTCATACAAGCTACACTTATCGGCCTACCGTATACAAACATGATGACACCATATTTCAGTTTTTGCTGAAATTTTTTTTTATTTTTTTAAAGTAACGTTCTCATACAAGCTACAGTTATCGGCCTACCGTATACAAACATGATGACACCATAATTTCAGTTTTTACTGGAATTTTTTTTTTTTTTTAAAGTAACGTTCTCATACAAGCTACACTTATCGGCCTACCGTATACAAACATGATGACACCATAATTTCTGTTTTTACTGAAATTTTTTTTTTTTTAAAGTAACGTTCTCTTACAAGCTACAGTTATCGGCATACCGTATACAAACATGATGACACCATAATTTCAGTTTTTACTGGAATTTTTTTTTTTTTTTAAAGTAACGTTCTCATACAGGCCACTCTTATCGGCCTACCGTATACAAACATGATGACACCATAATTTCTGTTTTTACTGAAAATTTATTTTTTCTCAAATTAACGTTCTCATACAGGCTACTCTTATCGGCCCACCGTATACAAACATGATGACACCATAATTTCAGTTTTTACTGAATATTTGTTTTTTCTCAAATTAACGTTCTCATACAGGCTACTCTTATCGGCCTACCGTATACAAACATGATGACACCATAATTTCTGTTTTTACTGAAATTTTTTTTTTTAAAAGTAACGTTCTCTTACAAGCTACACTTATCGGCATACCGTATCCAAACATGATGACACCATAATTTCAGTTTTTACTGAATGTTTTTTTTTTTTTTTTAAAGTAACGTTCTCATACAGGCCACTCTTATCGGCCTACCGTATACAAACATGATGACACCATAATTTCTGTTTTTACTGAAAATTTATTTTTTCTCAAATTAACGTTCTCATACAAGCTACACTTATCGGCCTACCGTATACAAACATGATGACACCATAATTTCAGTTTTTACTGAAAATTTTTTTCTTCTCAAATTAACGTTCACATACAAGCTACTCTTATCGGCCTACCGTATACAAACATGATGACACCATAATTTTAGTTCTAACTGAAAATTTATTTTTTCTCAAATTAACGTTCTCATACAGGCTACTCTTATCGGCCTACCGTATACAAACATGATGACACCATAATTTTTGTTTTTACCAAAAAAATTTTTTTTCCCTCAAATTAACGTTCTTATACAAGCTACTCTTATCGGCCTACCATATACAAACATGATGACACCATAATTTCAGTTTTTACTGAATTTTTTTTTTTTCTCAAATTAACGTTCTCATACAACCTACTCTTATCGGCCTACCGTATACAAACATGATGACACCATAATTTCAGTTTTTACTGAATGTTTTTTTTTATTTTAAAGTAACGTTCTCATACAAGCTACACTTATCGGCCTACCGTATACAAACATGATGACACCATAATTTCAGTTTTTACTGAAAATTTTTTTTTCTCAAATTAACGTTCTCATAGACGCTACTCTTATCGGTCTACCGTATACAAACATGATGACACCATAATTTTAGTTTTTACTGAAAACTTTTTTTTTTGTCAAATTAACGTTCAAATACAGGCTACTCTTATCGGCCTACCGTATACAAACATGATGACACCATAATTTCAGTTTTTACTGAATGTTTTTTTTTTTTTAAGTAACTTTCTCATACAAGCTACACTTATCGGCCTACCGTATACAAACATGATGACACCATAATTTCAGTTTTTGCTGAAATTTTTTTTTATTTTTTTAAAGTAACGTTCTCATACAAGCTACACTTATCGGCCTACCGTATAAAAACATGATGACACCATAACTTCAGTTTTTACTGAATTTTTTTTTTTTTCTCAAATTAACGTTCTCATACAACCTACTCTTATCGGCCTACCGTATACAAACATGATGACACCATAATTTCAGTTTTTACTGAATGTTTTTTTTTTTTAAAGTAACGTTCTCATACAAGCTACACTTATCGGCCTACCGTATACAAACATGATGACACCATAATTTCTGTTTTTACTGAAATTTTTTTTTTTTTCAAGTAACGTTCTCATACAAGCTACACTTATCGGCCTACCCTATACAAACATGATGACACCATAATTTCAGTTTTTGCTGAAATTTTTTTTTTTTTTTTTAAAGTAACGTTCTCATACAAGCTACACTTATCGGCCTACCGTATACAAACATGATGACACCATAACTTCAGTTTTTACTGAATTTTTTTTTTTTCTCAAATTAACGTTCTCATACAACCTACTCCTATCGGCCTACCGTATACAAACATGATGACACCATAATTTCAGTTTTTACTGAAAACTTTTTTTTTTGTCAAATTAACGTTCCCATACAGACTACTCTTATCGGCCTACCGTATACAAACATGATGACACCATAATTTCAGTTTTTACTGAATATTTTTTTTTCTCAAATTAACGTTCTCATACCACCTACTTTTATCGGCCTACCGTATACAAATATGATGACACCATAATTTCAGTTTTTACTGAATATTTTTTTTTTCTCAAATTAACGTTCTCATACAGGCTACTTCTATCGGCCTACCGTATACAAACATGATGACACCATAATTTCTGTTTTTACTGAAATTTTTTTTTTTAAAAGTAACGTTCTCATACAAGCTACACTTATCGGCCTACCGTATACAAACATGATGACACCATAATTTCAGTTTTCACTGAATATTTTTTTTTCTCAAATTAACGTTCTCATACCACCTACTTTTATCGGCCTACCGTATACAAATATGATGACACCATAATTTCAGTTTTTCTCAAATTAACGTTCTCATACAAGCTACACTTATCGGCATACCGTATACAAACATGATGACACCATAATTTCAGTTTTTACTGAATGTTTTTTTTTTTTTTTTTTAAAGTAACGTTCTCATACAGGCCACTCTTATCGGCCTACCGTATACAAACATGACGACACCATAATTTCTGTTTTTACTGAAAATTTATTTTTTCTCAAATTAACGTTCTCATACAGGCTACTCTTATCGGCCCACCGTATACAAACATGATGACACCATAATTTCAGTTTTTACTGAAATTTTTTTTTCTCAAATTAACGTTCTCATATACGCTACTCTTATCGGCCTACCGTATACAAACATGATGACACCATAATTTTAGTTTTTACTGAAAACTTTTTTTTTTGTCAAATTAACGTTCTCATACAGGCTACTCTTATCGGCCTACCGTATACAAACATGATGACACCATAATTTCAGTTTTTACTGAAATTTTTTTTTCTCAAATTAACGTTCTCATAGACGCTACTCTTATCGGCCTACCGTATACAAACATGATGACACCATAATTTCAGTTTTTACTGAATGTTTTTTTTTTTTTTTTAAAGTAACGTTCTCATACAAGCTACACTTATCGGCCTACCGTATACAAACATGATGACACCATAATTTCTTTTTTTACTGAAATTTTTTTTTTTTTCAAGTAACGTTCTCATACAAGCTACACTTATTGGCCTACCCTATACAAACATGATGACACCATAATTTCAGTTTTTGCTGAAATTTTTTTTTTTTTTTTTAAAGTAACGTTCTCATACAAGCTACACTTATCGGCCTACCGTATACAAACATGATGACACCATAACTTCAGTTTTTACTGAATTTTTTTTTTTTCTCAAATTAACGTTCTCATACAACCTACTCCTATCGGCCTACCGTATACAAACATGATGACACCATAATTTCAGTTTTTACTGAAAACTTTTTTTTTTGTCAAATTAACGTTCCCATACAGACTACTCTTATCGGCCTACCGTATACAAACATGATGACACCATAATTTCAGTTTTTACTGGAATTTTTTTTTTTTTTAAAGTAACGTTCTCATACAAGCTACACTTATCGGCCTACCGTATACAAACATGATGACACCATAATTTCAGTTTTCACTGAATATTTTTTTTTCTCAAATTAACGTTCTCATACCACCTACTTTTATCGGCCTACCGTATACAAATATGATGACACCATAATTTCAGTTTTTCTCAAATTAACGTTCTCATACCACCTACTTTTATCGGCCTACCGTATACAAATATGATGACACCATAATTTCAGTTTTTACTGGAATTTTTTTTTTTTTTAAAGTAACGTTCTCATACAAGCTACACTTATCGGCCTACCGTATACAAACATGATGACACCATAATTTCAGTTTTCACTGAATATTTTTTTTTCTCAAATTAACGTTCTCATACCACCTACTTTTATCGGCCTACCGTATACAAACATGATGACACCATAATTTCAGTTTTTACTGAAAATTTTTTTCTTCTCAAATTAACGTTCACATACAAGCTACTCTTATCGGCCTACCGTATACAAACATGATGACACCATAATTTTAGTTCTAACTGAAAATTTATTTTTTCTCAAATTAACGTTCTCATACAGGCTACTCTTATCGGCCTACCGTATACAAACATGATGACACCATAATTTTTGTTTTTACCAAAAAAATTTTTTTTCCCTCAAATTAACGTTCTTATACAAGCTACTCTTATCGGCCTACCATATACAAACATGATGACACCATAATTTCAGTTTTTACTGAATTTTTTTTTTTTCTCAAATTAACGTTCTCATACAACCTACTCTTATCGGCCTACCGTATACAAACATGATGACACCATAATTTCAGTTTTTACTGAATGTTTTTTTTTATTTTAAAGTAACGTTCTCATACAAGCTACACTTATCGGCCTACCGTATACAAACATGATGACACCATAATTTCAGTTTTTACTGAAAATTTTTTTTTCTCAAATTAACGTTCTCATAGACGCTACTCTTATCGGTCTACCGTATACAAACATGATGACACCATAATTTTAGTTTTTACTGAAAACTTTTTTTTTTGTCAAATTAACGTTCAAATACAGGCTACTCTTATCGGCCTACCGTATACAAACATGATGACACCATAATTTCAGTTTTTACTGAATGTTTTTTTTTTTTTAAGTAACTTTCTCATACAAGCTACACTTATCGGCCTACCGTATACAAACATGATGACACCATAATTTCAGTTTTTGCTGAAATTTTTTTTTATTTTTTTAAAGTAACGTTCTCATACAAGCTACACTTATCGGCCTACCGTATAAAAACATGATGACACCATAACTTCAGTTTTTACTGAATTTTTTTTTTTTTCTCAAATTAACGTTCTCATACAACCTACTCTTATCGGCCTACCGTATACAAACATGATGACACCATAATTTCAGTTTTTACTGAATGTTTTTTTTTTTTAAAGTAACGTTCTCATACAAGCTACACTTATCGGCCTACCGTATACAAACATGATGACACCATAATTTCTGTTTTTACTGAAATTTTTTTTTTTTTCAAGTAACGTTCTCATACAAGCTACACTTATCGGCCTACCCTATACAAACATGATGACACCATAATTTCAGTTTTTGCTGAAATTTTTTTTTTTTTTTTTAAAGTAACGTTCTCATACAAGCTACACTTATCGGCCTACCGTATACAAACATGATGACACCATAACTTCAGTTTTTACTGAATTTTTTTTTTTTCTCAAATTAACGTTCTCATACAACCTACTCCTATCGGCCTACCGTATACAAACATGATGACACCATAATTTCAGTTTTTACTGAAAACTTTTTTTTTTGTCAAATTAACGTTCCCATACAGACTACTCTTATCGGCCTACCGTATACAAACATGATGACACCATAATTTCAGTTTTTACTGAATATTTTTTTTTCTCAAATTAACGTTCTCATACCACCTACTTTTATCGGCCTACCGTATACAAATATGATGACACCATAATTTCAGTTTTTACTGAATATTTTTTTTTTCTCAAATTAACGTTCTCATACAGGCTACTTCTATCGGCCTACCGTATACAAACATGATGACACCATAATTTCTGTTTTTACTGAAATTTTTTTTTTTAAAAGTAACGTTCTCATACAAGCTACACTTATCGGCCTACCGTATACAAACATGATGACACCATAATTTCAGTTTTCACTGAATATTTTTTTTTCTCAAATTAACGTTCTCATACCACCTACTTTTATCGGCCTACCGTATACAAATATGATGACACCATAATTTCAGTTTTTCTCAAATTAACGTTCTCATACAAGCTACACTTATCGGCATACCGTATACAAACATGATGACACCATAATTTCAGTTTTTACTGAATGTTTTTTTTTTTTTTTTTTAAAGTAACGTTCTCATACAGGCCACTCTTATCGGCCTACCGTATACAAACATGACGACACCATAATTTCTGTTTTTACTGAAAATTTATTTTTTCTCAAATTAACGTTCTCATACAGGCTACTCTTATCGGCCCACCGTATACAAACATGATGACACCATAATTTCAGTTTTTACTGAAATTTTTTTTTCTCAAATTAACGTTCTCATATACGCTACTCTTATCGGCCTACCGTATACAAACATGATGACACCATAATTTTAGTTTTTACTGAAAACTTTTTTTTTTGTCAAATTAACGTTCTCATACAGGCTACTCTTATCGGCCTACCGTATACAAACATGATGACACCATAATTTCAGTTTTTACTGAAATTTTTTTTTCTCAAATTAACGTTCTCATAGACGCTACTCTTATCGGCCTACCGTATACAAACATGATGACACCATAATTTCAGTTTTTACTGAATGTTTTTTTTTTTTTTTTAAAGTAACGTTCTCATACAAGCTACACTTATCGGCCTACCGTATACAAACATGATGACACCATAATTTCTTTTTTTACTGAAATTTTTTTTTTTTTCAAGTAACGTTCTCATACAAGCTACACTTATTGGCCTACCCTATACAAACATGATGACACCATAATTTCAGTTTTTGCTGAAATTTTTTTTTTTTTTTTTAAAGTAACGTTCTCATACAAGCTACACTTATCGGCCTACCGTATACAAACATGATGACACCATAACTTCAGTTTTTACTGAATTTTTTTTTTTTCTCAAATTAACGTTCTCATACAACCTACTCCTATCGGCCTACCGTATACAAACATGATGACACCATAATTTCAGTTTTTACTGAAAACTTTTTTTTTTGTCAAATTAACGTTCCCATACAGACTACTCTTATCGGCCTACCGTATACAAACATGATGACACCATAATTTCAGTTTTTACTGGAATTTTTTTTTTTTTTAAAGTAACGTTCTCATACAAGCTACACTTATCGGCCTACCGTATACAAACATGATGACACCATAATTTCAGTTTTCACTGAATATTTTTTTTTCTCAAATTAACGTTCTCATACCACCTACTTTTATCGGCCTACCGTATACAAATATGATGACACCATAATTTCAGTTTTTACTGGAATTTTTTTTTTTTTTAAAGTAACGTTCTCATACAGGCCACTCTTATCGGCCTACCGTATACAAACATGACGACACCATAATTTCTGTTTTTACTGAAAATTTATTTTTTCTCAAATTAACGTTCTCATACAGGCTACTCTTATCGGCCCACCGTATACAAACATGATGACACCATAATTTCAGTTTTTACTGAAATTTTTTTTTCTCAAATTAACGTTCTCATATACGCTACTCTTATCGGCCTACCGTATACAAACATGATGACACCATAATTTTAGTTTTTACTGAAAACTTTTTTTTTTGTCAAATTAACGTTCTCATACAGGCTACTCTTATCGGCCTACCGTATACAAACATGATGACACCATAATTTCAGTTTTTACTGAAATTTTTTTTTCTCAAATTAACGTTCTCATAGACGCTACTCTTATCGGCCTACCGTATACAAACATGATGACACCATAATTTCAGTTTTTACTGAATGTTTTTTTTTTTTTTTTAAAGTAACGTTCTCATACAAGCTACACTTATCGGCCTACCGTATACAAACATGATGACACCATAATTTCTTTTTTTACTGAAATTTTTTTTTTTTTCAAGTAACGTTCTCATACAAGCTACACTTATTGGCCTACCCTATACAAACATGATGACACCATAATTTCAGTTTTTGCTGAAATTTTTTTTTTTTTTTTTAAAGTAACGTTCTCATACAAGCTACACTTATCGGCCTACCGTATACAAACATGATGACACCATAACTTCAGTTTTTACTGAATTTTTTTTTTTTCTCAAATTAACG